>VZSZ01009689.1:784321-794359 GCA_013398815.1 Ibidorhyncha struthersii | reverse complement strand
CGGGCCGGGGCTGTGCCCGTCGGGCCGGAGCGGGGCGGCGAGGGGAGCCCGGGCGCGGGCGGGGTTCGCACCCCTCGGCTGGCCCCGTACCCAGCCCGCCCGCTGCCGTGGAACGTGGCTCTGGCGGGCGGCGGGGTCGTAGCCCCTGGCGTTGGTTCAGGCGATTTGAAGATAAATAACCCAGCGAGGTAAGGACGGTGCCCCGAGAGGCCACAGAGGTCCCGCCGATAGCCAAAGGCAGCTGTGGGCTGAGTGCTTCACTGGTGGGCTTGGCCTTGCTGCAGGGGACACTCACAGAATCATAAAATCATAGAGTGTTGGAAGGGACCTTGAAGAACACCCAGTTCCACCCCCTGCCCTGGGCAGGGACACCTCCCCCCGGCCCAGGTTGCTCCACGCCCCGTCCAACCTGGCCTTGAACACCTCCAGGGATGGGGCAGCCACAGCTTCTCGGGGCAACCTGCGCCAGGGGCTCACCACCTTCACAGGAAAGAATTTCTTCCTAATATCTAATCTAAGTCTCCCCTCTTTCACTTTAAAACCATTACCCCTCATCCTATGGCTCCCCTCCCTGATCAAGAGCTTTTCTGGAGCCCTTTTAGGGACTGGAAGGGGCTCTAAGGTCTCCTCGGAGCCTTCTCTTCCCCAGGCTGAACACCCCCAACTCCCTTAGCCTGTCCTCACAGCAGAGGGTCCCTCAGAGCATCTTCGTGGCCTCCTCTGGCCCCACTCCAACAGGTCCATGTCCTTCTTGTGTTGGGACCCCCTGAGCTGGAGGCAGCACTGCAGGGGGGGGTCTCCCCAGAGTGGAGCAGAGGGGCAGAATCCCCCCCCTCACCCTGCTGGCCACGCTGCTGGGGATGTGGCCCAGGATGCGGGTGGCTTTCTGGGTTGCCAGCACACATTGCCGGCTCGTGTGGAGCTTCTCATCCACCAACACCCCCAAGTCCTCCTCCTCAGGTGCCCTGCTGGGTGGAGACCCAGCCTGGAAAGGTCCTTGGCACTGACTCATGTCAGTGCACCCCAACTGAGGCCCACAGCAGGGCACACCTCCTGCATCCAAACCTGAGAGACCTGCACTGTTCATTCCAGCTCTCTTGAGAGATCCAGTTAGCATTTTTTAACTGTTTTAGTCCCTAATAGGAAATAAAAACTGGGTTTGGGGAGAAGCAGTAACTTGGTTCACGCTACACAAAAGCAACTCAAACACAGCCAAGGTCCTGAAAGAACAATGCTAAAGTCACAGCCCTTTGCAGTATCATTTGACCTTAAACAGATTTTAAATTAGCCATTGCCAACCAACTGTCTCAATTTCCCTTTGGCAGCTAATTTACATATTGGATTATTTTCAAAAACAGCTAATCTCATGATTTTTGAACGCTTACTACTGCTGCTAGCCAGGCTCTGCTGTCTACACCACCTTGTCTCAGTGTGACGGGATGAAACTCATTAACACTCAAAAAGTTTGTGATTCTGAGCAGGAGTCTGCTGTAGCTGCCCTGAGGTCAGTCTCAGAAGAAGTGTCATGCTCTATTTTAGAGGGTTTTGTCCCAACTTCAACACTCAAATGACTGGCTGCTCCCAGGAACAGCAACATTTCATCTATTCTCCATTGCAATTTACGACTTAGAACATGTTTGTAAACCCGAAGAGGCTGGGTATTGTGTAAGTCATAAAGCTACAGCCTCACTTAAGAATGAGAGGAAAATGGGGGCTTTTCAAACTGCACCACCATGGTGTGTATCTTATTTTAAAAAAATAATTATTCCCTGCAGCATCACTTCACTTCCAGGCTGGGAGAGGACATGTGGTGAAGCTTTTGAGCCTCCAGAATTTCCTAGAGACAGACTGAGACAAGTGTAGCTACAATAGATTTTCTTCGAAAGTCTAGAGAAGATGCCTCTCAGTTTATTTTCCTTCCAAGCAATGTGGGTGTTCTTTCGTGGGTGGAAATGTGTTTGGTGTGATACAGTGTGCAAGGAAAGATGCTGGCTCTTTTTTATCTCCCAACTGAGAAACAAATTCCACCCTCGGGGCAGGAGATCCTTCAGGGAATCTTGCAGAGGTTTGCAGCAGAGAGCACAGGCTTGTCTCAGGTCGTAGTCACCCCGAGACCGCCCCAGCTGTCCTGCCAGCCACTCAGCAGAAATGGGGAGCTCAGGTGCTGGAGGCAGAGGCCAGGTTCCTCATAGCACAGGAAAAACATTTGCTGTGAAGTTGTTCTCCCATGCCAGGGCGTCTCAGATGTTAGCTATTCTTCAGAAACATTAATTCCATGAATAAAAAGGAAGTGCCTGGTGGCTTTCCTTAGGCTGACTGGGAAAATCAGAGAGAATTTCAAGGTGCGAACTGGTCTTCAGAAAGAAAAAATACAGTTTTCATCTCCCTCTGACTTTGATCACGCAGACACTCTCCTGCCTAATAGCAGCTATAGCTCATTTCACTCATGCTTTATAAGGTCAAAATCAGTGTTGTGTTTAATATCCTGTGTTGGATGTCCTGCTTAGAAAAATAATGCAACTACTCTTTTTTGAGATGTGTTATCTTTTTTTTTGTGGTGAGGTGGGTGCACAGAGAATTTGTGCACATGCCCAGAGACAGCATGAATGTGCACCAGTAAGACAGGCAGATCTACAGATAAAGGAGCCTTTGAAACGAGTCTACTCTTCTGTTTAACACTGGAAAAAAAATATATAGCTGCATTGGCAAGGTTGACAGGGTCACAAGAAGTGTGGTGGTGACGCTCAGTCTATAGACTCCTATGTTCGAGCAGTTGTAGCTGTGCATCAGTGTAGCTCAGGGACATTTGCAACCACTTGGTGCTGTCTGAGGCAGGTCCCTTGGAGAAGATCTGGGTTCTTCCTTGAGCTGTGGGACACAAACCCTTGTTGAATTTCTCCCTTGCATCCATTTATTTGGCTTTCACATGGCTCATTCCTTTTTTTTCCTTTTCAAGTTGAGCCCATCTCAGCAGTCCTACCTCTATAATTTTGTTCCCTGTCATGCATGACTCTAAGAATTTCTCACCACTGTTTCTCATGGCTTAGTAATTCCCTCAGCAATCCAAGCCAAGCTTATGATGCAGCTGAGCTTTGGGTCCCTGGGACACTGGGAGGAAGTAAAGGTCACAGACATGTAAAAGGAGAATTAAACCTCATTCTTCAGAATCTCGAGTGAATGCCTCACCAGTTTGGTGAGGCTGTTGATTGCTCTAAGGTGGTGAAGTGCATCTCCTCGGTGTTTGATTTCAAAGGGCTCAGGTTTTTATTCCCTTGGTGCAGAAGAAAGGCTGAAAACTTGAGATTTTCACAGTGTGGGAAGCAGTTTCCTTCCTTGGTGTAGCTGGAGGGTAACCAAAGACAAAATGGATGCTTTCCTTCCCAAGGGTAGGAGAGTATTGGCTGGCCAGTCCTAGGAGTGAGCCCAGGAGCTTTGGTTCTTACACCTGCTCTGGTCTGATCTAGCTCAAGATCAAACCAATATATTAAAGTGCTGTTGCTTCCTCTACTGTGACTACCATGACTCCCCAGGGAGGTGAGATGATGATTAATTATTTAACTTTTCCAGACATGCTAGAGGAGTGTTTTTACTTGTTTGAGCTGACAGGAGGGGTGGCAATCGGTAATAAAGAGCTCTGCAGCACTGTGCATATGTAATAACTAGTCTGTTTCTGGTTTACTTAAAGACTGCTGTGCTATACTGAACACCACTACCACTCACACAAGTCGAGACAAAATCTCTGAGACTGGAATTATTTTGCTGCCCTGATTGAAGCTCTCCAAGATCTGGAAACTGTCATGGTCGCATCGCCCAGTGGATAGGAGGGTCAGCGGACAGAGCAATTCAAGTGAATTCTGAACAGTGTGGAAACCACCACCTGAATTCATCCTCCTCAGGAGAAGGGAAATGACATTAAAATGTCTATGGCCTGGATGGTGTCCAAGTAAAAATACCTCCTTCCTCATCAGCAGTGTGGCTCCCTGTGGATGCATCACAAATTCACTTGCTTGTGTGAACAGAGATAATGCTTTTTCCCTCTGTAAACATTGCCAAACCCATACTAGAGAAGAACAGGGGTCTGATGTCATCCTGAGAACTACAATAAGTACCTCAAAACTGCTTTTGCTCACTGTTACACTATGGTCAGAACACTAATACATAGGACCTTCCTAATTTTCAGCCTAATTTTGCCCATTGCTAATTTATATCTATTTCTTCTGTGTCCAGCGGTGTCCTTCCTTGAGGTCTACCCTTGTGATTAATGAACCAGCTCTTTTTTGAGTCAATAAAATGTGCTGTCTTCTTGTCAAAGAAATTTACTTTGGCTAAGGAAGGCAGATGCATCAAGCGAGGTCCTTCCTTTTGATTCAGGAATTATCTCTGCTCTTTGGTGTTTGATGTCACCTCACTTTTAACATTAAAAACTGAATTAGACCCAGACATTCCAAAAAAGGAGAAAGCTCACAGTCCTTACTTTTCCTACATGAGTCATTTTCCTCTGAATTCCACATTTTTGTCACATCCCAAACCTCACAGTTAGACACTGGCATATGGAGAGTTCTTCAGGCACCGCTTCTCTATAGAAGGTGTATTTTGGCTTTACAAAGATTTATTCTCAGTCTTGCAAAGGACTATAGCCCAGAACCCAATCTATGCTTCCTTCTCCTGAAGCTCTTTGCTTTTCTCCCTCTGGCAGGCAGAGGGAGAGCAGGCAGAGCAGGCAGAGAAATGCCCTGAAATTGGTACAGTATTGAAGTTAAAAAAAACCCTGTCTTATAATTGCTAAGGTAACTTGTACCGGAGCCTGGAACTGCTTTGCAGCTGCCTTCTCCAAAGAGTTACTTGAACCTGTTTGAACTTTCTGATTGATTCAGAAGATGGCTGAGGAAAGCAACCAGCTTCCAAGAAGTTGTGTTTACTCACTGAAGCTCCATGTGGTCACAGGCCTTATTTACATATAAAAAAGAGAATTCTGTTACAGGTAAACAGTAATTTCCTTCCTCAGGGGAGAGGAAGTCTCTATCAGCACTGTTCTTCCACTAATTTAGTGAAGCATTTTTCTGGGTGGAGTATATGGTACTGGCATCAGGGCTGGAGACAACCCACTGGAGGGCACTGAGGCAATCAGGGCACTGGAGCACATTACTTGAGGGGAGGCTGAAGGACCTGGGCTTGTTCATCTTGGGAAAGATAAGGGAAAGGGGGATTTAACTGCAGTCTTCAGCTAACTAATGGGGTTATAGAGAAGAAGCCAGACTCTTCTCAGCTGCGCACAGTGAAAGGCTAACAGACGCAAGGGAAATTCCAACTAGACACTAAGGAGAGTCGCAGCTCCTGCTCATTGCACTGTCTCAATAGAATTTTTCCAAATGTCATAGAGGAGTGAAACAATCAAAGGTGTGAGTAATCATTACAGCTCTGAAAAGTGTCAGGAGTGTGGTGAGGACAGGGTGGTGGCAGGTCAACTCATTGAGAGATGGAAACAGATATCTGGACTTGGAGGCATGCTGCAAGTGTCCTTATCTGTTACCAGCCTTGTGATAAACTGCATCACTGCAGTCAGAGGAAGAAGAGCAGTAGCACTGCTTGGCATAGCAACAGCTTTGAATGATTCATGACATGATAGCAGATTCATGAGTGAGCTCCCAGACAGGGTCCCTCTCTTGTGATTTCCAATAACTGCCTCTGCCAGTTGATTCTTCTGAGGCAAAGACAACCCAGCTTGAAGCTCTCAGTACTGGCTAAAATAAAAACACGTATGTCACACTGTAAATGAAGAACTGTTCATTTTGATCCTGGCCATCTAGTGAGACTCACATAAGCTTTTCCGTTTGTCCCATGGCTGATGTCACATGAACAAAACAATACATGCCAAGCTCTGTAAAACACATCTGGCTGAGGCTCCATGCTCTCATGTTCACACTTGAAAAGTGAACTTTTTCTTGAACTTAAAAAATTGGAAAGTATTCTGAATGGTTTGAACTTGAACCAGGAGCTCTGGCACTAACCTTGTCACAGATCATATAATCTTAGAATGGATTGGTGGAAGGGACCTTTAAAGGCCATCTAGTCCAACCCCCCTGCCATGAGCAGGGACATCTTCAACTAGATCAGGTTGCTCAAAGCCCTGTCCAAGCTGACCTGGAATGTTTCCAGGAATGGGGCATCTACCACCTCTCTAGGGAATGTGGGCCCATCTCACCACCCTCATCATAGAAAATATCTTCCTTATACCTAGTCTAAATCTACCATTTTTTAGTTTAAAACAATTACCCCTTGATCTAGTAAAGAGACCCAGTCTGTCCAATATGAGTCAAACCATCTTCATAGAAAAACAGGGTTTGGGAAATAAACTTTATGTCATTCTTTAGGGAGGTGCCATGATTAACATCTGTAAAGGTGCTGGCACATCAGTAGTACACAGCATTTTAATTTTGTGTGATAGTTGCCCGTGGCAGGGCTGTTAACAGTCATGTATCCTGAGAGTCTTCCCCAGGTTTCCTAGCCCTCATGCTGCTGTGGGGAAGATGGACTGTCAGGTCTCGGTGTCCAGACTGCATTCCCAAGATATACAGGTTCCTCTTTCCAGGTTAACAGGACTCAGGTGCTTGCCTTCTGGCTGCTCAGAGCCAAAGGTCAAGGCAGCAGTGCACCAGGAATGGAGGACAAAGCACTCATTCTTCACTGAACTGATATATTTTTAAATTACAACTGTCATCAGCTGTAATTGTGACTACTGCTTCCCCGCAAGTAAAACCCATCCAGGAACAGAACAGCACATCCTCTGCACTCCACTGTCAGTGGCACAGACATTTCATGGGTCATCCAGTGAGTTTCACACTGAGAGACGTGTTGAGAACTGACACAGAGGAGTGCCCAGTCCATGTGCAAGATGTCCATGCCCAGTCTGGTTATTGCTGTATCCATTACTGGCTGGGTCTGGGCTCAGTGCACGTGGAGCAATCATCAGTCACAGGATGGAAAGGAAAGGGCTATGAACAGGCTGAGTCAACATTTATTTCTTTTGATAGTGATCACTGTATACAACAGCCAAGAATCTTGGATTTTGGTCTGAGATTCAGCTCTGATGTGGCAAATTCTCTGTGGAGGAAATGTCCATCTGCCTCAGGTGCACATTAATGTGAATGCTATCGATTAAGTAAGTGTGTGAAGAAGAGACAAGAGAAAATACTGAATACTGAAGCAAAATACACTTTGATATTATTTACAAAATCATTTGTCCCTGTCAACTCACATTATGTCCCTAACAATGTGTTTTGCTAAGAGAAAAGCTGTGAGAAAACACAGTCGATTTGAAGTGCATGTTCCATTACTCTACAATATAGCTGCAGCACACAAGACTGTGACAAGGCACATTGCCAAACAGCAGAGATGTCCTCTGTGGTGGTGGTGGTATCTCAGCTCTGCTGTTATTTTCATAAATGTCAGAAACTCTGAAATAGCCCCTGCATAAGGAAACACAAGTCTAATCACAGAATAACCGGAAGAGATCGTTGGAGGTCTCTAGTCCAACCTCCTGGTCAAAGGTGGGCCAACCTGAAAGCTACAGATCAGGTTACTCAAAGCCATACCCAGCTAAGATCTAAAAACCTCTGAGGATGGAGATTCATAAAGAGGTAGATTCATAGACTGCCATTTGCAATTTTAGTAGGGGATGAAAAAGAGGAGGAAAGTGTTGCCTCCCTGTGGAAACAGTTCCCTTGATGGCAAACTGCCAGTGATCCCAGTGGGCCCACTGGCACATCCCAGGGGAGGGCTTTACTCCAACAGCACAATGGGCAAGCAGCCAGCAGGGTGATTATAGATGGTTACATGTACATAGACGTAAGAAGGAGACAAAACAGATACTGAGGAATAATGTAGGCGGACAAATCAAATGATGATGTCTTTAATGCATGTTTCAAAATTATGCATTTAAGTGTTTCAGTGGCAAGAAAGTGGAGTAGGAAAAAAGGAGAAGGATCAACCTGGGAATGGAAGATCTGTGATCTTCTGGTTCATGATTCATCTAGAAGAATCTGGCCTTGGTGTTTTTAGTCAGGAGGAAGACAGAATGTACAGGCAGTGAGTAATTCCTCCTAATTTTCAAATTTATAGGTAATTACCAATTAGAAACCATATCTGTAAAATAATATTGGAAAAAATAAATCTCAATTTCCTTTTGTGCATTTGGAAAAAATATTTTTTTTCCAAACTATCTTATGAAATTTTTGAACATTTGGGTTTCTAAATTTTTGATTAGTTATTATTTTTTCTGGTTTGTTTTTTTTTTTTTCCAAAATTTTGAATGAATTTTTGTTACTGTTGGCTTCGTCTTCTTATCTTCCTTGTATTTGGTATTGTCTGACTGTGGGTTTTTTGTGGGTGAACTGAACATGGAAAAAAGAAACTGTCTGTGCTGATCTGAAACCTGTTCAAAATTACACTGGAGAAAGAAAATTAATAAAAGGAGAAGATAAAACCCATCTATCAGGTGGAATCTAGACTCATAAAGATAAACAGACAGGAAGAAACTTCCGGAGGACACTGGACCCACCTCTCACTTTGAGCAGATTAGGTTGCTCAGAGCCTGGTCCAGCTGAGTGTCAAATCAGTAGTCCACAACTCCTCTGGGCTGCTGTTCCACTGGCTGACTATCTCCACAGTGAAATTGTTTCCTAATATCTCATTGGAATTCCCAGTGTTGGAGATTGTGTCTGTTGCCTCTTGTCCTTTCACTGTGCATCTCCAAGTAGAGTCTGGCTATGCCTTCTCCCTTCTATGAGGTGCCTGCAGACAACTATGAGGTCTTCTGTTCTCCAGGCTGAACAAACTCAGTTCTGTGAGCCCCTCCTTGTATGTGATATGTTTCAGCCCCCTGATCGTCTCGGTAGCCTCTGCTGGGCTTGCAATCAGTATATCAGTGTCTTTCTTGTACTAGAAGCAAGACTGGAAATAGGGCTCCAAAGATAGTCTCAAAAGTACCAAAGAGGGGAAGGTTCACTTTCCTCAGCTTGCTGGCACCAGAATCACAAAATCATTTGAGTTGGAAGGGACCTCATGAGATTGTCTTGCCCAACCCCCCTGCTCAAACAGTGTCAGCTAGAACATATTGCCCAGGACCTTGTCAAGTCAGGTTTTGAATATCTCCAGGGATGGACCACTCTCATAGTAAAGAAAATCCCTCTGAGCAGCTGCCGTGCTCTACAAGGTGTCAACCACCCCCCATTTTGTCATCCATGACCTTGCTTAATGTGTACTCTGTCTCATCATCTAGGTTGATAATAAGGGCACTAAACAGTGTTGTATCTTGAGGGACACTAGCAGCTGGATGCCAGCTGGACTTAGTACAGCTGATCACAATCCTTGGGGTCTGGCAATACAGCCAGTGTTCCATCTGCTTTATCACCCACTATCTCACAATCTGACTGTGAGGCAACAACAGGAGACCATAGAAACAGAATCACAGGATGTTCTGGGTTGGAAGGGACCCTCAAAGATCATCTAGTCCATCCCCCCCCTCACGTGGGCAGGGACATCTTTCAGTAGGTTAGGTTGCTCAAGGTCCCATCCAACCTGATGTTCCAGGGACAGAGCACCCACAACTTCTCTGGGTAACCTGTTCCAGTGTCTCACTGCCCTCATAGTAAAGAATTTCTTCCTTATACCTAATCTAAATCTATCCCCTTTTCTTTTAAAACAGTTACCCCTTGTCCTGTCACTATAGGCCCTGGTAAAAAGTCTCCATCTTTCTTAAAAGCCTCCTTTATGTATTGAAAGGTCTCCCTGGAACTTTCTCTTCTACAGGCTGAACAATCCCAACTCTCTCAGCTTTTCTTCACAGTAACAAGGTTCCAGCCCTCTGCATTTTTGTGGCCCTCCTCTGGACCTGCTTTAACAGGTCCATGTCACAAGCCTTGGCTAGTGTTAAGGTGTAAAACATCCACTGCTTCCTCCCTTGACAACTGTCCTGGTTCCAGCAGGGATGGGGTTAATTTCCCCAAGGAGCCGGCAGGGGACAGAGGTGTTGCATGCCAT
>VZSZ01009689.1:725362-784259 GCA_013398815.1 Ibidorhyncha struthersii | reverse complement strand
TGCCTTTTTCTTCCGATTTTCCCCACGGCTGTGGGGGTTGAGCGAGTGGCCGCGTGGTTCTTTGTTGCCGGCTGAGGCCAAACCACGACACCACCACAGCTAGCCTTGTCACAGCAGGCAATCAGTCAGGTTGGTTTGTCACAGTTTTCCCTTGGTATATCCTTACTTATCTTTCATATACCCGGATGGGAGGATTGCTCCATCACCTTCACAGGGACGGACATATAGTTCCCTTGTTTTCCCTTCTTGAAGGTGGGTGTAACACTTGCCTTCAGGAATCTCCTCCAAATGAATTTTTGAAGATAGTAATGGCCTCACAATGACATCAGTAGCTATCTCAGCACTCTTGGAGACATCTATGCCATCAGACCCCATGGATTTGCATATGTTCAATTGACTTGGATGTTCTCTAGCTCAAATTTCCTCTGCTGTGGGACACACTTCACTCCCACATTCTGCAAGAAGGGTCAAGGACATAGGAGGCCTGAGGGCAAAACTGTCTAGTGAAAACTGAGGCAAAGAAAGTACAGAGTACCTCAGCTGTTTCCATGTCCTTTGTCACCAGGTCGTCTGCCTGACTTAGCAAGGGGACACAGTTTCTTTAGCCTCTCTTTTCCTGCCAATGTGGTTTGAGAAATCCATCCTGTTATTCTGCACATGCCTCACTAGTTCCAGATCCAGCCATGAGGGCTCCGATGCAGTGTGCCAGAGTAGTAGTTTTACAAGTCAACGTTAAAGATATTGCCCTGAACTGTGTTGTGAGGTTGTGTCAGGGTGCTGGGGGGTAAAAGGTAAAAGCACTGGAGAATTATGTGAGGTGTAGGAAAACAAAATTGCTTGGCTTTTCTTTTGGTACCTACTTCCCAGTTTTCAGGCACAGCTTAACCAGACCTTAAGAGACTGCCTAAGTGGAAAACGTGACTGTCTGAGTGATGTAGCTTGTGAAAAAATTGGCATACTGTTGAGGGACTGCATGTTAAGTACACTTTACTGAAACTAATTAGTAGCAAAGGCTATACAAAATGTGCAGTGGAAAAGCAATAGCTCTCCTGCTTCCCTGGCTCTAGGGATTTACTGACTGCTAATTCTTTTCAAAATCTAACCAAAGCCAACTAAGACACAGATGGCAAAAGACAGCCTGGAAAGCCCCCCCCCCCAGAGGACATCACTGCAGAAACTGTTTGCCCCAGTAGGAGGTTAAAAATTGTGAGAGAATATTTGTGCGTGGCCCAGTGATCCATTTTGAATAGACCCGTTCAATCAGAGCAATATTCCTCTATGCAAATTTTAGATACCTACAACTTGCCATTCTGAGCTCATTTTCCAGACACAAATGGCTTTGGTCAGTGGGGAATAGGGTCTGTGGCATCATTCATCAGCCCTGGGGACATCTGCCTGAGGGTGAAATGAGAGCTTAATGTGGCTGCACAGCTAACATCATTATTTATATTAATGAACCACTCCTCTGAGTACCCAAATTGTTCCACACTGCCCAGTGCTGACCGGTGCAGTCAGTCCCACTCCCACCACCAGAGCACAAGCTCCTTCTCCTTAAGCTCCCTGCTGTTTCTCAGCCCAAAGCCACCTGCCCGCTCATGGCTATGTGCATGGGCAACACGTTCACTTGTAACTACACAGCTACATGCAGACCATTCATAGCCCTGGCTTCTTCCCAGAACTACAGAACTGGCCAGAGTTTTGCTGGCAGCTGAGGAGGAAGTGGTGCTTCCACATCACTAGAAGTCCCACAGAAGAACATGCAACAAAAATCAGGGGTATCAACCCTCTCTTTTCTTCCAATTCATGCTTCAAGACCCAGCTGTGGGCTGACTGTGCACATGCTTAGAAATGTGCCCATAATTAGAATATTTTTTTAAAAGTCCCCTCCGTCAAAAGCAAAATAAAAGAAAAACATAGGGCCATATGCCCAGCCAGAGTGGGACCAACGTTTGGCAGCAGCCACTGTCCCTCCCGAGCCATAGTAGTAGCCTCCAGGCATGACATTACTACATAGCAGCCGGCCTCTTACTCTATTAGGAAACTGTACTGGGGCTGTCTGGCAACCAGAGCCCTTGCACCCAGAGGTAGGCAGAGCTTTGTTTAGTTCGCTGAACAAAGAGACAGTCAAAGCAATCAGGTTGTTTTTATTGTGAGGTGAATGTTGACATAAGGACAACAGGCTACTTATTGAGCTTTTGTGTTATATTTGTGTCATACCTTAGATAACATCTGAGTCTGGGCTGCTTTCTGTTGTTCATGGATGTTAGTAAGGTTTTCTTCTTTTACTAGCTCCCTTTTTATAACCATGGAGCTACTTTAATTTTAATATTGTATTTAAATTCTGTGCTTTCAAAATAATTGCTTCAGTATCTGGCGTTGTCATTAAAGTAAGGTATTTTGGATGTTTCCCCTGGGTCTGATCCAATTTTTTCCTGAGAAGTTTAGCAAGCACCCCCAACCATACTGAGGCAGTTCACAATGGAGCTTTAGTGCCTAAGGAATTTAGTAATTTACTTCTTTTAAAATCTAGCAGACAGCTAGAGTAGATAAATGCCTTGCTCATGAAGTTTAACAGATAAAGACATTGTTCATTTTCATACCACTGGGTTAAAATACCTCAGAAACCTTTAAGCATGGCAAAAAAAAAAAAAGAGCCAAGCACTAAATTTGACATTTAAATGTCAAATAAAGAAACAGATACTGTTTATTTTACCTTAGGAATAAAGCCACTTGGCCCACAGCTCCCCAGACAGGGCTGTGATGCCCTATGATGGTAGCAGCTGGCTCTGTCGCACCCCTAAAGAGCAGCACCCAGGCAGGGCATAGGGCTGCTCCTTTCAGAGAATCCAAAGACACTGGAGACAAATTTGCTGGAGACAAAGTTGGCCCAAAGAAGCAGATCCAAAACCAGCCAATTCCAGACCTAGAGCGCTCTGTCTGTACTTCCTATTCCCAGTCAGGAGATAATCTGTGACTGGGTGGGCAGAACTGCCCTGGGGCTGGGCTCTGCTAGAGAAAGGTGGGATCAGCACAGAGATGGGGCAAGCACTAGCACTGATGCATGGAGCATGCATTTCTCCTTTCCGCTCAACTCACATGAAAGCAAGGACCATCTTATATTACATGTCTTAAGGATTAAGCACAAGGGGACCGTGATCCAGAATGAGGTCTCCAGGTGCTACTCAGAGAACTGCAATTGCTGACCTTAACCTGGCCCAACAGTTCCCCTGATCACTTATATGCAAGTATTGGCCATGAGCAAGGTGAAATCTACAAAACAAATCAGACTCGATAGCAGACAGACCACTGCCAGGTAAATGTCAAAAGGATATTTTCTAATTATTACTTCCTTCCTGTATTTGTTGTGCCTGCCCTAACACTTGCATACACAGCAGGCGCCTTACCAATGGCCAAATCTGCTGCAAAAGTGAGTTGAAATGGCACTGCAGCTGCCTGAGGGACTCAGATACTCACTCATCACTCCCTCTTTGAGCGAATACTGTGGCTGCAGTCATGCATATTCAATGTCAGTGGGCTTTATGCTATATTCCTAGAAAATGTTCACTTTGAAAACACTTTAGATCTTCTGTGATGCAGGAAAGCTCTTTAGCAGTTACCCAGCAGTCTGTAGATACTTCTGTTCTCACAATGGAAGGATCCCGGCTCTTGGCAGAGCTTTCTGCCACACTGAGTCTCCATACAAGTTGCACAAAGTAAAGAAAATAAGAGTGGTGCTCCATTTCCCTCTTTTGATTCCTGCTTTTAGCTAGGAACAGGGCTTACAATCAGTCTTCCTTTTAAAAATGAGCACTGGCACATTGCTAGTTACTGCACTGTGTAGAACACTGCTCTCCCTGCTGAGATTTTAATTCATTGTCCTTGCTGTGGGTGAAGTCACTCCCTCTTTGCTTGTGTATCTTCGCTTGTTCTGCTCTCCCTTTTTTAGATTTTCTCATGAAGCAGGATTCACATCATGTGCTGTAAGCCTCTACGTTGTAGCTATCTGAAGGCATCACCTAAACACCCTGTAAAGTCAGCGAGAAGTAGCCTCTCCCAGGAAGTGACTCTAGGTCCGCCTTGGGACCTCACCTTCCAGTGAGTTCACTGCTAAGGGAAGCTCTGGACTGGACAAAAACACCAGCTTCATCCACCACTTCCACAGCACAACTGGGACATCCTCCAGTGTGCCTCTGTCCCCACATCTCCCCTGCAGAAGAGCAGAAAAACAACAGCCACCTTCCTTTGGAGCACTGCATTTGCACCACTGCTTTGATGTGCCAGCTGGGAACCATGTACCAGGGAGGGGACTACCCCAGGGCCCTGCCCCCCCAACCATCATTTGCATCACAGCAAGGGAGGATGGAGCCAGGATTGCTACCTCAAATGGTACCTCCCAGCCTTTCTGATCCAGATCTACCAGTGAACACTGTCCACAGGTAAACACTGCAAGGCAGCAAACCTCGATCGAGTGAGGAGATTCAAGTGCCAATATGCTGCTCAGCCTGGAGCGTAGGTGGGTGTTTGGCAAGCTGGATCTTCACCCTGTCTCTCAGCTTCCTTTGCTAGACTCTTATTACATGGTGTAAAAAAGACCAGTCCATTTTTTCCTCCTGCTCATGATGAGAGGAGCCACAGTCACAGTCTCCTCAGACATAGCCTCCACTGATCTTTCCATGGGAAGCAGGACACTCCTGGTGGAAGTCTCCCTTGGGTGGGGTGAAGCTGTGGCCAGCAAAGCAAAGGGGATTCTGGCACACAGAAGCAGATTCCTGGATGGAGAAGGAATGGTGTATATGAAGAACAGAGCTGGAGCGCAGCTCTCATTAAGGTAGAAACTCTGTGATGCCTGTGGACATAAGCTCTTTCCCGATGTCATGGTAACACTGTGATTCCAAATATACGTGACACAAGTACCACAGTTTGATTGGTATTGATGCTTTCACAGTATCTGCCATACCAGTCGTCTTCTTTGCTTTATGCATCCCCACAGAGCCACCTCTAACCCTGCGACCCTGCTGTGATGCTGGCTTCACCCATGCCTTCTCCCAGGGCAGGGACAACGAATGCTGTCACTCAGTGTCTCAGATGGCACTGGGCCTAGAGGCTTTCCCTCACCTCCTCTGCTGTCCCAAACTAAACGTGCTTCTTCCAGTTTTCAGAAAAGTTCACGGAAAGAGAAGAGTAGGGAGCAGGAGGGCAAGGCACAGTGTAACAGGTTTTGATTGGACAGAGGTTCCAGGACCTCCTGAGCACAGGAGTCTTCCAGCTACCTTGGCTCCATCATGGAGCTTAGGGACAGGTTCCAGTCCCATAACAAGAACAATTCATCCGAGAAGAAAGGGATCAGAGGAAAGAAAGAGCCCTCCCACCAGAGGCACTGGGTCATGCCATCTCATTGGTCTCCGCTTGCTTGTTCTTACTGCACGTGTAATTGCTCAGGTGAAAATGTTCTGTCTGCTTCTGGTAGCTGTCCTGTGTGTGAGAAGCTGTGCTAAATGTTCAGGAGCCATTTGTTAGCTTGGGTTTTCTTCCTACTGCTGAACCCTCTCATTAACTTCTGCTTCACTGGAACTAGCTGGACCACTGACTTCTGTACATAGAATCACAGAATCATAGAATGGGTTAGGTTGGAAGGGACCTTGAAGGTCATTGAGTTCCAACCCCCCTGCCATAGGCAGGGACATCTCCCACAAGACCAGGTTGCTTAAAGCCCCATCCGGGCTGACCTTGAACACCTCCAGGGATGGGGCCTCAACAGCTTCTTTGGTCAACCTGTTCCAGTGCCTTACCACCCTTAAAGTGAAAAATTTCTTCCTAATATCTAATCTAAATCTACCCTCTTACAGTTTAAAGCCATTTCCTCTCATCCTATCACTACATGGCCTAGTAAAAAGTCCTACCCCAGCTCTCCTGTAAGCCCCCTTTAGGGACTGGAAGGCTGCAGTAAGGTCTACCTGGAGCCTTCTCCAGGCTGAACAAGCCCAACTCTCTCAGCCTGTCCTCACAGCACAGGTGCTCCAGCCCTCTGATCATCTTCGTGGCCCTCCTCTAGCCCCACTCCAACAGGTCCATGACCTTCTTATGTTGAGGGCTCCAGAGCTGGACTCCAGGTGGGGTCTCATGAGAGTGGAGTAGGGGGGCAGAATCACCTCCTTTGACCTGCTGGCCACACTTCTTCTGATGCAGCCAAGGATATGGTTTGCCTTCTGGGCTGTGATCGCACATTGCTGTCTCATGTTGAGCTTCTCGTCAATCAGCACACCCTGCTCCTTCTCCTCAGGGCTGCTCTCCGTCCATTCCCTGCTGAGCCTATATTTGTACTTGGGATTGCCCCGACCCAGATGTAGGACCTTGCACTTGGCCTTGTTGAACTTCATGAGGTTGGCATGGGCGCACCTCTCCAGCCTGTCCAGGTCTCTGGATGGCATCCCTCCCCTCCAGTGTGTCTACCTTGCCAAACAGCTTGATATCATCAGCAGACCTGCTGAGGGTGCACTCGATCCCACTGTCTATGTCTCCAACAAAGATGTTGAACAGCACAGGTCCCAGTAATTACTGTATTTCATAATTTGTATCCAGAATGGAAAGAAAATCATACTAGTATTATTCAGGCAGTTAAAGACACACTGGCTTATGCTTTGCACGCTTTCAATTACTTCCTCAAAATTTCCAGCACAGAGATTTCTTGCTTTAGAGTTAAGAACACACCACAAGACCAGTTTTGTTGCTCACTGCTGAACAGGTATTCAGTAAAATTCTTTTCTGGTTGTTCACACACAGAAAAGAGCAATAATCCAGGCGAGCGAAAACAGATATGATGCCTTTCTGTTATACGACTCCTCTGAAGGTACTACCTACCAAAAACTTCCTTTGGCTGTCCAAATACAGTGGGAACGTTTGCTTAGTTTTCTATTATCATCCCCAGGTCGTTGGTCTTGTGGTGTCTTGGGCTTTTCCTTATCACTGGGGTCTTTATTTGGCTTTGCAGTTGGGTAGAAGTTGGGAGAGCTTTGCAGTGAGGAAAGAAAAGGTAGTAGTGGGAATATCCCACAGGAAACATAGTAAGGGGAGACTGGGCACTTGCACATACCTGTCCAGGCCACCTATTCTTCAAAGCCACAAAAACCCCATCTTTTCTAATTATATGATCCCTGCATTTTAAGAGGCATAAACCTTTCTTATAGGGAATTTGGGGTTTAGCTGCAGGCATGAGTGCTTCTCTGCGGAAGAGGTGCTGGTTTGCCTCCACCAGAGCAAAAGCTTTTCTAAATCTCAGCTCATAGCAAAGCAAAACTCCACTCTGCAAAGCACTGGGAAATATTGCCCTGAACTTCTTTCCCTACTGCTTCTTCAGACTTACCTATGTGCAACTTCCCACGTTAACATGCTGCCTCTGGAAACAACTTTCCAGCAAAGACTGATCTAGTACTATCTCAGGTCAGACTTACCAATGGATAACTGGAAACAGAAAGTTACTAAGAAAGCAAGTATAAAATGCATCTCCGATCTCTGTTTCACAGTATGTCTCTCCAAGTGTCTCCATTTCTAGGATGCTTTTCAAGGTGCCTTCCTGGTAAGACTGGGCTCAGAGAGCCAGCCTACCCTGCCAGCCATCTGCTAAACATGACTCTCTCTAGCAGTTCTGCCTGCAGGACTTTGGGTATTTAGAACTGAACATTTTGTCTAGTCAGACCCTTCCCAGATTGAGAGAACAGCCATCCAGCTCTCCCTGGGGCTCCTAGGCCATATCTCAGCACCCATGGTGAAAAGCATACCCCTTTGATTGGATCCCAAATGGACTGTGATGGTAAACAGGCAACTGTCATTCAGGCCTAACCTCCCCATGTTCATGAATTTCTTTTGTTTCATGTTTTCTCTTGGTGAAACCTGCAGAATCTGAACAAGGTATGCAACTGAGACTACTAGTAAGCAGCTTGCTGTTCATTTAGACTCTCAAGTAATGGACCTTACAATAACGGGTGGGGGAGTTAAGGACATGTAGGAATTGCTTTGTCAGCATCCCCTTCTCCTAAATTTTTTTTTTTTTTATAACTATAGCAGAGCTTCTGGCGTAGTCATGCAGAACCCCCAGGCTGCAACTAGCCACGTCCTTGCCAGGGCATGTTTCAAGGAACCACAGTTCCAGAACAGGACAAGAAATTGCACAGAGTGCTACCCAAGAGACATGGAGATATATCATTAGGGTGGGGAACTCCAGAAATATTCTCAGCTTCAGCTGTCTGAAATCTATGGGTACATGAACAAGAGAAGAGTCAAGACAAGACTGCTGTTAGACAAGGGCTATGCTTCTGTGCTAAGTGTGTCAGGTTCACTTTCCTGAGCAGGCAGGGTGCTGTCACTTCAGATGTGTTAAAGAAAACAGAAGCTATGGGGACAGACAGATTATGCCATCAGCTGTAGAAATCATCTGTGCTTGCCTAAGAGAACTTTCCTCTGAGGAGCAATTAGCAAGAAAATGCAAACCAGTCTGGTTTGTGTTACATGATCATTGGAACTAGAATAAGACTTAACAAAGCGTGTAAATGACACCACAAGTAACTGACAGGTCTCTGTTGCATCGAATGCAGCATTCCCACAATGATAAAGCACATTGCAAGACTTTTGTAAGATAGGTGATATTATTCTGGATTTCACTGAATTTCTAATAAGCTAGTTACACTTCTGCATTTAATGTTTACACTAAATATTTGCTCCTTGATGTGACTTGTCAAAATCTAGAGGAAGAGATCTTCAATGAGCAAAGCAAATATCCTTCTGGACTAAGAAAGGGGCAACTCTTCCAGGCTGGATCCCTGGGACATCAAATGGATTTCAAGCAGCACAAACCACAGTTCTCAGCAAAAAGCCATTGCTTGAGCAGCAGAAGCCCCTCATGACTGTGAGCTTCTCTGTAGTCCTTGGAAGAAGAGAAGCTGCCAGAGAAATGAAAGACAACGTGGAATGGGTCTGCTGTTCCTTGTCCAGCAAACACAGTCTTAGAGA
Source organism: Ibidorhyncha struthersii (assembly GCA_013398815.1). Taxonomy (NCBI): domain Eukaryota; kingdom Metazoa; phylum Chordata; class Aves; order Charadriiformes; family Charadriidae; genus Ibidorhyncha; species Ibidorhyncha struthersii. Next base: position 775,256 of record VZSZ01009689.1, on the reverse strand, counting down.
TACATAAGGGGTGAAGTAGCAGGTAACCACTGAAAATAGGGTATTTAGCTGAAAACAATTCCTCCACAAGAGGAAAGATCTCAATTTTTGTATTGAACACCTGTAGCAGAGCTGGAAAAAAAAATTGTTCCACAATTATGACTTCCTTTTCTTGTTCATAGATAACCCTTTGAAAATATTGGGGGGGGAGAGGAGAAATTATGTACTGCTGTGGCAGTGCACCTATGTTAATAAATAGTTTCTTGTGGGATAGAAACAGTTTTCTTTTTTTAAAAAGTCCAGAAAAATGACCTGTGACAAACTCAGATGGACTCCAAAGCTGGACAACATAATTTGAAAAGAATGGTAAAAGTAAGAAATGGTTAATTCAAGGCAGAAAGTTAAGAAAAGAAGAATGCACATCTGAAAGGGCAAAAATTAACCTCTCTCACACACTAAAAACCTTCTCTCTAACTCCCATTCCAGTGATCCCACTGTCATGCCATGCTTCCCTGGGAGAAGGAGGTAAGCCAACAACATGTGATAACTCCTCTACCAGAGCAGTTATAGTCCGTACTTTCTGTCTGGAAGCTGCTAGGCCACGGCAGAATTGCTCCTCACAACCACAGACCACCCTCCAGGGCACACTTGGCACAACCTCCATTTGAACCTCCTCCTACCCCCTTCACCTCAGTCTTCAAAGAACAAGGCCAGAACAAGCCACTTCCAGTCTGAAGAGTATCCTGCAAGGATCACTTTCCCAGGGAAAATTTTTCTTTTTCTTGCTGGCAGGAGGGTTCAAAGTTGCTTCCCAAAGAACAAAACCTGCTTGCCTCACAAGTAGTGGAGAGACCTTAGCCCCTTCTGAGCTGCCACTAACACAGCATGTAAATTACTGAGAGGAACATCCATGGCAGCACAGCTGTCTCCCTGGGAGGGTGGATGAGAGATCTGAATCATCGTCTGGAAATACTCGTCTCTCTCCAGTGTCTTAGCTAACTTAAGCACTGCAGTGAAGTGCCAGAGCAAATCCAGCCATAGAGGCTCTTACTTTTGGTGTGGATTGTCCTTATCCTGTCCCCAGCAGTAACCCCAAGGAGCAGGGCAAGAGGACGTCTCACCACAGCTAGCCACAGGCATCCAAGAGCTACCTGTCTCAGTCTGAGCTAGTCTTCTGGGCTTGCTTTATTTTTGGCAGAAACAAATATATCTGATGGGGTTACCTGGACATTCAAAAGCTGTCAACTGAGCAACCTTCAGGAGGAGATTGTTCTGTCCCTCTGGTAATCAACAGGATTAGATTTAGGTAGTAATTAGTCATCTAGAGTTACATATTAACTCCACCTGCTTTAGGAGATGTGAGAAGCAAATTCCATAAACCTCTATCGAAATGAAGCCTTATTGAAGACATTTGCTCTGCCTGACTTTGGAGTGACAAACGACAAAGGCTTAATATATTTCATGGGGTTTCCTCCATGAGCAGATAGGAAAAAGAATTTTTGTATGTCAGTTTTTTCAGGATAGTAGCATTCAAAATATCATTCTTCTGCACACACTTTCAATCCCTAGGCTGTGTCAGAGCCTCACTCCCACAAAACTTTCTGATTCACTCTACTGCCAATGAGGTGTGAATATTTCCTCTGCAGTGCAAACATGTTCCTGCAACAAGCCCATCCCATCCTTTGCTCTGACAGAGGGTAAAAAAGGGATGATCAGCTCAAGTTAAATGTCAAACTCTAGAGCATCTCACTCTGAAACCATCAGGCTGGGAACTTGGTAGAGAAGTAAATGAAAAGGAGGCATGACTGTGATTGTTTCCCATAGTTTTAATTCCATGAAACATTTAATTCTGGTCATCTGGCAGGTCCAGGTGCCACAGCATCCTGCACAGTGCAGGCAAGTCGGAGTTAGATGTGACAGACGATTCAAACCAGGGTTCTGGAGATGCTCCCTGTGGCCGCTCCACAGGTACTTTCCTAGAAAAGCGTTATCATTTAAATGGAGGTTACTTCTTTCCTGTAAAACCACTTGTACTCCTTTTATTTTGGAGCCTCTTCAAAGAAGGCTTTTAACCACAAAAATTTTTATTTTGCCTGAAGTGAGATTCCTGAGCTATTGTGGAGCCTCATTATAATGATCCTGTCCCTCACATTGATCAATAATGACTCTTTATTTATAAATGTAATACTGGAGTCCATCAATACCCATGGCTTGTCCAAAGGCCACATCTTGATCTAGTTAGTGCTATTATGTAAAGACTAATGAGAGGTGCTGTTCTTGGTACAGAAGAGGAGGTCTCACTGCAGCAACAGGAGGCGAACAAGCTTAAGGCAAGAGCTTGTGGTGGAAGGAGCTCTGCCACTCAGTCCGCTCGCCCTGGAGACAGGTGAGGTTTGCACCATGGAAGCACTATACATCAGCTCTTTTCCAGAAGAAAACAGGTAAAGTACCAATAATAGGACAGACACTGATATTTTCCAAAGGCTGTGTCACCACAGCTTTTTTGGACATTCCCAATATCTGCCCCTGTGATAGCACACTATCCTGGCTCTTCCTCTCCATAGTCCCACTGCTCAGAAAAGTATGCACCTGTGAGGGCGCTGGCTGTGTCCCACCAGTGCTATCCATGTTGTGCACCTAGCAGGGCCCCTTCTGCAGCCACGTGAAGCCCACCTTGTTGGTACCACATACCCTGTCATGCTAATATCCCACCCGCTTTTCAGCAGGGATCTCCTCCTACAGTAGATAGTTCATTTAATCCTGCCTAAATATCTACAAGGGGGATCTTTGCCTCATCTAGACCAATACTATGCTTCCTTCTCCACCAGTGGAAATCTAGTCACTGAATATGGAGAATGAGTCCTACATAAGCAGATAACTGAGGTATGAGAGATGAATCACATCCTAACTGTGCATGTTTCTCTCCCTGGCTATGATAGATGCTGTGATGGTGCAATCCCCCCACCCACTTAGGCCTCTCAGTACTTGGCGTGATTTCCTCCCCACCTGGGCCACATAATAATACAATGGACCAGAACATCATATAATGATCTAACATGAAAGAAAGGAGAGGTGGAGAGCAACAGACTAGACTACTGTGACAACCCTGTAGTGTACCTGGTCCCCATGGCCCCTACTATTTGAAAATAACTATAATTGATCACTCCTGACAACATACGGATCGTGGCCAAAGGGGGGGATACCAGGACCCCAAGACCTAGCAAGTTCTGGGCTTGCATAACCGGTGGAAAGTACCAGAATATTCCATGGTCCAAGCTGGGCCAGAGTGGAAAAGTATCTGACAAAAATCAATTATCTCAGATCCTATAAGCAGTGATTCTAGTAAAGACCCTTTGAGCTCTCCTGGCTCACAGCGGGCTGTGGCCAGTATCTCCCCTAAGTTGGGATGCTGCTCGGACCCACACCTCAAGGACTGGAAGGCCAGGACAAGACAACCCTTCTTGAGCATCAATTATCACCCATTGAGGAATGCCAATGCAATGTAAGTATTTACTCTAAACTCGGGAAAAGTGAAATTTTAACTATAGGCTAGCCTCTCTTTCATCCGCCTCTCTGCTTATATTTATGATATACACATTAGCTTTACGGATGTGGATGTTCTTCCATTTGTCCATGCATGTGTAGGAGTTAAAAGGGGTACCCACCAACTAGTTGGAGTCTTGTGATACTAAGGGGTCTTTGATCTCAGTGGTTATAGACTATGGGGGTGTGGAGGGGTGTGTGTGTTTATATGCTTTGCTTATATGTGTATGCATTAGTTTGAGATCGGCGCTTTCACTCATATGTATATGTATTGATTTGGGATACCTTATAGTAAGTTAGTGTGAATCTTGCCATCTTCAAATCTGTAACTAAGTCACTGTTCGATTATTTTGTTAAATCACTTTGTAAATATTTAAATTGGTTAATGAATAAGTGCTGCTAAAATTCAGCCTCTTGATCTACCTCAAATAATTAATAAATTTTGAATCACTGCTAAATCATAACCACATCAAATATTTCCATCTGTGACAGGTGCCCAGGGTGGCTGCCTGTGCTGCAAGTGTTTCTGCCATGGTTATCTGAAGTTAGACGATGTTCCTGTCACTGGCCAAGGACAGGGAGACATTAGTGGGACTAGCTGACATTGGTTCCCAAGACTGTGTGCAAGATGCTTCCCCCTGGCTCTGCAGTAGCAATGGGTCCCAGCTGGCCCAGGGGCAACAGGGAAGCACAGGAAGAAACTGGTCACACTGTGTCAAAGCTGACCTATGTCCTCTGGCGTTTGTGCTGGTAAGTCTGCTGTGGCTATCACCACAGTGTAGTCTGGGCTTCAAGTACCAAGTGGGCTCATTTCACTTTAGACCTTTACAAAACAATTGTTGGAGTAAGTCATTTGAGGTCCTGTGTGGTTAGAAACAGACCACACAGACCTAGTCAGTGGTGTCAGGATGCCCTGGAAATTCCCATTTTAAGACACTCTGGCTGAGGTACTAGTGGGTCCAAGCCCAAGAAACTTTAATTAACTGCCTTAAATATGGAAAACCTGAAGCATAAGAGTATGTAGTAGACTCAAAAAAATCTCAATGTGAGAGACTTTGGTTGCAAAAGATGTCAGGGCATAGGATTATTATGAATTAAAAGAAGACTTGCCTGGCATTTATATGGCCAGAGACCAGCTGGTGACACGCAGGACCCATTGCTTTAGAGAACTGTGTTCCACCTGACTTAAAATTGCTCCCTGTTCTTAGAGTTCATCAGAAGATGTCTGTGAGGAAAAGTGGGATTTTCAGCTCTGTGAAACACAGATGCAAGTAGAAATATGCAGCTGGCAGGCATGGAACTCTCCTTGTCCTATCCTGAGAGCTGTTGGTGACTCGGCGGGGAATTTGTACTGCTTTAATGCAGGGGAATTTTTGCAGCATCCAATTCACTGAATATTCCTGAGAACTCATTTATTCTTCCCCTGTAGTTGTGCAATCTTCTTCCTACTGTTAAATGAAAGATGGAGATGACTGCATGTATTATATTAAAAATACATTGATCTTAAGCTTCTAATTATACAATGACCAATTTACAGAAATGTTGTATTTTAAGCACTCTTCACTGTGCCAGAAAAAATCATTTTTCAAAGGCAGTTCTAACTGTGGTTTTTTTTGTCAGTGGGGGAAGTGAAAGCCAATGTTTTGTCAAATGTGCTAAACTTCATGAGGGAGCTGCTATAACTATACAGCTATATAATTATAGCTATAACTGAGGATACTGCTGGAGGAAGGGCCGATGTGGAGAGGGCTATGGCGTAAGCTGATAGGACAAGGCTTCAAACTAGAAGAGGGTAGATTTAGATTAGATATTAGGAAGAAATTCTTTACTGTGAGGCTGGTGAGACACTGGCCCAGGTTGCCCAGGGAAGTTGTGGAAGGTGTTCCTGGAGGTGTTCAAGGCCAGGTTGGACGGGGCTTGGAGCAACCTGGTCTGGTGGGAGGTGTCCCTGCCCATGGCAGGGGGGTTGGAACTAGATGTTCTTTAAGGTCCCTTCCAATCTAAACCATTCTGTGATTCTATGCTTCTATCTTAAGAAAAATGAGAGACGGCAGTGCTTTTGGCAAGAACTACTAGGGAAGACAAAAAACAAACAAACACATAGCAAAGCAATGTCCATCACACCCTTGTATTCCTCCCAGGTCAACCCCTTTGGACTTCAGCTGAAACCTGAATGACCAATTCATTAGTTTTCTTTGTTAGCTTTTATGAATTGCAGAATAACAGAATAATACAGGTTGTAAGTGATTTCTGGGGGCCATCTGGTGCAACCAACCTCCCCTAAATCAGGGCCAGCTTTGAAGTCAGATTAATTTTGAAATTTAATCAGGTTGCTGAGCACCTTTCACATTTAATATCTTCAAGAATTGAGCCTCCACGTCACTGGCCTCCTTTTCCAGTACTTGACACCCCCCCCTGCCCAAGTGTGGAAACATTTGTTATTTGGAAACCTGGAGATGATAATTCATATCCCTCTAACAGCCTGGGCAGGCAAGTTCCAGCCTATTGGCTGTTTTACAGGACTGAAAAGCTTGCAAGGCACTTGAAGTAGTTAATGAGATCAAAGCCTCCTGCTCCTTTAAAGCCTGTGAAAATCCCAATCAAACAAACAGCCCATTTTTCTCATGTTTTGGAGTACATCTCAGCAGAAACCAGGTGGCATGCATCCACATTATCAGAGCGAGTTTTCTTGGGCAGAACATGTTAGCCTGCACTGCTTGCTGTGTTCTCTGGAGATGACTGATACAGTCTTGAGTCCATGTGCTCTGACTCACTCACTGGAAGAGGCTGGGGGAGCTCTCATAGCTAGCTGATTTGCAAGCTGCTTCACTTCTTTAATTTATCCTGTCTGCCTATGAGCATGTTTGTATGCAAGATAAGACACCTTCGATATGAGATCCAGCTTTATCACAGCACTGCTGTGGCAGAGAACATCCCAGATGACCAGGCAAAGTCATATTCTGGTGTGTTACACTTAGTGGTACTGAATGCTTCACACACGGTGAGAGAGGCCCATCTGTCTAGCAGTATAGGAGCAGACAGACATTTTGTAGCTTAGGCAGATCCAGTCACTCTGAAATCATGTTTGCAGACTCTGGGGTGCGTTGGTCTAACCATGTGCAAGAAATGAAAGCCCAGGGTGGCTCCCACGGGATCTGGTTGACTGAGGTGCCATGGGAGCAGAGCAGCGCGCTGGGAGTTGAAGCAGGCTCGGCACCAGGTTTTCCTCGAGCGGGCGGTGCCAACCCATCTCCTGGGACAGTACCTCAGCTTGGGGAAGTTGCGAGACCATGCCACATCCATGTTGGCCCAGCTGCAGTATTTGTCTGCACAAGGTCCAGAGCAATTGCCAGTCCACAAGCCAGCAAGGAGAGGTGGGCAGCACCTGCCAAGGTTGGCTGAGGGGATGAGGAGGCAGTGTGTCACAGGGTCTCCCCTGCCATGAAGGCATCTTCTTGGGCCTCTATGTCCATCCCTGCCTGCTGCCCATTGGCTCTGTTCCCTGCTCAGCACTGGGGTCACTTGTGCCATGGCTTGTTTCACACTTGGATAGCCCAGCCTCTCTTTCTACTGAACTCTTCACTAAACATAGCCTTTGGGAGCTGCATCCTTTCCCTGTCCTGTTTTCCTTCAACACCATGACTTAATTCTGCAGGCTCTACCACCACAGATCAGAGATATTAGTCACAAACAGGGGGAATTGTGGGTGGCTTCTTTAAGCACAGGCAGAAGATGGAAGCGCAAAGTCAGTTGCAGAGGAACCCTTAAGACTGACCTGTCTGTGAACATGAGGCTTCTGCTGATTGTTTGAAGAAGGCCTCATCTACATCGTCTTGATCAGGAGAGCTATAGCAGATAGACACTACAACAGCACCTATGTTGGTCTGCCCACTAAACCTGATCCATAAGCTCTCAACTGGCTCCCGATCCATCCCTAGGCAGAGCTCCCTGCATTCCTGCTGCTCTCTCACATAAAGGGTAACCCCCTTCTCGCCTTTCTGGCCTATGCTTCCTATAGAGCTTGTATCCATCCATTGCAGTACTCCAGTCATGTGAGCCATCCCACCACTTCTCCGTGACCTGAAGAGGTTGTAGCCCTGTAACTGCACACACACTTGTGATTCCGCTCCTTTGATCCCTGTGCTGCATGCATTAGCGTAGAGCCATTTTAGAGAGGCACCTAAGCGTGCTGATTCCCCAGTACAGGCATGAGAGCTTTATTTATAGACCTTGATGCATTTTTCCAAGTATTTGTCTTTTATAGAACTAAGATGTTTGGTTGACATTGATTCTTTCTGTGTCTGACTGAACTTATAATCCTTTTCCCCCAGAAAGCTCCAGCTCAGTTTTGTGTATGCTGGGTTTCTCTGGTTATAAACGGATATTTTCAAGTCTAAGCCTTGTCCGTAGCCTAAACCTAGAAAATCAACTCAGCTGTTTGGAAACTCTGTGAACTACATGTGCTTGGGAGTGATGATGCAAGTATTTTAACAAAGCAATGTGTTAGGGACAAGGAGAACAGGAAGATAAACAAAGTGTCATGAGCAGCTGCTCATCTTCCAAAATATAGCTGTAGCACTTAAAGCCTTTTTTGTTGTTGTTGTTGATCTTTTGATTATGAAACTGTTTGGAGAAATAGCTGTTCCCCATATCCTGCAGAGTCACCCCATTCATCATGGGTGACAAGCTGTGTGACTCCCTGTACCAGATAGAAAGACCGTCTCACTGCTTTAACCCTGTAATGTAAAATTCCCAGTAGTCCTTCTGGATGCTCCAAAGACCCACTCTTTAGTTTGAATTTCTCAGTGCAAGGGACTACACTCAGCCCTTGCCACCTCAGGAATCATTCTCAGATAACACTTTCTCTTCTTCAGGTGGGAGATTTGCATCCCAACACCAATTAGGGTGATCCCTTGCCTCAGCAATTTCAAAAGCCTGATTTGTCCTTTTATATTATTAGAGCTTTAAAACTTTCTCACCTTTATTTTAAGAGATGCTACTCCAAATATCACAAAACAGAATGCAAATACTTGTTTTTAAGCTCCTGTGAGTAGTCTAATGCTACACTGATGGTGGATGGTGAGGACTTCTGGAAAGATCTTACAAAATCGAACTTGTGCAAACAGATGAACTTAAGCATAGATGAATACAAGGGAATTCATCTAGAGAAAAATAATCTAGACCATATTTACACAATGCAGAGTCAGGAACAGATAGTTATAACTCAGGAAAGTGATGTTTGGAACATCACTGACACCATCAATTCAGTGTGCAGTAGCAATGAAAAAAATAATAAAGTCTTGAGCATCATCAGGAAGGGCATTAAGAACAGGAAAGAGGACATCACCATGCCCTATATAAAGCCTTGTTGCACCCTCATTTCAACGCCTATACCTTGAAGTTCAGGTGTCTGCATACTAAGCGGGAACAGAGAAAGGCAAAAATGGTCTAGAGGAGGGAGCAGTTGCCTTCCAAGGAAAGGATAAAAAGGCTGGGACTTTTCAGTTTGAAGAGGAAAATGCTGAGGAAGAAAAGGTAGTGTGATCAACTTTCACAAAATCCTGAAGGCAGAGAACATGCTGAATGCAGAGCTGCTCACCCGATCCTGCTGTATTAGGACTGAAAGAACTTGGAAACTTGTTGCTGTAAAACTGCGGAGAAATTGTTTATGCGGCAGGTGGTGAGCTGCCCAGACAGCCGTGGGAGCTGCTGACCGCAGCTGGTTCAGAGAGGGACCGGGCAAATTTGTGGGAAACAGTTCCGTGAGTGGCTGCTGAAGGACGAGGCAGGGATGTCCCTGCTGCGGTCCCACGCTTGTGGCTGCCGGAGGGCCGTGCAGGGTGGTGGAGGCTCCTGCAGTCCCTGCCACTGGCATCTGCTGGTGGTACTGGTGGAGCCAGCACACTGGGCTGGGTGAGATGGACCATTTGTCTGACCCAGTGGAGTATTTCCAATGTTCTTACATTTTGTGCCTTCCCACTGGTCCCGTTCATTCATTTTCTTCCTCTCCACAAAGAGATTATACCTTCTGCTCCTTTCACGGCGGCTTTTGGTAGCGACAGCTCTTCTCTTCCAGGCTTAATTCACAGGCTTACATCTGCCCGATCCTGCAGGTCTGAAGCACCTACACAGTACAACTAAGGTGTCATTCCAGGAGCATTATATTTGGCAGCAACATCAGTGAAGGCAACACCACCCTCTCCCTTGGCTGCACCACAAATCTGGATTAAAAATAACCTATGAAGAAATCCCTCAGTCCACCTTATTTCATGACTGCACTATACCAGCATTTCAGAAAAGGTAGTGTGGTCATTTGTGTGAATGGCTGATGATCACTGTCGTGCTTATGAAATTAGGCTTTTAAAATATTATTTATTAAATATGTTTGTTATTTAAAATTATAATTAGGGTGATTAAATTTTGTATTTTACATAATATTTCATTAATTACATTTAATATGCAGACTAAATCCTAAGGCCACATGAAGACAAACTGGGAAAGTTTTTGGTGCAGAAATTTTATAAAGGAAAATATTCAACATTTGCTTAGAAAAAACAGCTTCATGTAAAAATTGACCCAATGTCCAATGCAAATAATTAAAGTGAAAGGGCTAAATAACCCCAGAATACAAAGCTGAACGTTTATTATGGGTTGAGAACAATACGCCAGATTTACTCAAAACTTTAAAATCTCCTTAAAATTTCTGCTTGACTTCTATCTGGGCTGAATTTTTCTTTCAGATGCTTGGACTGACCACACAGTCAAAAATGTACTTTTGTGTGATGAGACCTACGTGATGGTGACTCATAGAGAGTTATGCAGGGTTAGATGTAGACACGCTTTGGGCAATGATTATGTTATCTCTTCTCCGTTGTGGGATGCAGCCACTGTGGGAAACAGACATTAGCATGCATCTAGGATGTTTAGGAGAATGGCTGACTCTGTAATGCAGCCTATATTTGTCACAGTGGGTATGCAAGCACATACAGAAAAAGCAGTTGACACACATGTCACATTTAGGTTTTCTATACATAGAGTGGATGAACTTTTCTTTATAGATCCAAATGCTGCATCACAGGGCTGTCTTCTGCCAGAAAGCTGCTCCGCAAACCTCAACACTTACTGACACTCAGGGTGTGCAGCAGCAGCAAGATTTTCACTGACAAACATCTCTCTTGAAGACCTGTGGATACCGTTGGCCTGATCCTGACAGCGTGAATGGAGCTGTATCCCTCTGAGCACTTTGGCTTCTCTCACCCAGCCTAAACCTGCTCTGGAGGGGCTCAGTGATCACGCTCTGCAAGGGTGCATGTGGTGGCAGGTGGGCAGGTCATCTCAAGAGGGACTGAGACAAGCTTGGCTGACAGGTGGGACTGAGATCCCTAATTTCTCAATCAGTAGTTCACCCAGGCTGGAAATGCTGGGAGAGAGTGACAAGATGAAGAGGGAATCAGTGGTCATTTTTACCAGGTACAGCATGCTGCCTTCACCGGGTTCCAAGTATCATGCTCTCCCTGGTACCCAGGGTCAAGGTAGAAATGAGAAATTTTGCAGCAGGCACGTATGAACAGTTGTGTGTGGTGCATGGTCCTTTTGTGGATCAAAGAGCAATATACCTCAATGTACAGGGGCTGTAGGGAGAGGACCAGTTTGGAGAAACAGAGAAGCTCTCAAGCTCTGAAACCCTCCCGGGATCTCTAGGTGCAGCTGTGTGCAGCCCAAGGAAGTAAGTTGCATATTGCTGGTTATGGATCACTTTCAGGGATCAGCCCAAAGAAATGTGGTTTGATCTGTATAGCTGGGTCAACACTGCTGTGAATAGATTCCTGCACCTTTCTCTGAAACATCTGCTCCTGCACAGGGGAGAATGCAGATATTCTAGTTTCAGCAGCATGGAAAAACAGAAATGTTTCTTTTGGGACCAACAGAAAATATGCTCTTTGATCTGAAATACAGTATTTGCCTTCTGCAGGAGTGAGAAGGATGCACAGGTGGAGGCAGGGAGGGGGCTTATTTACCCATTTTTGTTGACACAGTTTGCTTTCCACTTAGACTGATTCTTAATTAAAAGTATCATTTGAACACAAAAAATGGGGGAAAAAAACATCATTCTGAAAATGTCAAAAATAAATGCTTCTGTTTCAAAACGTCAGAAAAAAATCACTTGTCATGCGGAGGCTCTGTTCCAAGGGAACCTTCATCTCTGTTTCAGAAGCTGTAAGAAATTGCTGCTTAATTTTCATTTCAGATGTCCAGTCCAAGCCCTGATGTAAGGGATACAGCACAAACTCGAACTACCATGCTGGGAAAGGAAAGACCCAGTTATGCACCTCATGCCACTTCCCAAAACAGGGTGCCTTGGAGCACCACAGGATTTGCTCTCTACCACCCATGAGGGCCAAATCTGCTGTCAGAAGCACAAGAGACCTGTACCTGTAGAAATTTACTGCCCGATCACAGAAGACCAGCACAAGAGGTGTTTCATGAATGATGTCTCAGTGTACAGGGAAGAAGTTCAGACCGCCAGGACAAGTAGCACCTACAGGACCACCAGTGTGGGGCAGGGTACCTCCTCTGCCTGGCTGGAGGGACAGCCCCTGGACACCAGATCATCACCAGCTCTCTCAGATGATCTGATAATCTTTCTACTAAGGCCAGGAAATAGCTGCTATTTCCCAGCCCCACCATGCAATCCCACCAACACAGAGTACCCACCCAGGACATGGGACCCACCCCATCATTGGCTCTGATTTTCCTGTTGCTGAGTGATATGGTTTTCTCATATTGGAGACTGATGTGACAAAACTCAGCTTGAGATCTTTTGGGGAGGGGATTTTTATTTTGTTTAGCTTTTCAAGTTGACCCTCCGTAGTCTCACTCTCACACCCATGCTCACAGGCACCAAGACATGTGTCTCAGGGTGGTCTGGACAGGATCACTCGCCCTGAGCTGGAGAACAAGTGACACTATTACATCCTCACTGTGTCTCTCCTTTCTCCTTGGTGGGCAACAGTGAACTAGCTTTTGGGCAGGTCTTTCACACCCTTTAAGAGTAAACAGTTATTGTGCTGGCTCCCTTCTCCGTATGTCTCAGTCAAAGTTGCCACCCTTTCTTTGCACGTCCTCATTTTGGGTGTCTTACAGCAGCCATCTGTCTTCCAGTCAGCATAACAGGCAGAGGAAAGGTATATGTGATGTGTGGTGCCTTGTTGCCATCCTCCTGTTGTTGGAGTGCATGTGATCTGCTGAACTCATCTGGAGATATATATGTGACACTCTTCCCAGTGTAACCAAATTGATCACGTGGTTATCAGTACACTTAGCCCTAGCCCTGTTTTTCTTCTGGTGCTTTCATACACAGACACATTCCTATTAATTCAGATTGAGCTCAGTATTTCTGCAAGAATACGGTAAACCAGGACGTATTTCACAGTTGCACAGACCCAATTTTTTCATTTTCTTGCTAGTCTGTTTACACTTCACTCATCCCCAAAGGGCAAAAGCCTCTTAACCAGGTTGGAAAGGGCCCTGATCCACTATTGGTGTTGCCAGTACATCTTCAGAGGAGTTTTGCTATTTGATTCAAAGCAGCTTTTACCCTTTGTGTCAGCGTTTATCATGTGTCTCTAATAGATGATGACAGGTGACTTTCAAGCACTTGGTCCCGGAGCAACTATTTATACATTCCAGCAAGTTTTGCCTTCCTGTAAGTGAAAATCAAGACTGTCTTCTGTCTGCTGTGTTCCCTTGTCACTTTGGTTTACAGCTGCCTCTTTTAAAGCCTCAGTATATATCCTGTGTTTTATAGCTCAAAAAATAAAAAGTGAGTCAAGGTAATCCCACTCTGATTCTCATTCCCTCCATTGACCATGTAGGAAACACACGGAGATCACTTTCAGATCTGAGTTAAAGCCACTGCAAAGGTACAAGCACTGCCCTGCTGTGCCTGGCTTTGCAGTTTCCCTCAGTGAGAACGTGGGGACTTTTCCTGACATTAAGAGTTGCTCTGGGGACAATGGAATTGGTGTCAATGATTTCCTCAGCAAAGAAAACACCAGAACCACCATTGGTGCTGGAAAAGCAGTAAAGGAAAGGCTTTTCATGGCATGTTCCTATAGCTTTGTTATTTTAAACGGTTGCAATACACGTTGCCTTGGCTGTAACTCAGCACTTGGTGTGCAGTGGAGGAAAGCTGTGGACAGGCAGAGAGAGCAGGTACCTGAACACTGAGCAGAGACGGAGGAACTGGTAGGGCATATATCATCTCTTCTTGAAGTGCTATGTGTAGCTGTTGTTGAGCTGTTGGCATCTACATTATAGACGCTTAGGGCATCTACAGGTTGAAGCGCGTTTGCATGCAGTGATGGCTGGAGACACAATTAATATGCTACACTGTCTACCTTCAGGGGACCCCAAAGAGTTGCAGACTAACAAGTAAAGCCCAGCTGGTTTCAGCAGTCTTGCAGAGCTGCCAGTTAGTAAAACTAGAGCAACTCTGTAAGACTCGAAATGTGTTTTCTAGGTGTAAATCAGCTGAAGGCAGAAGGAGAAGAGGATCATATGAAATGAAGAACTGGATGGAGGGAGTAACTGCAGTTCTGGAGACTGTAGGATCCTTGAGTGCTTCTACCCACAACATCTCAGGGAGGTGTTATCAGCTAACTCTGATGGGTTTTCTTTGGACCTGGCTGGAGACTGACCTGCCACCCAAGCCTGGGTGAAACTCTGTTGTGGTTATTCTGGGGATGGCATCCAAGTGGCCACCAAAGGCAAGAATTGGTGCTACCCTCCTTTGCAAAGCACTGTTCATCTGATACACAGAGCTCTGTGAAAAACAAGGTTATTTGCAAAACGGATGTCCTGTTTAGCCCCTCACTGTCTCCATCAGCAGAGTCATATACCTTCCTGGTAGCACAGACACCTTTCTGCTCCTGTTTGCATGCAAATCTTCCTATTCACATCCTCACAAAATCAATATATTGCACTTGGATCTCAGGAAATAGGATGCTAGATAGCCTGAGGTTGTCCTTGGTGGAACAGTTCTTTTCTTTCTTGGGACTTTAGAATCATATTCGGAGGAGTTCTCAAATGACTTCAATAGGCATCATGGATTTTCTAGGGAAAGGTTTCTCATCTGGAACATTTTTATGTACAGTTAAATATATACTTTCAAATTTAGACTGAAGATCGTAGAGTCAGAAAGCACCAATTTTGACTTGGGTATGTGAAAGGCTTATTCTGTCATTTGAGTCAGTGGACACCTACACGAACTGGCCTCTCAAGAGGTCCCAACTGGAAAAAGTCCCAAGTAAACTGTTACAACTGCTCCCTTCCAACTCCTTCCATCCTATATTATCCTTTGATTCCATGATCTATTAAACAATTCTTTACATTTTGTGGAATAAACTGACAGACATTTTTGCTAGCGTTTCCAATGCAATTCCGAATTTTCAGCAGCCAAGTACTCGTTAAAGCCAGCTCAATGAGTGCTTTGGTGGGTGTTTACATCAGCAAAACAGGAACATTGAAACCTTGCAAGGGGAAAATGGAAAAGGACACAGTATGCAAAACACGGGTGCTCAACTGAGAATGGATGTTTTCATATAAAGTATCACTCAGAACTGGTCTTACACAGCATTTTCCACCTAAATGAACCAGTGGCACCCAGGCAGCATTTCTGGAGCTCTTATTGCTCATCCCTGAAGCACTCTTCAAGGCAGTCCTGTCCCTTAGACTAAGGTTGTGATGAGACGCCTCAGACAGGTGAGCTGAACCTCGTGTCACCACCACAGACACTGCCTCTCTCTTTGCATCAACACAAGTATTGGTCTGCTTCTGCCATGAGACAAGGCAGGAGCCCAGCCTGCAGAAAACGGTTCAGTCTTTTGCATAGGCTTACGTCTCTGCCGGTTCAGCTGCCCTGGCTCCTCAGGGATGGGAAGAGCAGCAGTGCTGAGAGGGAAGGCAGCAGGAGGGAGGGGGAATAGCCCAGCTCTGCTCAGCAGCACCCTCTCTGTAGCCTTCAGGAGCGCCTGAAGTGATGCAGCTGCTGGAACAGCTGGAACATTTCCTGACATTATAAGTTCAACAGTGTGTCTAAAGTCCCATGTCAAGGTAGGTTGCAGGGAGAGGACGTCCCTACTTCTCATTGGGAGTTTGAGAGGTGAATAACATCCTGGATCCCAAACGCCAGTGCTTCAGCCTCAGCCCATCCTTTAGTCGAATGTTCCCACAAAGACTGCATTGCTAATTATGTCCTCCTGAAATGCTATGCTAATAATAATAGGTATTTTCAGGAAAAGGAGAACCGAATTGAACCAAATATTGGCAGATGATGGGGAGAGAGTGAGCTCCACTGCCCCAGATGTACTGCTGGTGTGAGACAGGAGAGCACGCCACCATGGGGACCACTGTCTGACCAGTAACTGAGTCACATTAGAAGACTGTCTTGATTAGCACTGAAGCTGTTGTCACTTGTCAGAAGAAGAGGACAGAGTGTGCAAATGCTGGTCTTACCATTAATTAATGACTCCTAGTATCATTGTCCCTGATAATTAGTGCATGTGTTAATACCATCATTCCTGATGACATGAGGCATTCAAACGCATTTTGTTGCTGTGGCTTTCCTTGTTTCATCAAGCAGCTAAACTTGACCTGAGGGCATGTGTGACAGTCTTCCACAGCTTGCTGCTCAGTCCTGCTACATTTCAGCTGGCAGAGTGTGCTGGGCTCAAGCATTACAACACAGAGCAGTGCATACATGCAACATGGGACATGCAGTGCAGTATGGTTCTGGGTGACAAAATAAGCATCCTTCCAACTTTGATCTGGCTTCCTCAGCACTGAGGTGAGGGTTCAATGGTCAGGACACATGCCACTATGATTGCATGGTGGCTGACCATTCTATGTTCAACACACGGAGCCTGTGGCACAAATTGCACCGCTTAATTTAGATGGCTACTTTGATGGAAGGGCATAAATCCCTCACTCAGGTCCCTTGATAAACCCCTCAGATCATGAGTAGGAGCACAAGGCCTCCAAAACCCATTCAGTCTCCAGGCAGTTGATTTGTTCAGCCAGCTTTGTGACCCATAGTCCTGGCTTTCCTTTTACATCATTATTATTACATTATTCCTGGCTTGAAAGGGTAGATTTAATAATTTTCCCAAGCAAGTTACTCTGCTACTGCTTGGGCCTCTTGCCCAGCAGCATCTTGTCATAGGTCCCATAAAATTTATGTTGGGAGAATGGAAGAACTCACAAACAAGGTGAGAAAACCTCCTGGTGATGCAGAGTAACTGATGGTAATCCCAGGGAGGCATGCTGAGGAACACTGCCAGAGCACATCACAACATGGAGTGACAGGTGATGAAAACAGCACTTGAATTTAATTGGCCGTGGATGCAGAAGTGACAGTTCTAAAGATCTGCAATGGAGATAAATTGTCTACTCACATGCAGTTTGTGGGGGCAGTTTTCTGCAAAAAAAAAAAAAAGGAGCTTTGTGCTCAGCTATAGCTCAAAATCAAATTAGGGAATTGCTAGTAGAAGAACAGAGAACAAAACACAAGCGATGACACACATGTCACCACCTCTTGTGAGCACACACCTTTGATGCTGGCTGAGTTCTGGTACTCCAATTTCAAATGGCTACAAGGTCTTTGAAAGGAAGGACAAAAGATCAGATAGGGAATAGTTTTGCAGTGAGAGGAGACTAAACAGACCAGGAGCCATCATGTTAGAAGGATGAGTAGAAGACAACAAATGCAGAGAAGATAACAGGGAAAGAGTTACTTAGCTTCTCACAATTCAAAGATGAGGCCTTCCAGTAAAGTTACTTGGTAATGGGCTTAAAACCATAAACAGGGGGCACTTTGACAATTTAGTTGTAGACCTTACAACCCCAGAAAAAAAAATTAAATTTCAAGGCACAAGATTTCCACTAGATGTAAATAAATTCTGTAGCTGAATTTGGTCCCTTCTTCAAGGTGTTCTCAAAGCACTTACTGCCAGAAGCTTGAAAGGATATATGGGGTGAGATTACTCTCTCTGTGCCATGTTTCCTGTGCTGTTCCCCCAAATAAACAATGCTAGCCTTTGCCAAAGATCTTATTAGCTAGTGGTCCTTAATGCCGCTTTCATCTTCTTGCATACAGCCTCTTGCTGGTTTCGGCCTCTCTGGGCACTAAAATAACCCCTTACTCCTTCCTGGACTGGAAGAAATGTTGTGTGGAAGCCAGACACATGGCACGCAGTTTGGGTGCTTCTGCGCATCCCAGCCAGCAGGGAAGCAGCACCTCTCGCATGCCAAAGCAGATGGCACCCTTAACCTTCCAAGGCTGCTCTCCTCCCTCAGGATAAGATGGAGATACTAACTCTCCCCCTTGCAAGGAAATACTCCTGACGTATTCAAGAAAGCAACCCAGGCAGCCAAAACAGGAGTGATGGAGAAAGCGCCTTTGCTGGTGAAGGAGTCAGAGGCAGATCCCGGTAAAGAGCCATGTCCTTAGGGTGCTGCACAGTCCTGCGAGCTGGCAAATCCAGACAAACAACACCCTGCAGACAGCCAAAGGACACTCCCAGTAGGAAAAGCTGAAAATAAGCAGAATCTGGTTGGTACTTACCCTGTGGGCCTCAGGTCCATCTGCCCACCCTGGGTCACAAATCATGGTCCAGATCTGGCAAGAAAGAGAAAATTTATTCATGGTTAAATGTTATTCCGGTTCACAGGGCTCTGAGAAAACCCCTTTACAAGGAGGCTGCCTGGGCAGCAGCATTACAAACCTCCTCTCCAGAGACTTTCTTGCACTGAAAGCTAGTAAACAACCCCACACTGACTATGGGTCCTCAGCCATGCTTGGTTTTTCCTTTGACCATGTCTGTTCAGGAGAGCTGAAGCAACAGGACATTTGCTGACTTTGCTGCCAAGTGAAAATAAATTTTTACCATTTTTTTCTGGCCTCGAAGTCTGTGAATTACAGAGACCTTGATTAGAGTTAGCTCTTAGGGCTCAGTTTCTTAAGGTGGGTTTTTTGAGAAATGCGTGATTGATTTTCCATGTCCTGCCGTGCTCTATAAGGGAAGAGCGAGGTATTGGCTGAAGGCTGGGAAATGCTAGAAAGGTGATTATAACAAGGCAGTCTTGGCAAGTCGCTTCAAGCTGTTCTAAAGACAAACTATCTATCAGATAGTCATAATGCATCATCTTCTTCCAGTTTGGCAGCAGAACAAGTACTTATATTGTACAAAATGAACAGGCAGCATCACAGAGAACACATTAGGAGCAGATACTGGAGGTTTTTAATTCATCTGACAGCATCGCCAACATAGGATTTTACCTTTTTTTACGGAGCCAAGGCTTTTGGCTGAAACACTGGGCACTTTTCTCTCCTTAAAATCCATCTTGCTGGCAATCTGTAAGCAAACAGGATTCAATAAACTTATATCTGATTCTTCTGCATACAGGAATGGACCAGTCTCTTCCTCCCACAGGAAATGAAAAAGAACATTTTGAGACAGGAAGATGAAGGCCAGACCATGGGCGAGATCAAAGACAAGATGAAACCATGAATGTCTTGTGCAGCAGTGCTAGCGGGAAGAACAATGTTGTGTAGCAATTAGGAAACAGCAGCCACTGCTTAGTTCCTCCTGTGCTTTCAGAGAGCCATCACAGCCCTGGGAATAATGGTGCCCCAAAAAGGGAGAGAGTAGCGGCTGGATCATGGGTCTTCTTTTGGGCACATCAGATGGGTAAGCAGAGAAAGACTAAGCTACCTTACCTAAAGGAAAAAGATGACTCAAAACTCATGGGTTTGAGCTCATGGGTTTATGTTCAAAACTTACATGTTCGTAGCTCAAAAACAGATTTACACTAGAAATCAAATTTGCCCTGCCATGAGATCAGTGAATGCCCAGAACCACTTCACCGCAGGGTAGACAGGAATAAATGGCACAGCTGGATCAAGGGTTTGACGAAGAGGAGGATGTGACACCATCATCTGTGAGCTCTGGGATTGAATGGTTGATCCTGGAGATCCCTTGCACCACCACTTTTTGTTGAGAAGTGTTACAGACCAGACTTGAAAACTGCCCTCAAAATATCCCTCCCAATGCCACCACCAGCAGTCACGGCTTTGGAAATTTCTTTTGGGTCCTCCTTCCTCTGTACCCTCCTAGATACCAGCCCCAGTCCAGTGAATCACACTTGACAAAAGTGTCTGGATGGATGGGCAGAATCTGTATGTTTCAACGACTACAAGTGGGCAACAGTTTCATACGTTCAAACTGTGTTAAAAATATGTGAGAAAACCGATAGGCAATTTTTCCAGTAGTCCTCCTAAAGCCTTGATTTCTTTTGCTATAGTTCTATATATTTAAGCATTACCCTTTTTCCTAGGTATTTAATCATTTTAACTGTGGGAAAAGACCTGACCTGCCCTACCTGAGCACCCAGCACCCAATGTTAAGCCTTGCCCAGTCATGGGCACTTTAGCTAACTGTAGGACCCACAGATCAAAAATGACCCAAAACTACTCTTCAACTTCTCGGCCACCTGAATCAAATGAAGTGTTATTGCAAGGACTGGAACAAAGCATGTGCAATAAAGTTTTTTCCTTAGAAAGGCTTTTTTTTTTTTTGTGGTGGTACAAAGGAAGCAAGAATCCAAAGATAATCTCTGGAGTGCTGATGACTACAGGAGGCATCAAGAACAGTCCAGAGGGAAGAAAGTTCATTTGTTCACATTCAAAATACAAGGGATTTCTACTATCTCTGGAGAAAATTTGTCTAAATCCAGATATTGTTTCAATGCAGTTTATTTAGAATATGATTTCCTATGCAGCTGAAAAAAGAAACCTGGAAAAAAGAATAAATGGTGATTTGCAGAGGTTTATCTTCTTGACATGGACACCTGCCATTTGAGCTAGCAGAGTCTGGCAGCAGCAGGAGTTTTCTGTTTCTGTTTCCAACATCTGAGATAGGCACTTCACCAGATTTCATAGTTCATGGCTGCCTGCTTGCCTGCAGGTTTTTAGAAGATACTACTTTCTGAGGGCCAGTGTGCCAGGAGCTGAGGGTGATCCCAACACAGGCCATCCTCTCACCAACATGGTGAAGTCTTACAGGGTCTGAACACAGTGGATATTGGTAACATTGTGATAGACACAGCAAGTGGTGAATGATGTCCAAGGTCCACCCCTGGAGTCCAGTCAGGAACACAAAAGGAGCCAGAGGCAGGGCTGGAAACAAGACTACAGGGGTCTACTGTCCACCCAGGAGCTGGATGCTTCAAGTGGGACTAGCTTGGAAGAAAGCTCGTGTCACTAAGGACCCAGTCAAATTCTGAAAACCTCCATTGATGGAGGCCCTGCAACCTGTGTAGGCTTCTGCACTTGTCTGCACTTGTGTTTGGCCACTCCAAGTAAAGTTTATTTTGGTTCTGCCAATTCAGTCTTTCCCTTTCTGCAACTTGTGCCCATTGCCTCTTGGCTGCTGTTCAGCTGGAGTAGCCAGGGTGTGAAAACACTACCTGGAGAGGCAAGGAGCCGTGGGAAACTCAAGTAGATGAGAGAGGATGAAACCTCCCCACAGCCACTACTTAGCATGATACAAAACTTTTCCTGACTGAACTTCCTGGCTTTTCACCAAGGTGTGGGATGCCAGAGCTCTTCCAGGAAAAGACTGGGATAACTTACTGCCAAAAAAAAATATTTTCCTATACTGCTAGAAATTGCTGTGAAATATATTCAAGCTATAGAGAACCACTTGGAATAAACAGCATTGTGCAAGGCATATAGAGCACAGAATATTTCAGAAAAGGATGAGTTTGTAAGTTTATATGGGTATATCCAGCTTTAAATGGGAGAAGAAAAATAAAGTTGCTAGTGCAGGTAACTTGGATTTTCCAGCAATATTATGTTGACAGCTCAGATTTGAAAATTCGACTTGGAAGCTTGAGTATGGATAAGAAAAGCCCTCACAACTAGCTGTTCCTGGCTTTTAGTCTTCCTTGCTACCTTTGAACAAAAGAGTTAGGCCAACGTGTCAAACTCGGACATCCACAGTAAAGATTCAAAGTAACTCTATGTAAGTACTTAGACGTATGACATGGTTTCCTACAGTGTGGAGCAGCTGTAATTCCAGACCATCCATGGAAAGTGAGCTTGCTTGGTCCTAGTAATAACTTCTTAGCATCCTGAAGGAACTGGACTTCAATTAATTTTATGAAATACTTTGAGATCTTTGGTTGCACCACTCACTAGAGCTCTTGAATTTTACTGTGAGGAGGACCCTAAAACTTCCAGAGCAAAGGGTCCAAAAGAATGTGAAAACTGTTTTTTCTTCCTCACGGTAGTTCATCAGATTCAGGGTGGAGGGTGGATTTCTAGTGCTAATAGTGCTAAATTACTCTTAACATTTAGATGCCCTAAATCAGCACATAAACCTACAGGTTTGCTTCACTCTAACCACTTACATGTTCACTGCCAGTCATACGTGACTTTGCCCAGCCCCTGCCATGATAGAAATGCAACATTTTTTTCATGCCATGGTCTTGACAGGATCTGATGAGACTTTCATCCCATCTCATCTCTGGCACACAATCTGTCAGAATTTGAAAAATAAAGATTGCAAATTCCACCACACTGTGGCTGACAGGTAGAGCTCAGAGGGTTGTGGTTAGTGGTGCAGAGTCTAGTTGGAGGTCAGTAATGAGTGGTGTTCCTCAGGGGTCAGTACTGGGTCTGGTCCTGTTCAATATATTCATCAATGACCTCGATGAAGGGATAGAGTGTACCATCAGCAAGTTTGCTGATGACACAAAACTGGGAGGGGTGGCTGACACGCCGGAAGGCTGTGCCACCATACAGCATGACCTGGACAGGCTGGAGAGTTGGGCGGAGAGGAACCTTATGGAGTTCAACAAGGGCAAGTGTAGGGTCCTGCACCTGGGGAGGAAGAACCCCAGGCACCAGTACAGGTTAGGGGCTGACCTGCTGGAAGGCAGCTCTGTGGAAAGGGACCTGGGAGTCCTGGTGGACAACAGGATGCCCACGAGCCAGCAATGTGCTCTGGTGGCCAAGAAGGCCAATGGCACCCTGGGGTGCATCAAGAAGAATGTGGCCAGCAGGTCGAGGGAGGTCATCCTCCCCCTCTACTCCGCCCTGGTGTGGCCGCCTCTGGAGTATTGTGTCCAGTTCTGGGCTCCCCAGTTCAAGAAGGACAGGGAACTGCTGGAGAGGATCCAGCAGAGGGCTACTAAGATGATTAGGGGATTGGAGCATCTTCCTTACAAGGAAAGGCTGAGGCACTTGGGTCTTTTTAGTCTGGAGAAAAGAAGACTGAGGGGGGATCTTATCAATGCTTATAAATACTTAAAGGGAGAGTACCAGGAGGATGGGGACAGTCTTTTTTTCAGTGGTGCCCAATGATAGAACAAGAGATAACAGGCACAAACTTGAACATAGGAAGTTCCATCTTAACATGAGGAGGAACTTCTTTCCTTTGAGGGTGGCAGAGTACTGGCACAGGCTGCCCAGAGAGGTTGTGGAGTCTCCCACACTGGAGACATTCAAAACCCACCTGGACGCCGTCCTGTGCAACCCACTGTAGGTGACCCTGCTCTGGCAGGGGGGGTGGACTAGATGATCTCCAGAGGTCACTTCCAACCCTGACCATTCTGTGATTCTGTGTGATTCTATGTGGCACACATCTGCCCCCATTTCTGTGAGCCTACTGTCCCTGCAAAGCCTGTCCTGTGCTCTGAGAGCCCAACAGGTCAGATTTAGAGAGAATAAACACTTAAATGAAAGTGGAAAAACCTGGCATAGGGGATTTAAGCCTTTGCTCACTGCCTGGTGAGAAGCAACAGGTCTAGCATGCGGCAGAAGACAGTGGAGTAGAGCCCAGTGGAAGGTGGCACAGCTATGACAACAATCTCACATGAGCTATTAACACTTTTTACTTGCTTTTGACTACTGAATCTGCCAAGCAGAAGAGGAAGAGCTGATACTGATGGACTCACCATGGTGAGACCAAAGCAGCCGTTCTGAGAACAGACTGTCCTATTTGAGAAACTGTCATCAAACTCTGCTAAGGCGGGCCAGGAAGGAAAGCCCTGTGTGCTTTAGTAAGTGGCTGAGGCTTTGCATGCCTAATATAGCATATTTTGTATTTTACAGACTGTCTAGCAACCTCTGACTCCTGCAACACACTGATGCCATCCATAGGCACAGAACTTCAGTGTTCCCAGACAAACATCTGATTTACGAAGAGGGCTTACAGCAAAGCTCAGCTTGAATATGTCAGTATCAAAAATACAGTCTACCTCTCTTCTGTGAGGAAGTGAGAAGTTTTCTTATCTCCTTCCCCAGAAGATACTTACTGAAATACATTCACAGAAGGATGCCCTGCAAGAACACCCTGACTGTAAAAGTAGCTGACCAACAAGCTCTGAGAGCTCAGGAAAAATTCTGTTAGCAGAAGACAAATGGAAAACTACTGTTTCAAATAGGAATAATAAACACTATGGAAATCACTTCTGCTAGGAGATGAGGAGTGCCCCTGTCTTTTCTGAGATGGAAAAAATTGACATCCTTTCATGAAGAAAAGGAGACCACAGCCTCTCCTGAAGACCTGGGCTATTGAGGACTTGTAGGAATTCAGCCCATTATTGCTTTTTAATTAGTTACAAATATTTCAAAAGCAAACACTTTATTTTGGGTCAACTGGAATATTTTTTGGGCTGCCCAAAGGGTCTGTTTCACTACTCCCTGTTTTTATCATTTTAGATTAACTTCTCTGGTGACTTTCTGCCATTCCCAAGCTTCCAGCTTTGCCAAAGGAAATATAAACAGACTAAAGCATAAATCTGTTAAGCTCTAATTTCAATACAGTGGTCTAAATTTGTACTTTTAAACCATTGAAAGACCAAGCAGTGTTCCCAACATAGAGTGTGTTCCTGCATTGCCACTGCTGGCAGTGGAGACATTTCAAGGAACGTTGTCCTCCTTTAGACTTTTAGGACCTTTTTTTTTTGCTTGCTTTGGGAGTTCCAGTGAGCCTGATTAACTTTTAGATCTGCATTGATGAGAAACAACTCAAGAAAGACAGGAAAAGAAAACTGGAGCTCTCAAACGGAGCCAAACAGTCTTACTGACTCTAAGGCTCATTCATTAAATACTAAAAACAGTGCCATGAGTACAAGGAGTCCAAAATGCTTCACACAGGTGGGCGAGTCTCATGATGTGCTGTGAAGAGAACTGATCTCTTGTTCTCCCTGCTGAGAAAACAGAGAGGCATTTGGAGCCAAATCCAGAGCATACTGCAGCACTGGTGCCAGGAGACGTCTTAGATGAGTCAAAGCTCCCTTCTGGCTCTCCGAGCACTACTGTGGAGTTATAAGCAATAACCCACAAGATGGGTGACTCTGGAAATGCCACAAGTGATGGCTCGTTCTTTCTGCCCTATGCCTTTGGCTAAGATAACCAAGAGACCACTCTCCCTTGAAAGTCCTCTAAACATGTCAGAAAACTGGACATCTCACCCACATCTTGGTGCAGAGCCTCAAGGACCCTCCATCCCATCTCAAGGTGTTGCTTCTCCTAAATAACCTTGTGGCCTTTGTGTCAGGCTTTGCCATCCCATTAACAATGGGAGTAAATCCCTGGCACAGCATCATCCCAGACATGATCCAACCTAACAGTCAGCCCAAGGGGACACGAAGACACTTCCAGAGGATCACTAACAATGAAGGAGAATGATGATCTTGGAGGCACTGATGGAGGTCAGGGGTCTGGGCTGGAGTTGGAGTTCTTGGTGTCTGCTGAGTGGTGGTATAGGGTATTGGGGGGCTAGGGATGGGGAGGGTCTAAGTACCCCATACCAGGTGGGGGAGAGGTTTAAGCCTTAGTGCATGCAGCCAGGGTGCCCTTGGAGTCTGCTTTGGAGACTCCAAGGCAACAGCCTGAGGGGTGGCATGGGGGTACACCCCATGGCAGGTGAGAGTCCCTGTAGGAAGCCCAAACTCCTGAGTGTGGATGCAGGAAGAGGAGGGGAAGTGGTGGTAGGAAAGGCAGGAGAGAGCTCAGGGACATCTGACCACCAAGCTTTTCCAGTTATCTGAAAAGGATGAAGACAGCTCCCCAGGAACCCCTGCTCCACTAACTCTTGGCCAGGAACCTCCACCCAAAGGGGGACTAGCAAGGAGAAAGGGCAGTGGCCCATGGCTGGAGCACAGGTAGAGCCACTGTGGTGAGCTGTGGTTTTCATTTGTGGTCCCTCTCCTTCTTTCCTTGCATCCTCCTGCCACCTTAGGAGACAATGATGAGTCCTGAGGTCCAGGCACTGAGGTCCTTTCCTAGTGCTAACTGTATTAAGTGAGCTCGGTGTTCAGCTGTCTCTGGAGAGTGACTTGAACAAGGGGGACTGTTAAGGGAGACTGATTCTGAAACAGAATTTCCCTCCCCTGCCTCCTTTTCTCCCTGCCCACAGCAGGACAGCCTCATGTGTGTTCAGGGCAGGACTGGCACTTTGCAAGGAAAGGACAACTTGTGGAGGACAAAAGGGGTGAAATATCAGAGAGATTCACAGATATGTGGCTGTAACTGTGTGATGGAAATTAAAAAGGGGGGCTCATCTGGCTCTGCTGTCAGTGACAGAAGGGTTATGGGGGCTGATGAGAAAGAACAGATAATTCCACTCAGTGGAAATGAGGGACAAGATGACAAGAAAAGGAACTGCATGAGGGACTAGGGGCATGTAATCACAGAATACCTCAAGTTGGAAGGGACACATAAAGATCAATGTATCTCCCCTTTTAAGATGCAATGAGCCTCCTCTGTAGGGCGGAGAAGGGAGAAGGTNGGGGGGGGGGGGGGGGGGTGGTCTGCTTTCCCTTCCCCTCCCTGAAGGCTTTTGCTGTGCAGTTGGGTGAAAGCCAGAGAGCTCTCAGCTGTCCTGGCAGGCAGGTAGGCTTCTCTGCTCTACACTGTTGACCGGGCAGCTGTGAGTCCTTGGGTTCTACCATGTCGTGTCCAGTACAGGTGCTGGGAGACACTTGAGGCTGTCAGCACAGAAGACAGTGACCAGGATAACAAGGGTGGTTCCTGCAGTAAGTCATGAAAATGATGTTGATTCACCATAGTAGGATCTATCTCCCTCAACATCAGTGGTGGATGGTCCTGTTGTAGCCAGCAGCCCCAGACCCCAGAGGAAGCAGGTAGCAGGCAGTGCTATCCCATTTTCTGTCCTCTCCATTCATGCAGAAATCCCCAGCAGCTCCACTTCATCTCCCACTAACATCAGGAGAAAGCCCAGAATAAAGGCTTTCTTTTCTCTTTCTTCCTTCCACTACCACGTCCCATCTGCTGCCCATCAACTGACATCTGCATTTGGTGGAGAGAGCATCTCAGACAAATTAATCGTTGGCTGAACCTGACACATCCATTGTTTGGCTTTATGGTAAATATCCTCTGTATCGAGTTCACTAAAATTCATGTTAAAGTAGGAAATTAATAATGAAGATGGGAAAGATGAGGGTTTGTAGAGGAAATGTGAAATAGACAAGGAGCTCATCCACAGGAATTCAATGAAGGATAGAAATTGAGGTGACACGCTGGAGGTATGTGCCTAGCATAACTGTTCAGTGATCAATGTGGGGAACCATCGCTTTTGATACGCTCCTCTGAAGCATTTCCTTTCAGTGCCTGCCATTGGACAGAATGTAAAGGGGCTCTTCTGGATGGGCCCCACCCAAGGCGGGAGTGGGAAGACTTGGAAAAGGAGTTATCCAAGACCACTACGGAAGCGGTCAGCTAGGGGAACTGCCTGAGAGCGAAGGGGAGTTTTCAGGAAATTCTGGACTTTAATGGCCTCTGCCTTATCCAGCTACATTTAGCCATTGGCTTTTCAGCAGACTAGGTGCATTTGAGAAATATCTTCCTCCTAAATGGAACTATACATGTAAAACTTTGCATTGAAAAGACATCAAAATAGATCTTGAGTCACACAGGTCTGCATAGAGCATGTAATAGAAAATGATGCGTGTTGTACTGCAGGAAAAGAATGGAGTTAAGGTATGCACAACAGTCAGATGATCTGGATTGCTCACTCTTCTGTTCCCTTTAGCACATACATTCTGCCCATCTGTTAAAACCTTATTGTGCTGTCTCGTTCCATTGCCTCCTTTTCCAGCCCATACTCCTTCTGCAGTGTAGAGGATGTGTTGCCTTCAGAGAATACATGTCCCTCCTAATCCTCATTTCTTTTAAAGTCAAAGGGACTGCACTACTGAAAGCCAGCACTGATGGATAGTCCTCCTTTTGTCAGAAAGCCCTTTCCAAACTGTCTTATCCAACCCAATTTGGGCACCAGATGATACCTGGCTAGGTGTCTTGACTAGCCTTTTCAGTCTTGTATGGAGTACATCTCCAAAAGGCCCATTTGTATACAGAACTATGAAGGAGGCTCATAGGGTTGGGTGAATGGTCATTGCAGCCTCATCTGTGAGTGCTGCCGTTATGCGTCTCACAGAGCTTCAACTCTGCCCCACAGAGGATTAAAAAAAACAAAGTGTGCCTGAAAAATCATGTTACTCCAATTCAGGACTTCTGATCCCTACCAAACTGAATTATGATATGATCCTTCCTATGCCTTGTTTACTCTTATAGTTATCACCTGCCATCATGGCAGAATGGAATGACCAAATATATCCAAATGATTTTGGATTTAATAAAGAACCAGTCATACACCTGGATTTCCCATGCTTACAGCATCTGGATCTCATAATATAATCACAGAAAAGCTTAGGCTGGCAAGGACCTCTGGAGGTCACCTCATACAACCTTCTGCTCTAAGCAGGGCTAACTTCAAAGCTAGAGCAGAATCTGGGGGAAACTCAGTGTCCTGTTACCATGTTATAAATAGTGATAAAACAGTGGCTTGCCATATAAATCTCTCTTCTAATATCTTCAAATACTTCACGATCATTAATGAAATGCAGAGGGGGAAGAATTAAATTTGTGCTCTACTCTGTTTCTAAAGAAGGCCTGAAATGATTAGAAAAATCAGTACTTTTTCTGCTTGTCCTTTCATTAGAAATTCTGTCCCTGTCTATGCACCTTTTCTTGGAAGACACTAAGGTCAGTTGGACAGCTAGTTATACTGTAATAATAGAGTTTTTATGCAAATGAAATCGCAAATGAATCGCAAAAGTGCCCTCTCCAAATATTTTTTGTCTGTAAGATTTAAGTTTAATGAATTATATCTTGTTTTCAAATAAGGAGAATTTTCTTCGGTACTGTGCTATTACTGCTTCCACATTACTGCTTCTATCCATTGGTGTTGAAAAATCTTTACCTAATTTTATACATCCTGCGATTTC
The DNA here is from genome assembly GCA_013398815.1 of Ibidorhyncha struthersii. Lineage (NCBI taxonomy): Eukaryota > Metazoa > Chordata > Aves > Charadriiformes > Charadriidae > Ibidorhyncha > Ibidorhyncha struthersii. The sequence goes on along the minus strand of VZSZ01009689.1, from coordinate 746,357 downwards.
CCTAAGCAACCAGAGACCAAGGGAAACAACAAGTACTTTGCAACGATGGCCAAAAGGGCATATCTTAAGCCCTCCTTTCTTAAAGCACTGCAGTTACTGCCCAGAAACCTTGATTTGTCCATTCACGTATGATTTAAGGGGAACTGCAGCACCTAAAGCTAGGAAAACCACCAATAAATTTTCCCTAAACTGGTTACATCTGAGCGTGGAGACACTTACCATAGTGCAAACCCCCAGTTCAAGCCCAAAGATTCAAGCCCTGGGGAAAGAACCAAAGGACTTAAAAATACATTTTGTCAGACCAGCTGTTTTCTGTCCTGGGTTTTATTGTACGGTGGGTGACGTAAACTGTGCTTCAACATGTCGAACTCAATATTTCAACAGGCCTTGAGATGCCCTGTGGTGGCAGAGATGATGCAGCAGCCTAGTAGGTAGCGCTGATGCTGCTGCACACCTCCCCAGCCCCCACAGGCTGAGCTGTCCAGGGACAATCCACACACAGGCATCTCTGAGGGCATGAGGTTGTGGTGTTTGTCCTCTCCAGCACCAATGGCAGGAGCAGGTTGGAAGAGAGATGTCCCCTTCTTACTCAGTTCATGGCTGTGAAGTCAGGACAGGCTGTTGGTGTTGGAGACCTTTTGGGGAACACATTTCGTCTCAGGCAGCAAGACGTGATGTGCGAGGGTGGATGAAGCCCCAGGGTGGAGAAAGGGCCATACAAGGCAGCCTGCAGTAAGGGGGAAACCCTCCTGCGATGCTCTGACCTGCACTGTCCCCTCACCTTGTCACTGTTCCTGCTGGAGGCTCTGTGAAACCTTGGCCAGGCTCAGTATCCCACAGGGTCAATGTGTGCAACTATCTCCAGCCACTCTTGCACATCTCCAGTGCTTGTCCTCAGCCCCCTTGATCTCCAGAGACCTGCAGGGAGTTGACCCCTGTCATACACCCACCATACTGCCCCCAGCCCAGATCCTGCCCTTCTTAACCTTTGTCCTCAGTCTCTTTTTTCATCCAGTTTCCCTGCCACAGACTACCATCACTTGGCCTCCCTACGCTTGTGTTCCCATCCTTTCCCTGGCAGGATCTTTGTTTGTTTGTTTTTTCTATCAACAGTGCCAACCTAGTCACCACACCTCAGAAACAGTCTGAATTTCTTTCAGCCAGCTAGGGGCCATGTGAGCTGTGAGCCGCAAGCTGGCCTGTCATGTAGCTGCAGTGAACCATCCACCATGACTCTGCAACTGCTTCTGCACACAGACTGTCCTTTCAATCTCCAAACAGGCCTTCAGAAATACCTGCTGGAATTGAACCACGTGTGCCATGAGGGTATGCCTTGTCACTTGTGTCTGTGCAGGCACCTACCGTAACCTCCCTGCAGGTCTCCTCCCTTCCCCTGTTGCTTTCTCTGCAGTACTGTAGGCTGAATAGAGTTATCACAGCCGTAACATCTGGCATGACCATAACTGCAGCAACGGATCTGTGCACTGTGTCTGTCTTCTGCTAATGGTGGGGGCAGCCGCATCTCCAGCGCTCAGCCAGGAGCCTGGCCACCTCCTGCATGGCTGGAGTCCAGTCACCTTACAGAGAGAGGGGGCTGGTGCAGCAGTGTCATGATATTCCTGCCACCTCCTGGGTGCTAGGGGCATGAATAATATGCGAAAGCATTTTCTGTAACATGCAGCAAGATCACTGTGTGGCAGGAGCCAAGCAAACCCCTGCTTGCAGGGCCCTTGCCTAGGCTTAGCAAATTAACCAGATTCTTCCTCTTCTGCTCCTCACTACCAGACAATAACATATGTTCACATCTCAGCACATGGTGCTACTCTCTAGCTGTGAGCAGTCCCATCTCATATACAGGGATGATGGTTTAGGTATCTTTCCCAGTTTGCAATGTGGTATTTTTTTGACAGAAGAGTTTCTTATGTGTATTTTTCCTCAGGGTCGTAACCACTGCTGTGGTGGATATCTGGAAGGGTGAAAGGGCAGGCAGCAAGGGTGCATCATGCAATGGTCTTTAAGACAATTGCATCTCAAAGCTGCATGACAGCCTCCAGCCAAAGCCAGCTCAAGGCTTCTCAGCAGATCAGGCAAAATCCACTTTTGTGGCTGTGGGAGAGTTGTATGGAAAGACAAGGAGGAGCAGGTGGGCTGCTGAGTCAAGCAAACCATGTCAGGGGAAGGAAGACTGCGAGAGAGCAGGGGCAGGTCTGCATGGTCTCAAGGAGGGGCTTCCTCCTCCATTCAGCAAGCATGCATGCGCACGCACGCACGTATGTCGGAGTGGGATCGGACCTGGAGTAACGATGCAGTCTCAATATGAGTATGATCGTTCTCCTTTATTAGGTGTTTTAGCAGAGTATATATAGACTCACAGCAGAAGCATGCGTAGCTAACAACATAATGATTGGTCCAAACCCCTTATTTGCACACAACGCCCCCCAACTCGATTGGTTAAGGCCCTCTGTCCACGCATATAGCACACGCTGGTTCTCCTCACCTCCGTGGTCTCGTTCCCAGACTCAGTCCTGCCTTTATGATAAGCAAGGCCCTCTTTCTTCCTCCTTATTAGCCGGTCATGGAGAGACCAAGGACAGCAGGTGCAGACCTCTTCGCCCAGCTCAAATCCTGGGTTGCTCACCGGGGTTGCTCAAATCATGACCTTTTCTTTTCAGGAATTCCTCCACACACATAGACACACACGTGTGCGCACACCCCCACCCCCCGACCCCGGTTCAGCCTTCCTGCTCACCCCCCAATGCCACCCTGACTTCTGGGGATGAGGAACGACAGGACCACATGGATCAAAGAACTTGTCCTACAGCTGTGATCTCAGAACATTAGTAACTCGATCAATCTAAGCTGAGAGAAATGATACCAGTCTACTGCTTATAATTAAAGATTAACAGGCTGTGCAGTGAATTTCTGCTTAGCAAAGAGTAGAGCAATTATCATCTATCAGACTTTTTTGCACTGTGCTTGTCATGTTTTGAAGGCCTAATGCTGTACTTTAAATGAATAAATTTCCCACCTTGGAACATGGTTTCTAGTGTAAATGCTTTGCTATTTAACTTTTCTATGCCTCCGTATTAAATTGTTCTGCACTTAAGCAGACAGCCATTGTGAAAGTGCGGGGGAGCAATGCCTCCTCCCCACCAGCTGAAGGACTCTGTTAGGTTGGCACAAGTTAAGATAAGTGTATATCAGGACGAGGACAGTATGGGGACAATGAGAGTCTAATAAGGGTGTTTGAAGCCCTGGTATTACCAGGGAGCTGTGTCATTTGCTGCAGTGGTGCGTGCACCTTGGTCGGCAGTTTTCCTGAGCTGCTGCATGCCAGCCCTGAGACTGGGGATGGCATGGCCAGGCAGAGAACAGACCTCAAGGACGATTCAGCTTGACAGCCAGGGGATCTACATGCAACACAAGGTGATGTCAAACCCTGACTCACCATGGTCCTGAATCTTCCCTATCTGCAAAGCAATTTCACTTTTCACAGACCGCTTCCCACTATTGCAAAATAGCCCCCACTAGTCACAATGTTGGACAGAGTTTATTGTCCCTTTAACCAGTGAGCTATCTTCCAAATGGCCAAGCACCAGAGATATGTCTCTAATCCTAAATCCCCTGTCATCCTTCTCCATCCTAGCACTTTCGACTACTTCTGGTTCACAGTCACTAGTCCTTTCACACTCCCATGATCAAAGGAAACCAGTTTTGCTATACTAAAACCCAAGGATAAACTGAAGGACATTTGCAGAGCTGTTCTTAGGAGAAATTGCAGAAGCAAAGAGACCTGTATGTGAGGAGCAGAAGCAACCAACACTGGTCTTCATGTCGGATTTCATCCCATGTTGGCAGCCACCAGAGTAACAGAAGAGAAGCAAGAAAGTTTGAGTTAAACCTCACTTAGGAACAGTTGCAGTGAGATTAATGCCATTAATTACTGTAGTTAGTGTTATCAAGAGAACAAGGATAAATTCATAGCGGTCATGAACACCACAGCCATGCAGGGGTACCATGCTTATTGGCTGCAGCTGGCCAGTGCAGCTGTGTGGAGAGGAGGACGAGGCTGATGTGTGGTAGGTGCCACTGCCGGGTACTGGGTGCTGCCTCCCTCTGGGTCTGGTGATGATGGTCAGGGGCTCAGTGTTAGCTGGTTTTCAGGAAAAAATATATGTGTGATTTAAATACACCTTAAGCTGCCTGTGAGTTCAACCCAAACCTGCTAGCACTGCACCTGCGCTGACCTGTGTTACCAAAGCAGAGAGGAGAGCATCCACCCGGGACACATCTCCCAGGCACGTGCACCAGCTCAGCTTCATCCAGTTCCCTGCCCTCTCTGTCTGCAGGATCTGGCCCTCCAGGTGTGCCTCAGGCACCAGCTGCCTAAATATTTATGTTGTGCTGCTCTTCTCTGTGTTGCCTCGCTTAGCCTATATTTGCCAGACATCGAAGGAAGGGCTCCGTGGTTTGCCTCACTGAATTCACAAGTGATCCTGACTGCATCTAGGAGCAGTTCCTCCTGATCTAGGAGCTGAGACCCACCATATCCATCTCTGTTGCTGCCCACACGTGGATCTCCCTGCTCCTTACAGCCAACACATGCCCCCTTCAAGGACTGGGCTTGTGTGTGGTAGTCACCTTTTCTCCTTTTTTACCTGAGATTTTGGTTTATATTATCTACTGTGTTTACTACTCAGTGAGTAGTAAAATCTGAGTAGCCCTCCACAGCCTGTCCTCATGGTGGTTACAGCTGCCTTGGTCACAGTTTTCCTCTGGGGAGAAAGGGGAGTGAAGCACAATAATTTCTACTCTAAACAAGAGATGGGTCCTTGGACCCCAATGCTTACATATCACCTAAGCAGGAGTGGTTCAGTACTTGGTGCCTGGCCTTGTCCCCTCCCTCATCCACAAACCCTTGGCCATGCAACCTCCACTAACCTTCTCCACTGCCAGTCCACAGGTTATAACCTGGAACATATGGTAACCAAGCAATCGGTCCATGCTTTCCACGGTTAGATTTAACTTGCAGACACGAAAGCCAGTGTTGTTTTGAGGCAGACCATGGGGCAAACCCACCAACAGATCTGCAGTCTATGGGACTGGGAGATCCCAGCGCAGCCTAGGAGTGAAGGGAAGGACGATGTCAGCACTGTAAGTGGAGCATTGCCATTTACACGTCAGTTAGGTTTACTTTGGACAAACTAAGAGAGAACTAACCCATTCAGGGCTTTCAGGGCTTTAATGAGCAATCTTCACCACCTCTCCTCCACCTGTCTTTCATCACCTCACCAAGATCACCATTTTCCATTGTAAGTGCTACACTCAGGCGCCAAAGTGGAAGCGTCTGTTCCTATTTCAGAAGTGGTCAGACGCCAGACAGCACCTGAGGCAACTGAACTTCTTCGCAACATGAAATTGCTCAAGCGGAAAACGACAGTGACCTTCTTTAGTAGCCCAACTGCTGAATGTTTTATTTGTTTCTGAGGCCTGAGATTCCCTCTAGGGGTGCCTTGAGTACTGGGAGCACCATTATGTGGGAGTCCATGCCTGCCTGGAATGGGCAACCATCTTCTTCCTATTGAGCACCATTCCCACACTTGAGCATCACCACAGGCAAGGCTTTCCCAGACAAACAGACCCAAGAAATTAGGGACAGGATAAGAAAGACAGGGGACCTCATCCCTAGGAACAAATCGTTCCTTAATTAGTCATATGGGTCCAAAGACCTTACTGCAACAAAACACTCTTCACAGAACTCGTGTCCACAGTTGTAATTCTGTATTTGCCTTGCTCCCGTCTCTCAGGATGTTAAATTCCACCACCTTACAGTTGCTGTTGCTGTTGTAAAGGCTGATCTCCACCTTTGCGCCCTCAACCAGCTCTTCCTTGTTTCTGAGTAACAGATCCAGCAGTGCATCTCCTGGTTCATTGATTATCAGCACAAAGAGGTAATCTCCAACATGCTCCAGAAGTCTCCTGGATTGCTTGCACCCAGCCCCGTTGCCCTTCTGCCCCATCAGGGTGGTTGGGGTTCCTGATGAAGCACCAGGACCTGTGATCCCAAGGCTTTTTCCAACTGTCTGGAAAGGGTTTCATTTGCTTCGTCTCCTTGATCAGGCAATGGTTATCTGCATTGGTCCATCCTCTGAGCCTTACCCACAAGTTCTTGGCTGGCCCATCACCTGTCCCAAGGCACAGAGCAGGCACACCCTCCTCCTGTCTCTCCTGAGCTGCCTACATCCAGCCATGAGAGCTATCCCACCCACAGCACCTTTGTTGCTCCTCAAAAGTACACATTCCTCAGACTCAGTAAATGTATGTTAAAATAAACTGGATATTAATATTTTAATGAAACAAATTAAAGTGTATGGCTTGCAAACCTTGATGTCAATGCACTTGAAATGATGCTTTGCCCATGGCCCTGGTTTTCATAGATATTGAGATATACACTGAGGAGGACTACTAAGTTCCCTTAGAACTTAGTAGATTACCTGAGTCCTTAGCTCAGGAGCTGTGACCAGGATTAGTTAATTTGGCGAGGACTTGCTGTATCCAACCAACCATACCCTGCCTTTACCCCTCACCAGCATGATCAAGGAGGCACCTCCAGGCCCACACCCATGGCCCTCACCCCAGATCCATGTGGTCTCCAGGCACGATGAGGGTCTCCTGAGGCTGTGTCCTTGTGTACACGGGGGTTGCCTGCTGGGTGCTTCTGGATTCTCCTCCTGGTTGCAAAGATGGATGATTTTGCGCCTGCCATTTCCACATCAGCATGACCCATCTGTTTTACCTTCATCTCACGGTCCACAATGAATCTATGCTTTCCATCAGACTGCTCCCCAGACCAGTGTTTCCTGTTCCATCTTCACGCATTGATTATTCCAGTGCTAGGAAGATAACAGGCGGTGTCTCTACTAAAGAGCATCCTATCACTTTCAGATATATCTCCAGTTTGTCCAGGTAAGCTTGAATTTTAATCTTGTCTTTGCAGTTTCTCCTAGCTTACTGTCTTTTTCAAATTTCTGCCTGCTCCATATTCCATCTTCCACAATGGCATTGGTTATTAATGGGAGTAGATGAAGGATGAATCCATCCAGACCCCCCCCCCTTTCCATGCACCCTTCTACTTTGACAGTGAGTGGCCACCCTCGGAGTACAATTTTCCCACCAAGAACCCAGCCAAGTGCTGGAATCAGATGTAGCAACTGACCCTGCTGATGCAGGGACATGGGATGGCTGAGCTGATCAAACCATGTGCTGCTAGTTAGCTCCCCTCTTCCTGCTCATTCCCAAGGTGAAACTCTCAGACCATCCTTCCTTTCATCCCAACGTCTCTTTCAGTAGCTTGCAAGACCCTGGGGCAGTAATACAGACCTTTGATGGTGGACATGTAATGGGGAACAAAACTGCTGCTCCACTGAGCTGGCTGGCACTGTCCCACTTTGCACAAGCCCTCCACAAAGTGATGCTCTGCACTGTGTTACCCTGCATGTGACCTCCAGGTCAACAGTGAAAACTGTGGGTGTATGATGAAACCCCATATAAATCCTAAGCAACACAAACATATTTACTAGAAATGTCATGGCATTTTCTAACAGGAGTAACGTTTTCATCATCAGTAGCTTAACCCAATGACTGTTCCCTCATAAGAAAGCAAGACACATGTGGGCTTGGTTAAAAAAATATTTTTAATGCAGAAAGAAATCAACAGTGATTACTTACAGGGAAAAAAAGCATGAAAGTACCAGTATCTCTAAGAAATCTCCATAAAACAATAGCATCTGAGTAACATGGAGAGGAAGAGGGTTGGAGGATATGTCACAGACGAGAAAGCAATCAGGAACTAGTACATAACTCAAACCTTTTAAAAATTAACTTCTATCCTGTTCATATATTGCATTATTTAACATGGTGTGGTTACATTACACTTTGAGTTATCCAAGTTGTCAGCTCTGGACCAACTTCCTATGACTCTAGAGAAGTCTGGGATGGAGAAACATTTTGGAAAACATTTATTTAAAGCTGCTGTTTGAGAGACCAGGACATGAGAGCTGGAGTGTCCTCCAGGTAAGAACCGGGTTCACACACAAGGCATCGTCTCTGCAGTCTGGCAATAACAAGCCTTGGGTACCACTTGCAGAAGTGAATCTGGTACTGCAGGATGCATCCACGGATGGTCCTACCTGGACAGGCACACAGCTGGCATGAAACAGCCTGAAAATACCTCTCATACACTTACAAGTAGTGATCTCTCAGCTGCCCAACGAGCTTCAATAGCCTGGGTTAGCTGAGCCCTCCATTCTCCTTCTCACCAAGCCCTGTGAGGCCATGTCTTACCCAAAGGGGCAGGCCACAGAATCACAACAGTGCTCTTGTGGAAACCCCTGGAGGTCTCCAGTCCAGCCCCCCCATGTGGAGCAGGACTATCCCCTAAACAAGATCAGGTTGGCTATGGCTTTGTCTAGCCAGCTTTTGATGGAGGATGGGGATGCCCCACCTCTCTGGTGACCTGTCCCAGGGCTGCACTCTCCAGGGGAAGAGGCTTTTCTTCTCCTAGACCTTACTGCATGTCCAGGCATCACCACCTGCCACATGCTGAGCAGTGGCCCCAGGATTGCAAAGAAGAGCATGATCCACTAGCTTTCCAAGGAAATCTTCCCCAAATCTGCAGGCTATCTTGGGAGACCTCCTCCATCAGCTGGAAGAGGAGGTGTCTGAGACTGGCCTCACAGCTCATGTTCCAGGTCCCTCACCTGGCCCATGGCTGCACAGGCTCCTTCTTCTTCCACCACCACTGGCTATAGTGAGCTTTCAAGGCACAGTGGTCTTGCAGGATGACATGTGGGTCAAACTGGTCCTCTGCCTCTGTAAAGCAGCTCAGGCAGCCAGTATCAGGCATGCAGCATTTATGACAAACCCTTCCCCTCTTCAATTCTTCTGTGGCTCAGTGGGCTCCTGAGCTGGAGCTGTTGTCTTTATAACAGTACTGCTGGAGAAGGTTTTCTTCTCAGACCAGTTTCTAAGAACATGCTTATGTACTATCCTACATGACCATGTCTACGTGCTTCACTGTGTGTCAAGGGGAGAAGGACTAGTTGTGGTTTGGTTTGCATCCACTAGTTTCTTCTGATGTCCCCAGCTCTTATTCTGAAACAGGTAACAGGAGATCTGAGCCCTCTAACCTACCTGGGATAATCCTTAACACACTCCTCAGGCATCTTCCTTGGGTTTGAGCTTCTTTATCTATTCAATCACTTCTCTTATACAAGTTATGCCATAACTTCTGCCATCTTTGCTGCCCTTTACTGAACTCTTCCCAAGGCTAGTTTACCTTCTTGAAACAGACAGGTGAGCTGCAGACAGCATCACTGTACAGACAGACTAGGGATTTGCACAGCATTACAAACATGTGTCTTGTATTAAGTGCTTTTCTAATAGTTTCTAACATTTTACTCTAATTCAGAGCCCACTGCTGTCTGGGTAAAATCAGGATCACTTTTTTTATTCTGATGGCTTCTCACTCCCAGCAGCTTTCCTAGCCTTGCTCAGTAGCCATTGTGGCCTTCATAAAAAAAGATAAAAGCCTCCACTATGTTATCTTCAAACAGGCTTCACAACTTCTGCAACTATTTTACCCTTTTACTTGTTCTTTTTTACATTTTTAACAGGATTTTCCATTTTGATTTTTCATCAAACACTACCACAGATGACTTTGTTATTTTACTGGCCCTGCACATATATCATATTAAATACAAGCCAATCAAATCCTGTGCACTAACTGGACCATGTCAAAAGTCACTTCTCCTCTTGTGGGTTCCCTACTCTCTGCTCCACAAAGCCGTCGTGCATGGTATCCCTAAATTTAGCTTCAGCATCACACCCAATCTCTGCTGGGGGAACTGATGTCTCCCTTCCTACCCCTTTTCCTGCTTTCAGCCTTTCCAATGTCCTCCCATGTCCTGACCAAGTTCTAACACTAAGTTCCTTTAGCTTTTAGGACCCTTAATTTCATTTCAAAAGGGCCCTGTGTTATTTGTTGAGCCACTTATTTAACTAATCTGACTTCAGCATTTCCTTAACACATGGCACCACTCCTACACTGACATTGGAGGTCTCTGCTGCATACCATGCACCCTGGCAGCTGAATGACTTCCTCACACCAGGTGTCTGACATGACATACTTTTTAGTGTCCTCATTCAAAACTAGGCTTTCAGCTCTTTCCTTCTGGCATATGCAAGGAAGAATGAGCCGCTTGCAGGACTACTGGACATTAAATATGAAGCATCTCAGCTCCTATAAGTCAGGATTCTGCCTAAGAGCCTCACCTGACTGCCTGCATCCCACTGGCAATCACAGAGGCACCTGCTCCTAAATCAATTAAGTTTTACAAAATCCCAGCAGCTGCCTTTGAACTACAACCACATATGCTCTGTCCTCAGCCTTCTGATCCCTCACACTTATTGCTGCCTAAAGGGATCTAACAATTTCTGCAGCATAAGCAGCAGGAGATTTCCTCTCTGGAAGCATCCTTTCATTCCTTCAGTGCAGGAAATCACAGCTAATGCTACTCCATCAGTGCCTTTATCTCCCAACACCTGCCAGCTTTCTATTGCAACAATTAGCAAGAGTCAGCACAGCCACATCAAATACACCAGGGCAAGTTACAAGCACCTGCCTGGGATGAGCATTAGCTGTTTAAGTGCCTTGGTAACAGATGATAAAAGACCTCCCACTGCCCACCAGGACTGGCATGAAAAACTGAATAATGAAATGTACATGCCATGCAGAGGGCAAGTCAGCCGTATATCCATGTTTGTGCTAATGGCCCTGCAACAGAACGCTTGTTGAAGTGGCACTGAAGGACTGCGTGAGTGTTATTCACTCCACACACCATCTTGGCCCTTCCTTCTGTCCTTAGTTGGCTTGTACCTCAGTCTGAGTCTAAGTGCAATTTCTAGGAAAGTCTGTCCCCCATAAGGCAACCTCTTTCCCTGGAGGCAGCAGAACCCTGTGCTATGTTGACAGTAGAATAGAATCATCTAGGTTGGAAGGTACGTTCGAGATCATTGAGTCCAACTGTTAACCCAGCACTGCCAAGTTACCACTAAACCATGTCCCTCAGCACCACATCTGCCCGTCTTTAAATACCTCCAGGGCTGGCCACTCCACCACTTCCCTGGGCAGCCTGTTCCAGTGCTTGACAACCCTTTTGGTGAAGAAATTTTTCCTAATACCCAATCTAAACTTGAGGCTGTTTCCTCTTGCCCTATCAGCTGTTACTTGGGAGAAAAGACTTCCTTTCAGGCAGTCATAGAGAGCGATAAGGTCTCCCCTCAGCCTCCTTTTCTCCAGGCTGAACAACCCTAGTTGCTTCAGCTGCTCCTCATAAGACTTGTGCTCCAGACCCCTCACCAGCCTGACTTTGGGACACCTCCCAGCCCAGCCCACCATTGGAAGGTCTCCACAGTGGAAATTCAGTCACTCTCCTCTCATCACACCCCTGCATGCACCAGAGCTGAAATTTCCCTGTGTCCTTGTTGGAACCACCAGGTAGCAGAGCACATGGCTCTCCAGACTCAACCATAACTGGCCAGCTGGGACACAGCCCATGGGGACACTTCTCTGCAGAGAGCTACGAGCCCCACATCCCTATCCTGGCAAGAGACAGACTCTTGCTAAAGCAGAAAGCCAGCCCTGAGTCCTCTGAACACAAGGGCCAGAGCAATGACCAAGGATACGCAATGAGCACAGAACTTGCAGAGCCGACACGAACACCCGAGTTGTCCAAGAAAGTCATAGCAAAGGTCTCCTTTGCCCCAGAATGCTCCCCAAGGCACACTGCCAGCCACAGGACAGGGAATGATTTCTTCATGTTTTATCTGCAGCTGATTCTGCTGATTCTTGCTTTCCACATCAATTCACAGCCCTTTTCTTTAGCTTGCAAACTTTCCTCTCAAGAGTAGCATGTGGCTGCATGGGAAAGGCTTCCTCGGTCTTTCTGTGCAACTCAGGTACCCCCTTCACCATGGTCCCAATTCTCTCCTATTGCAGACACTGCTCAGGCAGAACCTTCCTTATGCTGCTGCTGATTTAGCAACATCCACCACCGCAGCCTTCCTGGGAGCTCCTCAGGAGACACCTGAGGGTCGCTGTAAACATTAGAAACAGGCAGACATGCCTGTAAAAAGATGGCTTTAGCAGGAACCTTGTGGGCAATTGCATTTTATAATAATTTTCAGAAGTGACTCTTCAGAAGGTCTCGCATCCCAGACCGAGGATGGTGCAAAATCTCCACATGAAGGGACCATCCTTTACCCTCACTCAGCACATTTGTATTTGCCCTACTTCCATTCCTGTAGACCTCAAAAAACCCAAATTCCTCCTCTCTGATATGCAGTCTCCTCTGTACCACTCTCCCCAGGATGCTACACCACAGCATTTTATCAGAATATGTCAGGACTACACAGAAAATATTTTAAAAGGCTATCATGCATCAGGAACTTCCCCCATAACTCACTTCTGATTTCACTTTACCCCAAACCACCTGGACAGAGCCAACAAGAGAGACAAAGCATGAACATGAACAATGCCCATATTTTATTTTACAGCTTCCCTGTACAATAAAAAAAAAAAAAAAATGAAAAAAATGATACTATAAAGCAAAAATTCAGGCTGTTGTGCGTGCAACAAACACCAATGGGCTGGTGCTGCCTACAGCCATCAGCACAGTCCAGCCATCTGCAACCAGGCTGTGGTCCGTCTCACCACAGGTCTTTATTTACCAGGAAATTTCAGAAATTAGTAACTGAGAGCAAAAAGCTGCAGCCAGTTGATCTTTGTTGTGCTGAAGACCACAACCTCCCCGCAGAGGAACAGGCAGGTGTAACGACTGCCACAAGCCAGGAAGACCCAGGGCCTCTTGCAAGAAGCATCACGTACCCCTGACAGCCACCAAGAGCTTCAAGGGCTGGTTGTGTCTTGTCTCCTGGCTCCAGGGCTGTGACAGGATGGGGCTCATGCCTTCCCCAGGACAGGGCCTCTGGCCAGTGGTGCTAGTGCAAGGGCAATACTGGGCCACTTTTTGCAGGCTCCTCAGGGCAGCCACTATCCAAGGCAGCAGGATGCCCAGCCCTGCAGACAGCAGCCTTTTTTCTGTATGCATCTCCTAGAGAGTTTCCAAAGTCATTCCCCTCCCTAGGAGCAATCACTGAAGATTTTATAATGAGCCAAGACTGGTAGATTTATTTTGCCCCACTCTCTTAGGTGAATGATGTTTGTCACAGTTGGGCAGCATCTACAAAATGTGCTGGCTACAACAGTCCTGAACAGCTTTTACAGGGATAATGAGCATGGGACAGAGGCTGTGAGTCCAACCTACTTTATTCACCCTCCCCCCCCAGAAGTGTTTGGTGGCCTGAGGACGAAGCAGCAACCCCAGCTGCTGCCGGCTGAGACATGGCCAAGCCAGTCCCCGAGGGATGGCACCACCAGGACATGTTGCCATTTCACACAAACCTTCCAAAGCAGGAGTGTTGCTTCTTCCAAGCCTGTAACCAAAAGGCCAAGGACAGTGCAGGGGATGAGCTCCTCAGCCCCGGAGAGGGAGGAGAGTGGAAGCAGAGCTCCTCTGCTCCCACGCCGGGGTGATGCTGAAGCCACGCTTCGGTAAAACAGCATCTCTGAAGGGACACACAGATCCTGCAATAACCTCTTCTCCTATTCAGAGGTTTCTGAATGTGCCAATACAGTCAGAGCCCATTTGAAAAATCTCGCCACTTGGCAGCTCTCAGCCCTGCTGGGAGGACACGGAGTTGTGTCCTGCCACCAGCCACACATGGAGTTGTGTGTGTACTGGTCACAGCATCATCACTGCACATATCTCCTTGGAAACAGCATCTTCACTGCACACGTAATCCTGCAGGCAACTCTGTCCTGCCAGGAGCCTGCAGCTCAGGAAGCACCAGCCGTCCAAGAGCAATTTCTGCAGCACAGTGCCAGCCCCAAGCCCTCCTGGAGCCACATTTGTGCAACTGGATGCACATCCACAAGGAAAAGGGGAAGACGGCACCCCGAAAGCCTGCAGCTTTCGGAAACAGCTGGTGCCTTCCTGGCTTTTGAGGTAGGCTGGTCCTTGGGAAAGAGGTCTGGCAGGGTCTTCAGAGGCTGAATTTGGACCAGCATTCATAGGGAGACCACCCCTGTCTTAGGTGGTGGCAGATGGGTCTTGTATTCACCCTGAGGGAACACAGTATGTCCAGTGCTTCTACAAATATAAAGACATCCAGACCACCTATCCAGCCCACCAAGTCATGAAAAACTACACCATGGTTCCAAGGAAAGCGTATTAGGGAGGGGGTCCTCGCCTGCAGGGCCTAGCTTGGCCAGTTCTCCAGGTAGAGCCACTGGACTGGGCTTTGCCTGGAATGGGAGACTCTCTGGGTTTAGCATGTGTGTATCATATATAAACGTGGATATAACATACTTACCTTTATATAGGCAGATCACACAGAAGCCACAGTGACTTTGTGACTCTCCACTCTGTCTGCTGTGACCCGGGTCCACACCTCAGGAAAACACTTTTTTTGCTACAACAAATGGAGTACTGGCCCCAGCATGGGTTTCCTTCTGGGCTGCTGTGGATCTCTCCAGTGCTGCTCTCAAGGGACCCCAGCTGTGAGCCCTGCACGAGGGGCCGCAGAACAGCCCGCCTGCACCAGAACCCGACACGGCACCCAGCACAGGCACACGGGATGCACAAAAATCATTCCCAAGTCACACAAGGAAGATGAGAGCAATTGCCTGTTTAAATAATGAGCCCCCAAGTATTTTAAGGCTCAAGTGCCTCAGGATTTCTGATCTGACCCAAGACACTTTCTGCCCCGCAGGAGGTAGCTCCTATTTGCTCGGGGGTGCAAGGAGCCCGGGAACCCCCAACTGGAGGGGGGGAAGGAAAAGGCAAGCAGAGCTGCAGGGTCCCAGCCAAGGCAGCCAGGGCACAGGAGTTACAGCTTTTCACAGAATTTCAGTGGGAAGACCTTTTCCCTTGAAGGCACTGCAAGTTTTGCTGTAGGAGGGAGCTGGGCGGAAGAACTTAAATGTGGGAGGCGATTACGGCAGCCGTGCCAGAC
Source organism: Ibidorhyncha struthersii (assembly GCA_013398815.1). Classification (NCBI taxonomy): domain Eukaryota; kingdom Metazoa; phylum Chordata; class Aves; order Charadriiformes; family Charadriidae; genus Ibidorhyncha; species Ibidorhyncha struthersii. The sequence continues at coordinate 731,222 of VZSZ01009689.1, read as the reverse complement.
AGATAATAAGACAGATCATCACAGCAGACAATACACAGGTAGAGGAGGTGTCACGTAGATGTGGATGGTTTCACAAAGAGGATAATGGGAGTTCACTGAAGTTCAAGACCAGGAGGCGTGCTTCGGTTTCTAAACAGGACTGGCAGACCATGGATGTGCGCGTGTATACATATGCACAAGCACACAGCCACCTCTCTGCACATGCATTTATTCTGCTGCCAGCATTTGGATGTTATCAATGATCAGCTTCCAGTTAATCACAGAGGTTATTCCAACAATGAACTTTGTACACTGGGTGCAATAAAGAACAATGAACTAGTTTGGTTTGTAGCTAACTTGAAGCTCTTTAGGAATTACAGGAAGGATGATACAGGGCTGGACCCAAGCAGGCCCACAAAAGTAAAGGCACTTCATACTGCGATTGAACTATGTGCACCTCCGCAATGCTATGGGTTATTTGACTCAATGAAGAGGGAAAAGAAATGGCTCGTATCCAGTTTAGCTTCTTTCAGATGGACAAAGAAAGATGGAAGGTTATTCCTCAATAACCCCAACCCCTTTCCTTCCCTTGGGGCCCACTGCCCAGTACCACCTGTACCTTAGATGCCAAAGGAACCACCATAACCTAGATCCGATACTGATCTCTGTCCATTGTTACCGTCGTCTCTCAGGAGACATCGTGTAAGGCCAACCACATGTGGCTGCAACCTCTAAAAGCACAAAGCTTAAGAAAACCCATAAACATGAGGTGGTGATTCTGCTGGTGAACTACACAGACATTTAAAGGGGGCACCAGCTGAGGATGAGCAGACACTTGGAGGATCTCCTGCCCCTGCCTTTGGCTTTTCACAGCAGCTGTGCAGGGGGGAAGAAATGCCATCTTGGAGCAGTGCTCTGGAGAGTGTTCACAGTCCCTGTGCAGGTGCACGAGGGGCTCTCCAGAGCAAATTCCCAACATTTCTCTTGCAGACTCTGTCCCTCCACATCGGCTCCAAGGCAGGACAGAGCCAGCCTGGGTGTCTCAGCTGCACACCTCGGTCCACAATGTGGCAGTGCTCATCTGCCGCCTGGGGACAGACTTCAGCACTCCCCAGCTGCCATGCTGCTCTGGTGGGAGCCGTTCTAACTGATTAGGTTTGCAGTTTAATTAATTAACACACACAACAAGATTTTTTTCAATCTCTTTTCCACAGTTTGAAGCTCCCTCCCTGCAATCCTTCCTCATTTCCACACTTCTCCCTAATTTAGCTACATCCAGCATTTTCTTACCTACAATTGAGCTGCACAGCTGGGAAAAACAACAACCCAGAAATTATTTGAGAGAGAAAAAGCAAAAACTTATGTGAAAAACATAATTTACTGTCTTGCTACTCTTTCCACACACAACCCCTGACTGCTAAGCTTGAAAATGAGAAAGGATCACACACTGCAAGTGATGGCAAATTACAGCAGCATATCCTCCTCGCATGGAAAGAGCAAGAGAGGACTGTGTTTCTTACAGATTGAGGATACTAACAAACTCCTCCTTTTTCTTCCTGTGCACACTGCAGGCCCTGTGGCCCTTCTCCAGACAGAGATGCTGGTGGAGAAGGGAAAATTGTTTCAATGTTTGAAACACCAAGAAAAAGTGATGGATGGAAACAGGCAGAAAGAGGCAGCACTACACAGGGTCGTGTTCAGGCCTGTAATTAGCTTCATTGCAGCTCTCTGTTCCTTTACAGTAGTTCATAACATCCAACTTGTCTTTCAACTATTCCCAAGCACCGAACTGCTGTCTGCATTGCATCCCCTACCCCAGCTCCAGGGTCTCACTGCTGATCGACTACAGCCAGCACCAACGCCATGTCTCATATACCAACCGAGAGCTGGGTTTCCTACGTCTGATACAACTTCATCCCTGGTTTTGCTGCCCAGACCCCCAAGCCCTTCAGCCTGGTTCTTTCTCACACCACAGTACACTCACAAAACTTGGTTACGTATCACCCATCCTTCTGCCAAGACTACTTCCATCCCCAGTCCTGTCCTTTAAAGGGTATACAGAACTTCACTCACATTTTTTCACCATTCTTCAATATAAAAATCTCACTAATGACCTTGTTAAGCACCAGCAGAACTCCATCCCTCCTGTACAGGCTGCCTTTATTACCAACATATTGCCCCTTCCTGTGGTCCAGCTCTCCTGTTCAAACCTCTCTCCCCTCCTACAAGATGCTGGATGCACTGGAAGCTGCAGGACAGGTCTTCCATTGCTTTTGGCCATAACGTTTTTTTAACCTTACATAAGCATTATCACTCTGTCTCCTGACTTGCAAAAACCCTGAGCAGGACTTTGTGCAACACCAGGGTAGGCCAGCACCTTCTGCTCTCGAGTTGCCATTTTCTGTCACTTGAGGTCAAAGAATCAGCTTCAAATATACAAGTGGACTCCAATTCCAAACTTCCTATAAGGGTACTCTGAGAGGTTATTTCTCCAGTTCCTCCTTTCTTGTCCATCTGTGAAGTTCCTGTCCTGAACCAAGACAAGCTGAAAAGACTGGGCCTCCACTCCACTACTGCTGCAGCACCAAGCGCAGCACGTCCATGTGCATCCCTATGTTTAGTGTGGAGCACTGAAGACCATCAGCCAACAGCTCACGTTTATAGCCACCTCCATACATGTTAATAGACTTCTATTATCTGAAGTGCCAACTCTTAGAGACACAATACTGGGCAGGAGAGACCTAATTGGCTTATTTTATTGCATTATTTGCACTTTAAGGAACAGCTTTAGAGTAGTTTATCAGTGATCAAACCCCTCCTGGACCTTCCCAGCAGAGACGCAGGGAACCAGGTTACAAGAACTGACATGGGGACCACATTGGTCCCCCTGACCTGGGCCAAGAAGGGCTGCAGGAGGCAAAGGGAAGAGAAGATTGTTACTTATCTTTCCCCAAGCAGAAGGGATAGCTAATGCTGGAGCTGGGGGACATTGCCTGGACAGTGCTACCTGGAACTTCATTTTTCCCCTCCATTGGCGCAGAGAAAACAAAACCGCTGTGGGCAGGGACATTTCAGCATCCTTTATTTAGGACCTAAGAGGTGAAGTTCTGGATTACAGGGTTTGGAGATGGTTTTTTTCCCAAAGCTATCCCTTATTCCATCTGCTGCTTATTTGCCACTTTGGAAAAGAGGTACCACACCTGCATCATTTCTCACATTTACTTTCCGATGACCTATAAGACCACAAGTTTCAGAGAGAGGAAGGCTGGCTGAAAAGCATCACTCATGTAANGATAAGAGTTGTTAATTTTTCTTCAGATGGCAACACATTTTCATTCCACTCTGCAGCAGAGCCTTTTCCCAGTGGTTGGAAAATACCTTTGCAGCTCTCTCACCCAACTTCAAGTCTAAAGAAGGGCAGTCCCCCACACAAGCTCAAGAATGTAGGGATGGAGATCTCTCCAGCCAGTGCCGCTGTTGCGCTGCTCTCTGCACAGACGTTGCTCATGTCCAATCTGAAACTCCCAAGCCACTATTTGCAGGCGCTGAAGCTCACTACCTCCCCTGCTCTGCAACTGCCCTTCAAGGCGCTGTATGGTTGCACCTGGATCATGCCCCAACGACTTCAGCCAGGCTCAGATGTTTCAGGTAACAGGTATCTCTATCTTCTGTCCTGGTAGACAACCATGCGCTCAAGAACTAGCAACATGCCTAAGTATTGACAGCATATTTTTCTGTAGGTCAGCTGGCAATTAAGGATCACCATGGTTTTGCAAAGGGCTTAAAGCTCATTGCTCACACCAGGCCAGGGCACTTGCCTCTTGGTTGCAGTAGCTGTCATTCCTCTGCCATGCTGCTGCCAGTCAGGAGACGGGACAGGCAGATCTGAAACACACCAGCTCAGGTGCCTCAAAATAATACATCTTCGAAAAGACAGCCAAGCTCTGCTGTCTCCAGCACAGAACATAATTTCTGTTCTGAATTTTCTTCTTTAATTGATCACACCAGATGAAAAAATTAAGGCTTAATTAGAGCACAGCATTGCCCAGATGCAACCATGACAGCCCCAGCAATGCTTCTTCCTTATTAATGCAAAGCCTTACTGGGTGCAGAGAGAAACCCAGCTCTGCATCATACCCCTGAGCAGGTGCCCAGAGACTCTGCGCTCTCCATGGGTTCCAATCACAAGGTCATCGGTGCAGCATGGCCCAAGCAATTCCCTGGGAACTCTTTTTCACCCTGCAGTAAGTGGTACAGGCTTCACATGAGAGCAGAGCAGGTCAGGTCAACACCTAGGGAGCAGACAAGGACCCAGTTTCCCCCCCTGCATCAACGAGTGTGCCCTAGGGTAGCTTGACTTTGTCCTTTTAAATATTTACTTAAAAATGCACAAGGTGCACTCCAAAACTCAGAAAGCCTTCCTCATCCAGGAATGGCAGCCGCAGAGCTCCTGTGCTGCATCCGCCCTCCCCACACCAGGTCCTGGGGCAGAATCCTGTCAATCTCTGGGCATCTCCCAGTCCTCTCGCAGCCGTAATTCAGCATCTTTGGACACACACTGTTCCTCAGAGACAGGCAGAGGGGATTGTGGCAGCTGCGGCTAAAAATCTGAAGTGTTTTGTAGCTCTGGGGAGGTCATGATCAGAGATTTTTATTATTTTGTTTTGTTTTGCAAGGCTGTAGGAAATCCATTTATTTGGCTCAGGAAAGAATTTCATCACAAGGCAAAAGGAAGCTGAGAGAAAGCACAGGAAGAAGCACCAGAAATCAAGAAGTGGAAACATTGAAGTCCAAAGCAGAAACCAAGCATGACTTTCTAGAACACTGGGAGTGATCACAGAGTATACATTTAAACCAGATCATCAGGTCACAACTGATTCATTGAACTATCAACAGGAAAACAAAACGTTTCCTTTAGTTTAACCTTTTTACATCAGTTCCAGATGGTTCAGGTTCCCCGAAGCCATCCATGGCATTTAACCTTGCACTAGCTCCCCTCTAATGCCATGAGGCCATAGAGCTTGTTGCTGGACCACTATTTTATTGATCCTTATAAGAGATTGCTCCCCAAGCCTAGCTTCCACAACCATCCAAAAAAATCACCATTAACACCTCCCAGCGAGCCGGGTGGCAGGATCTGATCAGGAGTCAAAAGCAGCACAGACCAGGAGAAAGTGCTAGTAACAAACTTATACTGAAGAACTGTCCAATTCCATTGCAAAGCCCCTCCTAGATGAAGGGCAGACCCAAGAACCCAAAATCACAGAAATTATCAAGGCTGCTGCTAGTTTGACTGGGAACAGTTGTTTCTGGAGTGAGACTGGCGCAAGAGGCAGGTCACAGCTCTGCACTGCTGCCCTGTCGCTGTGCAGTCCTCATTATGAACCCTGGCAAACAGGCTGCCTGCACCCAATCATCTTACACCAGTGAGATTTCCATGCTATTTTTCACAGTTTAGTGTATTGTCAAATTTTTCAGCTTTCCTTCCGAAGAGAAAATTCAAATCTTGGCCTTTGTGGGTTCTCTCTGTTAAAATTTATAAAGAGAATGATTTGACCTTTGCAATGTCAATGAGTGTTAGCCTGTGTTTCCCTAAGCATCTCCCTACCGCATCTGCCCTCATCTATGTGCATTTCAGGCAGGCAAATGTGCAAGTGAAAATATGCAAAAAACCCAAATTTTAATTTGAAATCCAGCAGGTGGAAATAAAAGGACCTGTAAAGAGTTTCAAGAAACAGGACATCCAAATGTGTCAATTTTTAAAATGTAAGAGCTGCACAGCATGAAGAGTTTTGGCTACAACTGATAAAGTTGAATTGCCAGGGGAAAAATTAAAAATACCAAGACAATACACCTTAAAGGCTGCCCAGTACCAAATAAA
>VZSZ01009689.1:677785-725356 GCA_013398815.1 Ibidorhyncha struthersii | reverse complement strand
GGGGGGTTGCACTATATGTACCTTCCCTATATGAAGTTTAACAAATTCTTACTCCAATATGACTGGTCATTATCACTTTCAACACAATTTGCACACTGGGAGCAAGTTCCCAAAAAAAGATTAATTCCTACCTTAAGGCCCTTTAAATATACCATGCCGTTTTCCTGATAAAAAAGTACTTTCAGCATTTGGCTTATACCACTGCAGAGGGACACAGGTTAAACTAGAGTGTCCCAGAGCACGTAAGGAGGATCACATCCTGGATATCCTGAGTTAGACTTACCCAGCTACAGCCACATGATAAGCTGAAGAAAAGCAAGGCAAAACTGCCGGACATATTTCAATATGTGTCTTCAGTTTTAAGAGTGCAGTGTTAATTTAATTAACTGGTAAATCCCACATTAACAGAGTGTGAGGAACAACAGCTCTGAAGAGGGCGATGTTCTCCTTGCAGTATCTCCACGATCCTTATTCTTATAGTGTAACGTCTCATTTGATTACTCACTTTACCATTTCATTCCTCAAAGTGTAGCAGAAATTGAAGTAACTCCATCAGCCCAAGGTCTGCAAGGACAAGAACTGTTCTCAACTAGTTTATGGTTTACTGCAACATCACTGTCGTCCTTCAGCCAAGAGAACCACGAGAGGATGAGCACATTGAACGCATACTCTCAGCCCTCCCCCTTCCCCAGAAAACAACCTACACACAAGATTTGTTTCCAATTCATAAGTCCCTTTACAAAGAGCAGGAATTCACACAAACACACATGAACATAAAATATGTTTATTCCTGTTCTGGCGGATTCAAAGGGCTCCTCATCCGCAAGTAGCTAATGATTCCTCCAGGCCAGTCCTCGTTGAAAAATGTTTCCCCTCTCACCCCAGGTAAGCAATATTATTCACAGGATGGTAAACCTACAAGATTTAACCTAAATTTTTTCTGTAATAGGAGACACTCACTGAATTTTGATTGAACACAACATCACACCATCCTCCTCCCAGGGAGCAAGCTGCCTGCCAGCACACCACACCAGTTACAAACCCGGAGCTGCATTCAGAGGACTGCACACACAGCACTAACACTGCAGTGTGCCAAATCGAGGTATTCAAGGTGGTTTTGTGTGTTTGAAGAGGGTTAGAGCCAAGTCAGACTTCAAAACTTTTGAGTTTCCCTGTTTGTGGTGTTTGTGTTTTGTTTTTTTTTTAATTTGCGAAACATGTTTGTTACAGAATTAACTCTAATCCTGCTTTCTTGGCAAGTCTCCAAAATAATCTCATGCCAGCTCCTGAATTTACACTTCTGCAGTGGTTGTTTTTAGGAACCCCTCATTCCTGCTGCTCAGCAAGACCAGCACAACACTGTATGTAAAAAGGATTAAGCATGGGGAAAAAAAAGTGTCTTTCTGAGTGATTCTGGTAATGTCTGCACAGCTGAAATGAAAAACAAAGCCAAACTGAACTACATGGCATGCCAGCATACTTTTATAGAAGAAAGGGTTTTTTAAGTAAATACACGTGTGCACACATACAAATTCTGACCTCTTGAAAACATATCTATGCAGGCGCACACCACCTTCCCCCTGCTACCTGGAAACAATCAAACAGAGGAATATTGCAAACACAATGAGGTACAGCACATTAAAGACCACTGGGTGCCTTCTGCTCAGTTCTCCTTTGAAACAGAAACTAACAAGCCAGGATGAAGCCAAATCCTTGGTATTCATGTAAGTGCAAGGTAACTCTTCAACTTCATATGGCTGAAGTTTCCCGCAGGATGTGGTACTTCACAGGAATGAAATCACAAGATCACAACTTCCAATTCACGTCATCATCATTTTGTAAACAAACATTCGGAATTAATTTTGCTTCATGAGAACTTTCTTCAAGTTTGCTTAAAATGGTTTTGTGTCTGATCTGAACCACCAGGACACTCCAGGAAAATACTCAAAACAGAGAAACTATTAGAAAAGGTCTTGAATTTTGACCTGGCAGCTTAAAATAAAGTTCCCACCCAAAGGAAGTGATTATGAGTTTCTCTCTCCTCTTCCCTGCGTGATCCAAAGAGAATACATCACTGAGGACAATTAACACAAGAACACTCAGACCCTTGGAAAACAGCCACAAAGCAATGACTTCAAAAGATGTTTATTAGAAAAACTGGACGTTACAAGAGGACCAGGTAGGAAACAAATTATACAAGGCACGTGCAGTTTCTAGTACGCTGCATAAAACAAGAGAGAAGACTGCAAATACACGTAACACACCCACCTGAAACTGCTAATGCGTTAAGTCACTGCTTGGATCACTTGCCACAACAGGCAGATGCTGGGGTTCTTCTAGAAGACAGCTAATCCATGGTATGTTTTACATTTACTGCAGAAGTACAGATTGCACACATCCGTTTAATGACAGTTAAAAAAAGACTCATATTCAAGAATGTCTACATCATTCTTCCAAGCAGTGGCATTAAGATGGTATATCTCCTAAAATTTTGTTATTTACTTTAATTCAAGGTAATCTAGATAGGTGTAGATGTAATCTAGGTAGATATACTACATTTTTCCCTATGAATAATAAAATCTTGTTTTCTGCACATGGCTCTACCTAGCAAAACATATCTGAGACTATTTGCTTGGTTACCTAAGGAAGAAATTCAGAGATTTAATTAGCTGTCAAAACAAGATTCACAGGCAAGTCCTTTATAACCCAAATCAGAGAATCAAGATATGTATTAGCCAATGCTTTCATTAGGCTTCAGAATAAACACAACCTCAACTCGAGTGAAAACAGGAATTCTTATCTTTAAAGCACAGCTAAAAGCAATCAGCAGTCCCCCATCATAGAGCAGAGAGCAATACCCATCTGAGCTCACAGCAGAGAAATAAACCAGCACAAGCAGCTCAATAGTTTCTAGCAACAAGCACTACACAGACACTAATTCTCAATCAGGAACACGAACAGAAAAAAAATACCTCACTGAACAGATTGATGACTCTGCATCTGGCTCTGTATCTTAAAGGACAAAAAAAAATACTTCAGGAAGGGTTAAAGATATAATTGTCAAATTGGTCTCTTCTCTTCCCTCCCCAATGCTAAAAACATGCTCTGTTTCTTGACATTATGTTATGGTTTCAGCAGCCATCTGATCAATCCAACATCTGTCCATAAAACTTTAAGGATTGTTATCAGAAAAAAACAGAACAGATTAACTATTGAGGGCTTGGTTGTCAACCCACTCCCCCCCCTCCAGACTCACCTTCTCTGTTGCAGCACAGCTCTTGGATATGCTACAAATAAAGACAAACATTTCTGTCAACACTGAAATTATTCAACTGAGAACAGAGAAAACCATGGCCAAGAGACACATGGCACCTAAGCCCTCCCCGGATACCTCAGACCAGCGGGACCAGATACGAGTACCTGCCATCAGAGTTCACACTAAAAGTCCGTGCTTTAGCGCCCATCACAGTGTCTATCCTTCATCATCTAAAAACAGATGAGAGTAGAAATAATTACCTTTCAAACAGGAGAAAGTTATTATAACAGAGCATACGTCCTCTAACCCTATGTCAAGGAAAAGAGGAAGCCGGCAATTAGCAAATACAAAAGCAGCAAACGAGATCTCTCTTTATTACAAATAATGTGAATAAAACAGACTTCACAATCTCGGGAAAGGCTCTGCTGCCCTCTTCATTTATGTGGTGAAGAATTTCATTGAGACTGCTAGCTAGTAATACTAATATGTAAATAGCTAATCAACTGTCACATACGCACGCAGTTTGAAGAAACTGCAATTAGACCGAGAAGGTGCGACATTATCCTCCTGCCTATCTGGGCACATAAAGCCAAAGGTAAGTGAAATGAAGCAAGTCATCTGTTTTACATGCCATCAAATATCCTGAATTTCTGAAGTATACGTAGGAAGATCCTGATCAGTTTTTCAAAATAAGCCGTAACTCTTTGCATCTGTACAACTGTCTATAAACTAAAACTTAGGACTCAATCTGGAAGCAAGAAGGCAGGCGACAGTTACCTGAGTTACTGCTTCATCTCACTAAAAGAAATGTAACATACTGCCAGAGCTGATTTAAGCTACTTTTACACTTTAGTCTTTGAATACCAGTTTGTCAGAGGCTTGGGCCATGTTCCTCAACTTCAACGGTAAGGCGTTCTTCTTTTTAACTCTGTTTTACCTACCATATGTTGGAAGCTTCTTTTAAGAACGCAGCATAAAAAGAAATCCCAACTACTCTGGAACAGATAAATATTTTTTTCCAAACTGCCCATTAAGAAGAGAGAAACTATGCAGCTGAAGATGGAATAACCTGAATATGCTGCAGATGAAATAAAATGCACCAATGTCTACACAGGCATTTCATAAAGTTGTGCAGCAGTGACATTAACTGGCATTTACTTACTTCTTTTTTTTTAAAGACAAATTCACTAGGAACAGGCAAGGATCTAAAATCCTAAATGAGTCTGATGTACTCACATGAATGACAAACAATCAGCCTGCAAGATATCTTGTTGCCTACGTGAGCTGAAGTGATGGTACCTGTCAAGGTATCATCAACCAGGTGCTTTCACAGGAGGCAGTACACTACCGCACTCCTCCAAGAGCATCTTCTAAGCCTAATGGCCAAAAGCAGCAAATACAGAATGACCACCAGTTTTGGAGAAACTACAAATTTTAAGATTCAAGAGCTACCTGACAGCTGTGACCACAACATGCTATTTGCCTACAAAAGGAATGAAATCAAAGAAATCTTCATTTCTGGAACCCTAAAGAGATCAACAGACATAAGTAAAGCCAGGCTGATAATCCAGCACAGGCCAGAGACCAGAGATCATGGGACCTAGAAGAAAAATGTTTGCCTCAAATGGATCTGACCAACAAATTAGTTGTTCCAAGAAATAACAACGGTTGATGGGTTTCTGCCACCCGTGTGAAGCTCAAAAGCTTACTCAAAACAAAATGAACTCTGGACCTAACTGAACTCTCGGGTCACAAGAATTGCAATTTGCATCAAAAAGTCCTACCATTCCTAGGACTCGGGTAATAGAGCAAAACCCCAGAGCCAACAAAGGCTTGATTTAATTCTTTCTTTTACCGCTTGTACTGTTCTGGAAGATGGAAATTCTTCTGAGTTGGCACTCAGCAACGCGAGGGTAACAGCACTGCAGAGCTGGGAAGACATCAACAGAACGGGAAGGTATGCCAATGAAGCAGCATCACCTCAAATGTTACCTACTGCTGCCACACCTCAGGAGGTTCTGCGAGTATCCACACATAAAAACCCACCAAAGGGAACAGAAGGACTGAAAAGATTTTACTTATTGTAAACATAAGATGGGCTTGAGCCTAGAAGACCAAGTTCTGAGAAGTCATCATAAAAAGGGGAAAGGATCGTAGCCCAGAGGGGAAAGGGTCACATGCTAAGAGGAAGCATAAAGAGACAAGCACAGACCTCTGCAGCAAAACATATCGAGAGCTAAAAAGCTGCAAGCAAAGCTACTTTTTTTGTTGTTGTTGTTTGGGTTTTGGCAAGATCAGAAACTTCCCTCTCACGAGTTACTTGAGAGAAACTGGAAATGACATATGTGTACGGGCCCTGACACATTCATGAACAAAGCAGGAGAAGCTGCAGGCAGAGGTCAAGCCACCACCTCAGGTCCAGGCTTCTGCAGTCAAGCACAAGATGAATATGACCATGCTGCCTTCAAAGTTACATCCACTCTGCAAACAGCTTAGACACTTTTGTGAACATCCTGATGTAATACTGCTCCATCAGACCTGAAATGTGATAATCCAGCACAACCACCTCAGTTCAGGACCTCAATGGTTCCATGCAGACCTCCTCAGGGTTCCCTGCCCCAGCTCCCTCGGACATCCACAGTAACAGCACTACTGAAGACATTCCATCTCCCCAAAAATTCCAGGTATTGAGGGGTGGGGGGAGATGGGGTGTTTCATGGTTGTTGTTTTTAAGAACATGCTAATACCTCTCATCTCTAATACTGGCAAAACATCAGAAGGAAAAACAAGCTAGAAAAGCAAAACTTTTAACATTGCAAGGGGCGCTGAGGCCAGTGAAGAAAAGTTGCACCAGTGTCTTACCAGTCTTCAGCTCCCAAAGGTCTGCCCTTCTCTATCCAGAAGATGCAGTGCTGTGCAGTTCTTCACAAGATGATCAATGAACAAAATACCAGAACTATTCTTTTCAATCCTCCTTCTCTCAACCCAAATCACATACTAAAAAAGCAGGCACTGAACTCCATTTCTGAGAATACAACCAATTTTCATCCTGCTCTGCCTTTCTTGTCACATCATATTACTAAGTCTCACAAATGTGAGCCTTGCAAAGCACCTGGTATCTCAGAAAGCACTGAGATGATGCAGGTGACACCCAAAAAGATGTTTTCAGGCAAATATAATGGGCATTTACACAACTACTTCTATTTCACCTGCACTAAAAGCTAAGTAAGATCCAGCTTCCTAAACACTTCAGTTTAGGAGTATACAAACCCAGGAAAAAACGAAGTATCAGTCAGTTCCTTCCCTTTTTTTTTTTTTTTTTTTTTTTTTTTAATATTTGCAAGCAGAATCCATTCTAAACTGTAAGGTAAATATGAGTCAAGCCTTCTGACAGAGTGCTGACTGGAGCGCACGATGAACCGCAAGAGGTTGAGAGGGACAGAGCCTAAGTCCAGGAAACCTAGAAAACACCTAGAAAAGGAAAAACATTGAAAAAATACAACAATAAATATTGACAAGAAACTAGAGANCCACCCACCCAACGTGGGTTCCAAAAGGGACATTGAAGAGTCATCTACTGGAATGCTAGAACTTCTTAAATCAGGATACAACTGAGATTTGTGTGCACAACTATAAGAAGCAATTATATATATTTCAAAATAAAGGTGTGCCTGAGCCATTTCAATTCAAAAGGTCCTGGGCTAAAATTAAGCTTGATTTAAGTAGTTAAGTATAGCTAGATTACACCAGGCATTATTCTAACAAGTTTAAGAACATGGCAGCCAGCAAAAGAAACCCTGATGTGATCAATATTTGTGTTCCAGCGTTCCCTTTCCCCCATTTATTGTTCTGCAAACTGTCAGCTGACAGACGCATCAGGCAGAAGGTGAAGAGCAACTCCTCCCTGCAGGCCATGACCCACAGCAGTGCTGTGGGCTGGGAATCACCCACAGGTGAACATTTATTTTGCAAGTTGGTTTGGTTTTTTTTTGTTTTGGTTTGTTTTGGTTTTGTTTTTACAAATTTTAAAGCATATCTCAGATCCAATTCACTTGATCCTGTGACACAATTTTAGTATACTGGTATGTCCACAGAGGCTGTAATACCAGACTGGGCATAAATGAAGTGCTAGGAATGAAATATTTTCAGAAAAGCCTGCAATCAAACTTCTCCAGAGGTACAGACAGGTAACTTACCAGCCAGCTCAATTCATACAGCATCATGAATATTCTTCACGGATTATGAGAGACATGATGAGAATGGAAGCCAAAACACTATTAGTAGATAAAAGGGACCAGGCACTTGTATAGTGAAGATACCAAATAAAAATATGAGTTTTAACTTTTTTGGAGCCTAATTTCTGATTGCCATTCAATCAACTATCATTTCTAAAATATTTTATTTACACAACCAATTGACACCACCACCCCCGTTTTACACAGGCATAGGCTTTTGCTTCTCCTTTCATTCTGCCATCAAATATCATCTTCCAGACAGTCGTAACACACCTGCACTTGCTGAATTGTTATTATGACAGGACTGAAGCATGACTGAAACAAGGAAATATATGTTTAATCACACGTTACATCTCAATCTTCATCAAGCAATCCTATCTCTGTAAGTAACCAATCATTCCCAGTCTTTGGTATTAAAGTCTGATTGTGGTTTTTTTTCTCACAAAAGATTTTGTGGTCTCAGTTTGGAACAGAGAAGAGTTTACTGCTAACACAAGCAAAGGCTCTGGGCATCAAAAAGAAGTCTGTCTTTGCTTGAGATCAGTGTGGCTTTACCATTCCCATGCTTCCTCCTGGAGGTCCTCTTACATATTTATATACTGCAGTCCCTCAGTGCACAGGGAATTCATAAATTCAGGCGTATCTAATTTTCACCTACCAACACAGTAACTGCCAATAGAGAATCAATGTGAATTACGGAGCCCCCATATTCCTGTTACATCAAGACCACAGCTCAATCTCTATTGCCAGATCCAGCTCAGTATCTGAAAGATATGCATTTTTATACAGAAAAAAAAGTTGCACGTAACATCCTTGTGGTCTGTCCTGCATTAATTTACTCATCATTGGAAACTTTGTAAGAAATACACGATGGTTGAAGAGATGTGAAACATGCAACTCCTTTGCACTTCAAGCTTGCGGGACCTCAACCTGAAACATATACAGCTAAAAAAGACAGTATATATATAATTTAGTGTTATTACTTGCTACTCCTCTGCTGGTTACAAGCCTACAAGCAACTTGCTACTTTTGAAAGTTCAGATTTCATACCAGGCAAAGTCTGTTCCATCGCTGTCATGATTTTTACCATACACTTGTAAAGTAGTTTACCCTGTATCGTTACTCAGAAAGGCAGCCCTTCTCCTAGTGGGACTAATCGAACTGCAGAGGAAGAGATTAAAATGGAAAGATACATTCCACTACAAGCATTCTCTTAAAAAAAAGAAGTTACTTTCTTAAAAAACAAGCAACTTCGTCAGGTTTTCTTCACTCTACCCAAATACTGCTGCTTTGACCCCAGTTATCATATTTAGAAAAATCCAAGACCTAAGAACACAGAAGACCAAGACCACATCATCTGACAACATCAGATTTCTTTTAATGCAACTTTGATGTTACTGCATGTGGTCCTCCAATTGCCCACACAAAATTCTTTTGGAAACTTTTACTGCAATCCAGGATTTTCAGAGACTTCATGTGCATTTTTGCTTCAAAAAATCTAAGATGACTTTACTTGCCTGAGTTACACATCTCAAAATAATAAGGTCTACTCTTTTTGCGATGGGCACACTATTGGGAAAGCAAGATGACTTATTCCAGGAGCACATAGTCCAAACACGTTCTTCAGATTCACTGTAGGGAGATTCAACTCAAACAGCAAGATCCTCCAGTGTGCTGACTACCAGCTGATTTCATAGCAGAGTTAGAGCACAGTCCTTCAAAAGATCCTGTAATGCACAAGAGATGCCACATCATGACACCTTTCCAGTCTCTAGGTGGAATTCCCCCACTCACCCACACAGATCTGTATCACTTGCTTTACTCCCCACCTTCAGCTGGCAGAAACTGCAGCCACTATCTGCTGGATATGTATCCCACTCTACCACTCATTTTTTCTACGCTGGACACCTGAAATCATTGCAGCTATTTCACTGTCTGGGTCATCCTGCTCAATTCCTGGCAACTTCTTTATGGCACCCTTGACTTAACTACTCATTCTGGTAAGGAATGCCTGCCTGCCTAACATGAAAACATAGAATCCTAGAATAATCTGGGTTGGAAGAGACCTTTAAAGGCCGTCTAGTCCAACACCCCTGCCATGGGCAGGGACATTTTCAACTACATTGGGTTGCTCAGAGCCCGGTCCAGCCTGACCTTAAATGTTTCCAGGGATGGGCCACGTGCAACATCAAGGAGGTGTAACCGAGATGCTCCCAGTTTGTAACATCAGATTAACAGAAGTATTTCCTATTCAGAAAGTCACATGGTAATTGATGGGATCCACCATGCTGAATCCTTTATAGTTAGTGAGAAGAGGTTGTACGAGTCATTCTCTTACAGCATCTACTTGTGATCACAGTTCTAGGGCTGTACACCAAAAGCAGTATTCTGGCCCTTCCACAGCTGCCACACTGAACCTTACACAAAACCTGCACTGAAGCCAAACCAGAAAATAGAACCGTTACTGTTATCTTAGATGAGTTCCCCAATGCAGACCACAGCATTAGCAGAAGAAATACCTGCATTAGAAAGGTCTAGTCCAACAACTGACAGTGCACTGAAACTCAGTGCACAGAAACTGAACTTCATCTGTAAAACTGCATCATTAGATACTGATCTGTATGAGATGACAGAAATCACTGTTTGGAAGAACTTCCTACTCACTCCAACCACCGGTCAAATGAGGAGCTCTGGATGAGAAAATAAAAGAAAAAGTGAAAAACAAGACCATTTCCTAAACTTAGTAAAAACTCCAATACTCGACTGCTGAAATTTCCTCAGATAAACGTGTCTCCAACTACACCAAGTCTGGATGAACCTCCCCAATCTGACCAGCAGGAAGGACGGACTTGTATGACAACACAGAATGACCTACTATTGATACATTGTACTAAATGACGGATATTAGGAGAATATGGTTCTTTTATCATCTTTAGTAAGCCTGTTCTTGTACTTTACACCTTTGTAGGCACGCTATCTTCAATTTCTTTTCCTGGTACACTGGATACACCAAGTGTGCAGGTCTCCGAGCTGTATCACTTAATACTGGTTAACACATACATACGGTGTTAGGAAGGGCAGGACATACATCAACTGTAGAGGTTTTATTCCAGCAGTTAATGTATACATCTATGACGTGCACCTTAAAAACTAAAACACAAGGGCACAGAAGCAGGGAGAAACAAGTCTAGTCGCATAAGGTAACGGCTGGGTGTATGAGATTAGCAAACAATGCTGCTCACGGCAATCTCCTTGAAAGGAACTAGGTGGCTAAAGAGATGAACAATGGGTGCATACAGAAATATTCATGTGAAGCATGGTTTTACTCACTTTTGAAGCTACTGCATTGTCTGTATTCTAATAGACAGGGTTCCTTACAGACTCTATATGTTGCATGGTTCAATGCATGCTGCTTTCATAATGGTCCCTTCCAGTGACAACATCAAAACGCAACACAAACAGGTGTGGTTGAAGGAACCATATGCCTACCTTGGTTGATCTGGGAAGGGTTTATTCAGAAACTGAAAGTTTCTTGAGAGTTACTCAAAGTCCAGTTCACGCCAGACAGTAGTGCAGCAGGAGGAAGAAAGCATCACAACAACAGTGGTAGGATCCCCAAGTTAACTGTCACTGTCCTCCTCCAGGAGGTCTCCTGGAGCTCCCCACCCGTGGCTCTCTGGAGCACACTGCATGCTTTGCAGCTCCCCACACTATGGAGCTGGAGTCTATGGATAATAAGCCAGAAGGGCTGGACGCTACTTCCATTGTTTTGTGTATTAAAGCATTACTGCCCCTTCCTAAAGTAATGGGAAGAGTCTCCTACTGCTGGTGAGAAATGAGTGAACTCGGTTTTGTTCATGAAAAGGACCTGTGTGCACTTGAATGCAAAATATTTTTTCCAGCCAGCTCAAACAAGTTACATATCTCTGAGACAAACTACAGCCTTCACTGCAAGAAGACCTTCAGAAGAAAGAATAAACTCCATTAGATGACGACTGGTTATACTGGTCTAATGTACAGCTTTCCTTTTTCCCCTGTTTTTCTAAAGGTTAGTCTTTCTGTAGAAGTACTGAGTAGAAACACTTCCTAGCTAATTCACCTCGACTATTCTCTCTCATACAAACAGCACTCACAGAAGCCTAACTCAGTAGACAATCTTTATGCTCAAAAGATCACATCTGCGGACACATGCTTTCAGTTATACTTGCCAGTTCAAACAAGACAAGCCTACCAAAAAATAAGCAATTTTTCCTGAGTCTGTAAAAAATCTCTACCTTGCAGGAAAAGTCTTCATGGAAAGCTAGGTTATCTTACCTCAATGCCAAAGCACTCAAGTTTATGGCTTTTATATAATTAGAGAACAGAAAACACTGAACTAATGCAAAACAGTTCAAGTGAAAATTTGTAAAGTTAAAGGAGTAAGTGCTGCCTCTGAGTTGGATAGCGATTCCCACCACAGAATTGGACTCTAAACCCTCCATGCTAGACTCTAAACTTTGTGCTATAAAAGAATAGCACTGATTTTTAATTTATGTCTTAAATTCCAATTTAATTTAAAAATCCATTATTACTATTTCTTGGTTGAGGGAGTGGTGGTGCTAATCAAAGCAACTGAGAGCTCGACAACCGCACTGTTTTTCTTCCCTGTGTATAAACACACTGCCATTCCCACACTACACAGTTTTATAACATACTAGAAAAAAAAATCACTTTCAGCTACTCAAGTACTTGCACATTTATATCTCATTTCAGCAACTACTGATAGAGCAAGACATTTGACATTCTTTAGCTGCTTCTATTTTAAACATCAGCTCAGTTGCTAAAAGGATTTTTGAAGCTATTCCCAATGAAAGAAAAGAGACCTACATTTGTGGAACTGCCTCTCGCACCTGAACAGCCTCTTGCAGTGTGGAAGATGCAGTCTTCGCTGCAAGTATCCCACTTGGGCCCAGTGAAATAGATATAATTTATGACCTTTAGATTTCACATGCTACACTGCACACCTTTTTGAACACTCGTAAGGCACACAGTTGAAGACATCTATTTGACGTGAAAGAAAAGGCTAAAACCTGTACAACCAAGACTCAGTCAAGCAACAAATGGGAGAAAAAAAAAAGCACGTTTATTTTCTATGGACCGCTATTAGAGAAATGACACAGGAGGAAACATGTTATGAAATATTTAATGTTTACAAGGAACATTAAAGAAAATGTATGTTTTAGTGCTTTGCAGACATGAGGAGTAATAAATGTTTATACACATAAAATGGGCAAATGAAATGCAAAATTAGCCAGTAAGTGTGTCTACATTCCTGTGAAACATGTGTCATCTAGAAATGCTGAAAAAATTAGTAACTCAAGATCTCATACTTGATGCAGATAAGGTAACAATATCAAAGAAATCCAAAGAAAGGAATCCTGCAGTATTTCAACCTTTACATACCATATCAAAAACTCATTTATAAAACAGCATGGTCCATTCAAAAAAACTTCAAACCTTGCAACTGAACTTTGAATCCGTATCTTGCTGGCTCTACAGATCCAAGATACTGCAGGTAACACTTTCTCTATCTCTGCAAAAACAGACAAGCAGAGGTGTACATCCAATCCAAGACAGGACAGTAAAGAGAGGGTAGAAGGGAAGCTAGAAATACTAGAAATTAAGGCTTTAAGCATCCTCATTTCTCAGGAACCTTAAACTCAACGTGTCTGCTAGTATCAATCAGTTCGTAAAGTATCAGAGTAGCAAAAACTGCAAGCGGTGAATATACTTCATCTTAACAAGGGGTAACAGCACTGATGGTCAAATACTGCTTTGAACCTGAATCAGAAGTAGCTGGAAAATTTTGCTAGCAAGTGAGTTCACTGTGAAACACTGCTAAGAACTCCCTCTTCACCCTGAAGTTTTCCTCTGACCTATGGATTCAGCTCTGCAAAACTCTGGCAAAAAGCCTACAGGCTGCCTTCTTAGATGCAGTACCTTACCATCCTGTCAAGGTACAGCAATTCAAAAAATGAAAGCTGCAGAAATCTGACACAAACTGTATGGCATAAAGACTGACTAGCTATTAATTAGCATGATTTTTGTAGTGAACCCCTAAATAATATCTTAAAGAATATGGGTGGGGCAGAAAAAGCAAGTGTTTGACAGAAATGCTTATGAATAAGAGTCTTTAAAGTTGTGTCCACCAAAAATTTTATGTTGAATCTACAACTGTTGGAAAACAGAAGGCGAATAAAGGTGGCTGCTCAACCTCCTGGAGTAAGCATGATGGGCGTATGCATGACAGTGCTTACTTATGAGCTCACTGCTCCACTATCTGGTGTAAGTATGATAGTGCTTACATTATCTAAGGACCCTTTTATGATGTATAGTATTCCAGTTTTTGACCCTCTTGAACATGACTTGGAATCCTAAGGTATGCCAGTTAACTACCATCTTCCTGGCTTAATTTTTAGCACTGTATGAGATCTTTGGATTCCCAGCAGAGTTCCACAAACACCTTACCAAAGACCTTCCAACTTTGATCTTCCTGAAACAGCCTGAAGTACACTTCAGATGTGGTAACAGAACCCCCACTGCAGCACAAACAGATTATCAACTACCTGAAAAATGGCCATGCTGGCAAAATAGAAAGTAGAAAGAATTCATAGTTCTTTTACTCTTCCTGGAGGGGCATAGAGCAAGCTTTGCATACAAGAGTCCACAAATTTTATGCTCAACTAGAGTCACCCTTACCAATAATTAACTGTTACTGAAAAATTATGAGCTGTATGTATGTTCTTGAACTGCTGCATTAGTGGAGTGTTCCATAAATCTGGCAGGCTAACACCCACCTGCAGGACCACTACGGCAAATCACTCTGCCCTTCACAGACGCAGAAGGTAAACACACCCAATATGAATTGTGCTGTGGGCATGGTCATGCTGACTTTCCTTGTTTGGCGTTTTGGTTTTTTGTGGGGTTCTTTTGGCTGTTTGGTTTTGGTTTCTTTTAAGCAGATCTGCAAGCACTAGATGTTAATTTAACTAACTGGGAAAACAATCCCCTGACTGTTCCAGGTCTGATGCCATCAAGCATCATTTAAGAAATCTGACCGAGCTTGTCAAGCTGTTTCAACTGAGACAAGGTAGTTCTAACTTATTGTAAACTGCTGCATTTTGAAACTGGAAAAGACCTGAAAAGGGGTTAGACTAGAAGCAGCCTTTTATATACTATCCAGCACTGGTAAAACTGAGGGCCTCATTCTTCCCAACAATCTACTCTCTTCTCTCTCTCAGCCCAAGTAAGTCCTCCGAGATCCCTTTTTATAAGTTGCAAGAATTCACCCAGTCCTCTTTCTGAGAGCACTAGAATTTCCAGTAGCCAGTTCCGAGTACCAATTATGCAACTGCAAAAACAGATTTGTGCATAGAAGCTGCACAAATCAACTAAACGGGGTTATATTCCTTTCGTTTTTATTGCAAGTACTTAAAATAAAGCTTACTTGGAGGAGAAAAAGCCTTTTGATCCATCCATATAAATTTTTATTAAAAAATACTTTTAAAGACACTGTTGTTACAGCTCTGCCAACAAACTTAAGCAACTGATTACCCAGTGCTTTAAGGAAATAATTTCTATAAGCAAGAATAGAAATTGTTTAAGTGGTTCAAAAAACACAGCTAAATAATTTCCCTCTTACCTATGTGGAGATTGCCTGAGTTAGTTTAACCTAACTTTTCTAGGTAGCTTTTTGGTATCAGAAATGTCTATATACCCCAGCACACTAAGCCACTGCTCTCTTTTGCTCCAACGCTTTCAAAAGTATTCCTGATGGAAGGAAATTCAGAAGCTTTTCCGAAGCTGATAGACAAAAAATAATCCTATCTTCTCTATCATGCAGGTAGAACATAACGAGCAGCCAGAGAACAAGCTAACTTGCCTGTGTGCAAGATGCTAAGTACAGAGCTTTGAGCTCCTCAACACAGCGTTCACAACAACGCATAAAGATAAGTTGCAAGCAAGTACAGCAGGATAGAAACTAGGTTCAAGACTAAAAATTAGGGCTACTTCAGTTCAATGCCATTCACCACAGATGTGGTATTCGCCAGAACATGTACACCCCTTTAAAGAAATTGGAGCTGAAGGGTCTATGCACTAACACCTGACCATAGCCAAAAGCTATTTTGTCAAAAAAAAAAAACAAACAAAAAAAAAAAAAAAAACAAAAAAACAAACAAAAAAAAACACCACAAAGGACTCCTTACATTTCCAAAGGAAGCACTAATCTTGTTGAGGCATCACATGCAAAAGTTAATCCATGTGTCTATCTATGGATTACTGTATTACAAAGATGTTAAAGCCTCTCCTGTACAAATGATCTACTAACATGGAGCACTTAGATCAGACAATTTAGTTAGGCTTTGGAAGGAAATGTGTGTGCAATTGCCCAGAAGGCTTAGCAGCTGGTTCACAGACACCTCAACAAGATTGTTCTTATTTGATGCACAATACCTAGAACCTGCCTAAAGACATCCACAGGATGACGTTGTTCTGCATTTAACAATGTAATTTTATTTATTTAATTTAACAGAGTAATTTATTCCTTCACACTAGGAAAAAAATGTGCCTTAAGTGCATTCCAGCTTTCAGTTTCCCCATACCCTTCCCACTCGGAGTGAGCTCACAGAAGAGCTCTGCAAGAGAGATCTGTTGAGAACTACTAGATCAGCGCAAACTCTTCAGAATGGACTTTATCAGAGGAGATGGCAAACAACAGGAAATTTTTCTTCTAACTGAAAGCAGAACCCTCACAGCTGCTGATAATGGGCTGCAGGCTTAGACTCCTCAGCTACGTGGTTTTTCTATCCCTCTTCTTTCCAATACCTCCAAGAGAAAAAATAAGCAGAACGCCTTTGCTCCTACTCCTCCAACTGGAAACAACCTAAATACCTGAGCGCACAGTAACAGCCAGCAAAACAGCACAAACAAAGAAAATGGAACACATGGGCAGATTGGAATGCATATTTCATACCCTAAGAACAGCTATTACTGGTGGTTGCTTAAGGGGGAAATAAAATGATAATTAAGATATTGATAGGCTTGACCTGCTGCCTTACAGGAAAAATCATTTATGTTCTGCTCTAGGTTTTACTGGGTAAGTGGAGGTATCAGTGACTGATAACAGAATTAACAGCAACACAAATATATTTTGGCAAACTGCCCATCCACAGCTTACAAGGTTGCCTTCAGCCGCTCGTAACCTCTTCCCGCTGTTCAAAGCGGAATGTTCCATGCTGAATACCTGACCTCAGTCAGAATCTCTGAGAAAGTCATATTAACCGAGATACTCTGGATGTTGGGATCAGTAGCATTTCAATATAACTGCTTTTTAAATTCTGACAGAAAAGTTGCATACTGGCTCCAATATTTGCATGTTACAGAGCAGAAGTCATTCAGTAAAGATTTGCATGAAAATAAAGCTCATTGCAATGGTTCTTCCAAGCTGCTACAATCTCATGAATACACGATACTGAGACTAGGAAGAATTCCTCTCCTGTGATCTCAGTGTTGCTACTGCCAGCAATGAGCAGAACACAAAGGACTAAAGAGCTCGCCCAGAACAATGGGGAGAAAAATCTGTAATTGCAATTGATTTTGACTGAAAATGTTCAAGATCTCTGGTCTTGATAAAACAGACATGAAACTTATAAAAAGGTGGTCTAATCCTTTCTGGTGTTTGTTGTATAGGTACTCTACCTCACTGCTTCAATACATTGAATTTTAAAACCTGGTTACTTAAAGTAGGATTCAACATAGCACCTTAGAACGTGCTTCAAAAAATTCTTTCAGAAAGTAGTCGACATCCAGGAACTGGTTAAAAAGCATGCATAAGAAACATCAAATTACCACCTGCGCAGCATGTATTCAGTTCTCCTGAGTACATGCATTGCGATACTATCTTCAATTATGCACTTGAACTATTTTTAATCACAGGACTTTTAGCCCGTGCAGCATTTCACTTCCTCTTTTTCTGTAGAAGTTAGAGCGACACAGCAGGGAATTTAAAGAGAAAAGACCATCCATTGCTAAGGCAGCTGAATGCTCTCCAGAATCGGATTTCCTTTCCTCCCACAAAATTAATTCTTACACCACATCCCCTCTTAAATTCAAGTTGGGTATGCATTTTCTACATGCTGAATTCGTAATGTCTGAAGGTACATCAGACGTAACGTCATCTAAACAGGTACTGTTTAGTGGAAATACAACCACATCTCACAGAGGCTGCTGTGAAGATTTTAAAAGAGAGAAGTTAATTGTGTTATCCTACACTTACATAAGCTCTGCAGAAAGTTGGGGGGGGGCGCGGAATCAATGATCAAGACCACATGCTCACTGGTGCTAAGGAAGGAACAAAGCAGAGCTGCACTTGAAGCAAGGAGGGCAGAACTAAAGTTCAGCCTGCTCTTCATTCTTTCTTCTTTTTTTGCATTTAATGCAATTTGGCAGATTATAATCACAGAAATACACTTTAAAGTTATGTTTTAAATTCATAAGTCTCACTGATAAGAGAGCTGATGTTTCTGTTTTATGAAAAGGAGCACAGCCCATTGTGGATTCCTACAGTTATCTCCAAATTCCACATCTGCAAAAGCCAATGCACTCAGTTGTTTTTTTTCCTGTAACAACCTTGCCATCTGCTTGATTTCCAAGAGACAGGCCACCTAAGCACACTCAACAAGTCCTACTGCACTTCTTATTATCAGTGACTCCACGTGACCATGCAGATTGGAGAATCCAGAGTTAAGAGATGCTCTTAATTCCATTTAAGATTTTTCAAGTGAAACAGCATTGATGACTGTGTGTGATCAAAACTGTTTTCAAACCAAGGTATGCCAAGCAAAGTTTATTTGGAATTAAACAAATACTTCATATCTGAAAAATCCTTACAAAATACCTCTACTCACCAATTACATTTCTTCTGTAGTCGATGTCAGAACTGGCATGCTATTCAGTTTCATGATAAAGAATGACTGAACCTGGAATGCTCCTATAGTCTAGTAAGCTCTTTCTGACTTCTCTGCTCCTTTCAAAGTACTGCATAAATGTACAATCAGGAAAAGAAAGGTCTGGACACTTCTGCCTGAGGAAACGTGCAAGATGACCAGGTGCCATGAAGGATTCAACATGTCCAAGTATTTCAAATTTGATTTCCAAATCTGTTCTTCAGCTTTTGCTATTTGTCTAGAACCAACATATCATGCCCTCCACAAAAATGATGATTACTAAAATCCAGTGGTTTTGTGGGATCAACTACAACTGCCCCTTGGTTTAATTGCAATTCTCTCTCAGTTAATGCCTTCTAAGCATTATCATGTTCAATAAGTAAATGATCCAAACTCATGATATGCCACTTTTGTTATTTTCAAGATAAAATTTTATTATTTTACAGACATCTACTTGGACACATTTCTACACAGCATTCTTAGACTCTGAATAAGTGTGCTTTAAGTTCTTTGCTTTTTCATGGTGGTGAACCCCACCCCCGCCCATACCTAGATTTAAATGCAGAGGAAGAATTTAACTGTTCAAAATCTTTTATGCTTCCAGCATCCCTAAAATTGCATCCAGTTTTCTTTTGAAGCGCAAGTGATCTTTATTTTCAAATTTATTTCAGTTGTAAGAACCTATGCCATGCTCGTCTTGGACATGGATGGATTTAAAACTCAACTTTTACCTTCAGTGCTTGGAATCTCTCCATGGTAATGGCAGATTTTCAACAACATTCCAGCGATCAGGTCTGTGGAGCTCCATTTCCTCCCTCCTCCCACCCCAGCCCTTTTATCTTACTGAAGGAAATGAGAAAGAAAGTTGTCTTACCGATAACTCCAAGGTTAATGTCCCTTGCGAACCCCACCTATCAAGTCGACATCATGACATGTCAGGTCAGCCTCAACCACGCTTCCCTGATAGTCAGGTAAAAGGAAGGAGTTAAAACACAAAATTGACACTTGCAGATTTCTGGACATCAGAAAATGTGATGCAATATATTCTGAACTGTCTTTCAGAGCTTCTGGTAACCTCCAAGTTGTTAAAACATTTCTTCAGAAGGATACTCCTGTTCTAAAATTTCAAAAATTCCCGATCAATAACCAAATATTGCAGATCCATCTTGAACATTTTGTTGGAATGAGAACAAAAGCTTGAGATTTCCCTTTAACATGAATGACTTTTTTCCCCTACTCTACACATTTTATCAACTAATATACACTCAACTTAGCCACTCTGGGTTTGAAAAGACATTTTAAGCCAATAGACTACAACAGCTTAATTGAAATTCTAAGTTAACAGAAGCTCTAACTTATTTATTTATTTACAAAAAAACAGGAAAGAACTTGGTACACTCTTTCTATAAGGCTCCAATCTACTTAAGTAGTTCACATGAATGACAATTCAATCTGGCAAACCTTCATTGTGCAAGCAATCCTTAGTCACACAAATACTGCAACTGAAGTCATGCATGATTAAAGATTATTCATGACACATTTGCAGGTTACGGTCCTTGCTGTTCTACATATGGGCCACTGTCATTTTTGGGTAACAATTAAGTCTTGCTGAAAATACAAACATCTGCCTTAGGGTCAAAAGGTCTACGTGCCAAATGCATTTTACTAAGAGGTTTAAGAATTTTTGCTCAATACTTCACATTTATTTTTCTGCTAGCCTTATAATAAGAGTGCCTTCTGTATTTTTTTTCTGTGTAGTCCAAAATACACAAGTGGGCTTCATGTCCAAATGCAGAGGGGATAAAAAGTGGTCAGTTTTTTTATACAGAGTCACCAAAATCATGCGGTGATCTTCTACTTAAGAGTTTATTTTGAGTAGGTTTAAGCAACACAGTTGTCATTCTTTCTAATAATTAGACTACAGAAGCTAAGTCCTGAAAATAAACAATTGCTACAAAAAATTAAACCTGTAACACTTTGAAAAAATGCAGACTACATTTAATGAATTAGTAAAATTAAAAGCTGAGTTTAGTAAACTGATTGTGTTAATAATGTGAAAGTAAGTCTATAATAACATAATAGATGTAAAAATCCTTAGCTTAAGTTTTGGAATTGCTAGGAATCTGGCAACCTACTTATTTTTAAGTCAAACACCTAATCAATACAGACATTTAAGCAACTGCTATAAATGAGTGATCAAATGATTATTAAAATCCCATTTCATGGCTCCTCCTCCAACGCCAGCAGGACACTCATAAAAGTTTAATATTGGTTTGCAAGTTGAAATACATTTTCAACATATTTTGTAAGAGGATTTTTGCTAAGTTATACTGAAGAAACGATCAGAACAGATGCATGAGAATAAATTTAAATTTATTTTTTGTTTTGACTATATATCAAAATTGTGCTGAGAAGATAGTGCAAAATTCTTCCCTTGAGTATCTGTCATCAGGCATGGTAGGATTTTTCCACTGTGCTACAGTATCTTTGTTCAGTAATTTTTTTTCAATAATTTTTAAAGTTCTTCAAGTTCAGTACACACCACTACTCAAGTAAGTTGTAGTACGCATTATCTTTAAGAATTCAGCACTGCTGCAAATTTAAATGGTGAATCTGAGTATCCATACATCATGTAAATCGAAGAACTTGGTACATCTTATAAACTTTTACGGATTTTAATTTTCAATTATAAAAATGTATAGCTCACTTGTCATATTCAATAAAAATATTAGGATAAATGGTGATTTGGGCAGAAATAAATACAAGATGCAGATTTACAGTTCTCGAGGAAGACAATTTTAACATTTTTGTTCCTTAGTTGTTTTGTAAACATTATAATCGAAGTGTTTCACTTCCTCCCCACACCCCCCCATAAGCATGCACTGGCACTTCACCTCTCCTGGGCTAACACTTGAAACGCGCCGTATGTGAACACTACCTTTCTTCCAGGATGGACAGTACTTTAAATTTGATTCCAATTAAGCTCCCTTGTAGCAGGTCCCCTTTACAATGATTACTGAAAAGCAAATATGCATTGGGACTACAGGATTCTGCTCAACACCACAAAAACTATATAGTTACTATAAACTCATACTGATAGGACAGCACCCCCTTGTATTAGAACAAAATTACAAGCCAGATCCTTACCACAAGCAAAAGCCTGAAACATATACTCAGGCAATACCCCTCTGACGTCACTGCTCAAGTAAGGAACAGAGAGGACAGGATTTGGCCCCATTAACTTTATGAAGTTTAAAAAAAACAAAACAAAAAACAAAATAGGCCTTAACACACTAAGTACTAATTTTGAAAAGCACTTTGAAATATTTATGACCAATTCTATTAATTTGAAAGACAGAGCCTGACACAGGGGCAAACAGATTTTTGAGAACCAGATAGACATCCTCACTTCAATTCAGGTCAAAACTCAAACCATGCAATTATTAACCAGACCCACAACAGTAAAGTGTGGGAAGGTTCATCTTTCTTTTTACATTCTGACATAACACACTTGAGAGACACCAGACAGGAATAGAAGACAAAGGGAGGAGTATGACCACTGAAGTTTAACTTCCTCAATAGTCTGTGTTTAGAATGTTGTAAATCAAGTGTGAGCAACACGTTTGATTTGGATATTTAGAGGTCCGGCAATAGTTTTCTTTAGAGAAAGTTTAAATCCGTTTGTTTCTCTCTTTTCTTGAGAAGCAAATGTTCTTCATTGGGGTACAGAATGGCTCAGATGCAACAGAAGAGTAATGTCATGACTTGCCAGTTAAAATTGACATCTGGGAATGTCCAAGACAAGGGTCAAAGCAACACATAATACCCCAATAATGTAGCTAGTAATGCCCCCAAAAGATATTATGGTGGTTTTTTTTTTTTTTTTGCTTTTTTTTTAAACAGCCTTATTACAAGGCATGAGAATTCTAAGGCAAATTGTTCATCATGGCAGAACATCAAATTAAAACATCAAGACAGAAATAAGCAGAATATGGAGAGTACGTTTCTATTATCTGTAGCAAGAAGTTACTGTGCCACAGCACCTAATTTATAGTTCTCATCCCTAGTCAAATATTATCTTAAATTAGACTAAGATGCTTGAGATCAAAACCATTTCCCTATGTGTTTGTACGCTGAATAATACAATATGGCTGGACCCTAACAGAATAGCCTCTAGAGGGACTCCACAGTACATAATAAAAAGGAACAAAATTAACACCATTGTAGGCTCTGCTTCCTTCTCCACATTACATTAGTAGATTATATTTAAATTAGATCTCTGTGAATGTTTGGATACATTTCAACACTTTTTAGAAGAACAAAAAAGTTTCAAAATTAGATGCTGGTAAGCTACAGAACAGCAATTAAACAAAGAGTGCCCTTTGGGCTATCTGTAATTTCTCCTAGTTTTCAGACTGATGTCCACAGTGCTACATGTTGGAAAGCACAAGAAATTTTGCATGAATTTGATCACTCACATAGGCAGTTATACTTTGAAAACAATGTTTTTCACAAGAATTACCAATGAAATAATGTTTTAGGACACAATTGAATTTGAAATAGGTAATGTTTTGAATAGATTTTTGAGTTTTATTGAAATCTTACATGAACAAGAAATTGGAAATACAATCACATCAAGGAACAAATTGCCACGGCTTTGACGTTTTAAGCCAAACAAATTTTGTAGGGCAGATTTTCAAAAAGGTGTGAAGTTATAACAATTTAAAAACACAGTTAACCTACTTCTAGGAATGCAAAACATACAATCGTTATTTTCAATACAAGAAAACTTAATTTGTTGTAATTTCTTAAAACTACTAAGACAAAGCACTAGCTTTTACTTTTATGTACAGCATACTCCTATGTAGTCTATCCCAAATCCAAAAAAAAAAAAAAAAAAGGAACTGTCCAAAACCAGAGGTTCTGCAAAATCATGATTGAACAGTGTGCCATTCCTGCTTTTAAACTGCTAAAATGAAGCCTAAAATGATAAAAGCATTGAAACCCCATATGGAGTTCAGGAATTCTGCAAGCCCAGTAATGTCCAAGTGCATTTATGAAAAAAGAAAACTAAGAGACTTGAGTATATACACAATAGAGTGATTCTTCAGCCCAATACAAATGGCAGCCAATCGCTACTGAAGGATGAAACATTAAGCCAATTTTGTTTTGAAGGATGGAGAGCTACAGCCAATTCTATGTTTCCAATATTCTCACTCCCTCCTCACTTGTCTACTTCCACTGTTGCCCATAAGTATCCTGATAAAATTCCTGGTTGTCATTATTGTAACCATAGTTACCGGCATAGTCACCACCTTGCTGGAGCGGCTGTTGAGCGATGGGTTGGGAGCCCCAGTTCTGCTGGTTGTTGGTCTGACGGCGCTTGGAATCAGGTTGGTTGTACCCATCTGCCTTTCTCTTGCCTCCTACGTTGCCCCCACGGTTGCCCCTGGCTCCACGAGCACCTCGTCCTCTCTGCTGTTGTGCAGGACCCCCTCTCCCACCCCTGGCTCCTCTCGGCGGTCCCATGGGTGCCCCCCTCTGTGAATAGCCAGCTCTACCTCTTGGTGGTGGTGCTCCCCGCCCCCTAGGTGGTGGAGGGGCACCTCTCCCACCCCTTCCTCCTCCTCCTCTTCCTCTTATAGCATAGCCATCATCATAGCCGTAATAGGGATCTTCATAGCCACCACGGTAGTCATGATAGTCATAACCATAATAATCATCATAATAATCTTCATAGCCATAGTAATCTGGGGGATAGCCATATCCACCTCTCCCTCCACGGCCTCTGCCTCTAATAGGAGGTGGCATGCGAGGCGGAGGGTAGTAATAATAGTCTTCATACCTATTAAGAAAAAGAAACATGCAATTATTTATCTTCAAAAGTCTCCCAAACTAAAATATAAAGTTCCCTTTGTCAATTAACAATACAAAACATGGAGAAATGAAAAGTCATTCAGGTTCTTCTAAACTAGCTCATATTTTACAGCAGAACTTAATTCTGCAGTATTACAGTAGTGCAAGAATGAACACTCACGCAGTACTTCTGGAGGCCTGTCTGGCAGCCTGGCGTTCTTTCCTTTTCTTATCCGGTGGCTTTGCTAACACTATTTCAATTTCTTCCCCTTCTATCTCTTTCCCATTCATTTCATTCATAGCCTGTACAAAAATTAGAAGAGAAACAAGTAAAAATTTGTTTCCATTCAAAAGGAAACTAAAACTTACTGATAGAAACCAGATGGTTGGGCTGCTCCAGGCTGAACTATGCATGTGCTTCATTTCTGTGCTACTTAAACAGAGTGTTACATTATTCATTATACATATTATTCAAGTCCCACTTCATTCACCAGTTACAGTGAAGCAGCATTTAAAAAAAATATTCTCTTTATATCATAAGGTAAAAGAATGGGATTAAAACATATTAAGCATTATTTTTTAAAAAAATCAGACATAACACCATCACTTTTTATGTTCCCATATCCCCTAGAAATGTTTCAGAAATACACTGACGGAAGTTCTCACTACTCACACTGACATGAACTTGTAAGCCAGGTAGAGTACATGCACACAAGAGAAGGAGTATTTTTGTATTTGGGCTTCCTAGCTAGTTGAATGTGCTACATGAGTGCCTTGTAGGAAATCAACTATTTCTGAGGAGACATACTTAAGGCGGGGGGGGAGATATTGAAACTTGGCGATCTCCTCAAGTGAGGCAAGAATCCTCCAGAAAAGTCATGTGTAATTTGTAATTATCAAATGCACACACAAAGAGAACTTAATATACATACACAAAGTACTTCATAATTTTTTACCTGGAGTTACCTACTTTGCATTTAACATTTCTGGGTATCAATTTTTGCATTAACAAAAGACTTTACAGGTCTGTACAGCAACATACCTCAAAAACATTAGAGATAATGGCGATTTATTTCAAAGAAGATATGAAAATAAGTAGACACTGGAATCTGTAAGCCAATTCCATGCATGAATATCATAATAATGCTTTCATTAAAAAACAAACACCACACCCATACACAAAAATATCTCACAGAATTCATAAACCAATTTAGTGGCCATAAATCAGTCACATCAGGCAGACGTGGTAGTATTCGAGTTTGTTTCAGAGAAGAGCAGCATTAGAAATGCTCTGTTGTACAGCATTAGATCTACCTTTTCTCATCTGCTGCAAGTTTTCAGTTGGTCAAATCTAACAAGAGCATTTAGAAGGAAGGTCTACTAGGGAGGGACTGGTAAGTATTTAAAGACATACTACAATAAAACGTGTCAGGAGGTGCTGCTGACTAACCCATTCTGCATCAACAATCTCTTACCCACTCTTGGACATGGTCTAAACCTATCCAATGAGTAACATTCATCCTAATGCCAAACTCAAGAGTATTCTAAACCCTGTTTTGGTGGGCAGGAAAATTATAACCTAATTAAATCATTATAGAATTGTTAATCAGGTTTAGTAAAGAGACTTTGAACTGTCTATGTAGCCACATACTGGCTTGAGACTCCCATGTGCAAAACACTTCCTCCCCTCCTTCTTCCCCCCATAAACTATGGATTTGAAAAACAGATGGAGTAGTGTCTATAGAATTTAATCCACTGCAGTACAAATAGCACACATTAATGGCCTTCTCAGCTGCTCTTAGAGAAGACACCTTTGAAGCTTACCGTAATGACCTTCAATGTCTAAGTAGTCATTTGGGAGATACTTTCTAGGGAGCATGTAGAGTTAAAAATGGGTAATGTGTTAAGGGAGTTGCCAGTGCCATTCTTCTCTCCTCCAAGGCATTTTTTTTTTTTAATTATCTTGCAATTTCTATTCAGTACTTTGGTCACTCCAAAATTACACACAGCCTTTAAATAGGGGTCTTTGAGAGACAACTAATACCTTCTGTCAGTGTTTCCTCAGAAAAAATTGTCTAGGTTGATCTTTCCCCCCCGCCCCCCTCTTCTCTAGACTCTCCTGCATTGGTCTATACCTCATTTCCAGTCTACTTGCTAACTTGCTACATTTTGTCCTTTGCAAGTTTCACGTGCTCCTAGCTACTGAAATCATAGGAATAAAATTGTTAGTGTTAAAATTCTCACAATGGGAACCTTATTAAATGGGGTCTAAAACTGTCTTGTCTAGATATTTACTGTAAAGAAATTTCTTAATACCACTGCTCACATCAGTTTAGCCAGGAAATAATCAACCTACCTTCACTGCTGCACCTCTGTCCTCAAAATGAACAAAAGCATAATCCTTCAACTTCTTTACTCTTTCCAGCTTTCCAAATTCAGAAAAGGATTTCTCAAGAATTTCTTCTGTCACAGTAGTGGCCAAGTTTCTTACAAATAAAACTTTCACCTGATGAAAACACGAGAAAGCAAGCTGTATCTTTAAGAGTCAAACCTCAAAAGGAAACTAACACAAAACAGTAAGATGTTACTTCCTCCTTCTTTGCATTAAGAAATTTTGGGTAACCTTCTAAATTCTGTATGAATAATAATAAGAAGGAAAAAAAAAAAAAAAAAGAGACAGCCTTGTAATTACCTGTATGAAGTTTCTACAACTTCTCTCCTTCCACAGTTCCCTTCCATGACCAGAAGAATGTTCAACTCTGATTTTCTGCTTCTGGGATGCTACGAATCCCAGTACCATTTTAGTAGTAGACCTCAAGAGCAGCAAAGAGTTATCCCAAAACACAGGGATAAAGAGCATGTCATTCCCTACACTGAACTTCACCTTCATCTCACCCTGGAAAATAGTTTTACAGAATACCCACTAGTATTCATTATCAGCAGAAGCAGATAATGAACAGACTGATGTGCCAACCCAGTAGGATAACCCTGTACACTACTAGTTTAGATGTGAACAGTCGGTTACAACAGCATGTTCTTAACATGTTACACAGGCAACTAATTTGCAGTGCTCAGACCATGCCAGTTTGCATGGCTTACTATAAAAATGCCCTCTAACTGCTTTTCATGCCTCAAAACTAGCTCTGCTGGAACAAATCTTTGTTGCTATGGCATAAAGAAATTCCTCCCAAAGCACAGAAGCATCCCGTTAAGTTTTTACTTACCTTTGCCATGACTTCTGGATCAGGTTCCTCCACTGGATCAGCCCATTCCACTGTCACAACATTTCCCCAGACTTTTACTTTCCCACTCATTAGTCGGCGGCGAGCTTGTGCTGCTGACTTGTGATCCTCATATTCCAAGAAGCAGAAGCCTCGATTCTTCTTTTTATCATCAGGTTGATGATACAAGATTACATCCACCAAACCCTCTGAAAAACAGGCCTTTAGTATTAAGCTTCAAAAGGGAAAAAAAAAAAAAATCTAGAGCCTACTCTAAAATGCCTTCACTTGTTTTTTGTAATACACAGCCTTGAATTTAACACCTGAAAGGAAGAGGGAGCACAAGAAAAGCAAAACAAAAAGATATCCATCCAATTTACCCAGACACAGGTCACCTAGCAGGTGAAATTCTCCAGAACAAACTTACCTCACAATTAGGCGCTGCAAAACATCAACATGAACAGTTCACACAGTGTAAGTTTTCTATATTTTGTTTTACCATTTTGACATTTTTGAAAAGTAGTCAGCATTAACACATGGCATCTCCCTAACTCCAGGGGAAGATGGAAAGAATTTCTTCCACATCTCTCCAAAAAGAGGAGAGAGAACTAAATGAATATTCACCTTCTGTTTTCACATTTCCCTGAAGTTACTTATAAATAGCAACCCTAAAAAAGAAGCAGTAGGTTAAAACTCTCCTACAAGAACAAGAGCAGTGATCAAGACTTCAGTCTCTTATTTAAAGTAGAAGCATCCTTCCAGTGATAAGCTGACTTCTTTTCTTCCTACTTGCTGCATATACTGGGAAACAACAGTGAAGAACTGGGACAGAAATTAACCTGTCATTAACTATTTCTACAATAACATTCCCTCTAAAACAATTTAGTATTCCCTTCTCATCATCATTCCTCAACAATGTGAAAGCAGAATCTCCTGCAGATCTAGTTATGAATACAGAGCCTTCAACAGGAAGCTAGAACAGCTAACAGAATTAGACCTTCACTTTTTTTCCGAGATCATTTGTGCCGTTTCCATCTCAAATTGTAAAACTACAATACCATCCATTTAACAATCAGTAAAACAGACACTAGTCCTTTTACACTCCACTATAAAGCATATCTGATACATAAAATTTCTACCAGAAATAAACTTGGAATCCAACTTAGAAATAGATATAAATGATAGCTGAACACATCTGTCAAATAAGTAGACCTACAAAAGAGAGAGACTGAATAGTATTTTGGGATCAGTGTGACAAACTCATTAAGAAGGTCTTACCTGTGACTTTACTGAACTCTTCCAATATGTTTTCTTTAGTCTTGTTCTTTGGAATTGACCCAACAAATAACCTGTTGTTTGCCACAGAGATGCATACTCCAAGGTGCTTCCCAGGACGGATTTCATAGTTGTCACACTGAGAAAATAAACAGCCATTAATTTGCTTTATCCACAATGATGTGGATAAAAAGATCCCCAAAATCATAAAATCAGTTATTTTCTTCATAATGTGCTATTTTTATACATAGCATATTGAATTCACATTGCCAGAGAATCACTAGAACTGCAGTATTTGGGTCAGCATTTGCTTGGAAGAATGTTGTGGAGCTCAGGTTTTCCACAGAAACTTGGTTAAGTTCTGCAGAATTGAAAGCTACAAAGAAACTGATGTACAAGGAACAACATGTAACAGACACAAACTGCATGGGGTGAATTCATTCACCTACTGTTTATCTGAGACTTGAAAGATCTTTCTAGACAATTGTGACTGCTTCTTGTGCTGGGACTCAGCGTCAATCACTGCTGCTGTTATTAATAAGCACTACAGATTACTATAATGATTATTATTACATAGCATTATAGATACTACGAGTTCTTCCACTTCACTTTGATAGCTTTTAAATACTGAGCGTATTTGCTGTGAGATACTAAAAAGCCCAAATCCGTGTGTGACCTTGTCCCCCCTCACCCCCACCACAGGGATTTTTTTTGACCTTGGAAATACTAGGACTATGAATTTTACCGTTAAGTTTTAAAACTTCCCATTAAAAAAAATTTAGCCCACTGCTTCATGCTTGTACCTACAGTTGGATTACAACGCTAACACTTGTGATAGGTCTTTAAAGTCACAATAGTTCAACCTTAAAAAAAAAAAAAAAGAAAAAGACAAAAGAATTCAAGGTAGACATCATCTTTGTTTTAGGTAGGATTTTTTTGATCATCCACCAGCTTCTGAAAACCTCATCCAATTCTTTAAAAGCAAGTTTTCAGCCATTTTTACCCTAGCTGAGACACAGCCATACGGACGACCAAGCAGTAACTTCAATAACCTTCATATTCAAGAACAACTAGAACAAAGCTAAGGTACCACAGGCTATCAAACAAGATCACTTTGAGGAAGACAAAACCATTTCAGAGCGTTGCTTCCTATACAACAGTGATTCGTAACACAATAAAACTTTGTGTTCCAGTGCCATGAACTTAATCTGAATCCGCTTTTAGAATTATATTTTACCTTACAAAACCATTTTACCTACAATCAATCCCATTCCCACTAGTACCTGCAAACACAAGCAGAAGGCCCACCTGGTGTAGAGAAACCAAGACTTCAAAATTTCAAGTTTATTTTCTGGAAGAACCTCACTTTGTTATCAAGGTTTAATTAGCTCCAAAATTTAGCATGTATCTGCCCCATTTTCCTTTCCCCAGTAGTCTGTGGAAAATATTTCAACTAAATACAAGCCTGGCCCCATTACCAGATAATGGTAGAGGGGAGGAGGGGGAAGAAAATCCAGGTATAAGACTTCAGGAATACATTCACACCAATTCACTTATTTGGTGCAATATCCAGGGTATGGAGGCCAGTCTTCCATCAGTGGCACATCGCTCGCTACACTTCCTGTCACTTCAGCATCCTCCCTTTCATCTCCCTCAATCAGTAAAAATTTAAAGTAACACCTCTGAGCACCTTCAACTTGGTCAAAAAAAGAAAAAAAGATTCAAAACAATTTTTACTTCATGAGTGACAGTAACTCATATTCACCAACTTCAAACACTGAAACCCAAAGCAATCAATTGCAAAAGCATATTTTTTTGTGCACCTCCTTCAGGAAACACCCAAGCAGGTTCTAGAAAGGAAAAACAGCCTAAGCAGGGACATGTAATTCCTAGCCCTGGAAGAGCCTAACCTAACGACTTCCAACTATTTCTAAACGCATGAAAATATTTGAAGGAACAAACACTGGAACATTTAGAGGCAATGACTCCTTCTGAAGCCCTTACAGTGCAACAGAGTAACTGTTTCTCTAGGTTTTGGGTTTGGTCTTTTTTTCCACCCAGCTTAACCAGATATTTAGGTTTTTCTCCCATTCATCAGAATCAGCTAAATTCTACTCAGGCAAATGAGATAAAGCATTTCACCTGTTTTGGTTCAAAGTACAAGCAGTATTTCACAGCCACATTCAAACCCTAGGGAGATACACATAATTCTACTGCCTCCTCTCAGGCAGAGGCAAGGCCAGATGAACCAGGGCCCCAATCAAGAGTGCTGTCTCTCATTTTAACTCTCTAGGGATTGCTCTGTGTCCTTTGCCAAATCACCTAGATGCAGGTCAAGCCAGGTTTCCACATAGTAAGCTGACTGCATGACTGCCATTGGGAAGAACTAAAGGCCCCTGTAAACCATAAAAAGCACCAAGTCAGAGACCTCCTCCACAGCAGCAAAACAAATCATCTCTAATTAGCTCTTTATAGTAGGAAGGGTGATAAAATTTTAACACAGTAAAGCTTAAAGAATATATTTTCCACTTGTAATCAAGTAAGCTCTTACTGTAATCACCCAAGTACTTCCAGCAGACTGCAGCAGGCTATAGCAGACTACAGTCCTAGAAGCAGAACATTATTTGTATATACTAAATCAAATGAGGAGGCAGTTTTTAAGAAAGTAAAATTTTGAGTCTGTCAGTGGATGCTTTAATGAAACACTTCAAAGATTTCGCTATCTAAGAGATTACCAACGTGTCTGCTGTCTACATTATCTTGTCCAGTCTGAAAATAAGTTACTCACCAGTTTGACTGCTTCCTGCGCTGCATCTTTACTACAAAAGGTAATGAAAGCATAACCTCTGTTTTGACCAGAAAGAGGATCCATCATGAGGCGCAGATCCCAAATTGGACCAGCTTTCTCAAAGAGTGGTACCAATTCATCTTCATACAAGTCTCGGGGAATCTTACCAACAAAAACCTAAAAAGGAAGAGGACATTTAAACAAAGCTTTTTCAGGAATCCAAACTTACTTTTAATACTTGAAAGTTCCTCGGAAAGGAAGTACATTGCAGCATAAACCACCACAGCAGAAATACTGTAGCCATTCCTGCAGCCTTCACTGTGGCCAACATTTTTGTATGTCCTATTAAGTCTTCTAAACCACCCACTGTTAGTACTAAGTTTTACATATGGAAAACCTGGTTTTGTTATTTATATTGAAGAGGTTGTAAATTTCTGCCACTGAAGAGGTAAGTGGTTCTTACCTGGTTATAGTTTTGGCAACTGAAAACAAAGACCTTACAGACTATGTAGCTGGTTATCCTATACTAAAGCAGGCCAAGGACTTCCTTGCTTTTGCAGTGTTCTCAAATCATTCTGTACCCCAAAGCTACAGAGAAGGAAAAAAAGTCTACAAAAATCCCTAAATTGCCCAGTACACATTTTCCACTTTTAGTATATACTGTAATCTTATTTCTACCCTGTATTGGTTTCAATTTCCACCAACTGAACGTTTTAGTATTTGTCTGAGAAAATCTGGAGTCCTCATGTTTTTGTTCCTTACACAGAGTGACAACAATAAACTTTGGTGAAGTTTTGTTAAGGAGTTTAAGCTGAGGTCTGCCCAGAAAGCCTCCCCCTCCTGAAATTGTTTCACCACTACAGCTCTCCTCTGAATTCTCAGAGTATCTGAATTGCTAATACAAGCAAAAGATTCCAAACACCCATTAAGATCAAATTCTATTTATTTTAACTTCAAATATTTTTTGTACTAAAAAAAGCTAGGAGTCAACCTTTTCCATCTAGGCAAGGCCTTGCCATAGTCATATCTAGTACTGAAGGCTTAGCAGACAATTACCAAACTAAAGACACTCACAATGCTCATGTAAGCATTGATATGAACAAACCCATGAGGAGAGGGTGATGACTGTGATTTTAAAAAAAAATGTGCAACACAAATTATTTTCCACCAAAGGAAAGTTAGAACCTTTAGAGGTTTATGTTATACAGATATTCCTGAAATTCAGTTTCCAGACTTTCTCTTAGCTTAGCCTCTTTCAGTTCAGTGTGAATGCCAACTGATCATGGTTTACTTGTTATTGGGGAAAAAAAAGCAACAGATTTATCACACAGAGAAAAAAATTAATGGCAGAGCCAGCAGGCTTTCCCCTAGTCTCCCAAAAAACCTTAGAAATCCCTACAGTTAGGTATTTCTATTGTCATTACCCTAGATTTCATTCCAAAACCCATGCACAGTTTTTAAAGACAAAAAAATGGAAGTGCACAAGACAGGAACTCCAACTTGCCACCAAGACAGTGAAACTGTCACTTGAACTCTCCACAAACTGTAACTGTTTTTTAAGTCAGTCAGACGTAAAAAGTCCACATTAAATTCTTTGTTTCAGATGCCACTGTTTCCAGCAGAAACTGAAGGTGATACACCAGAACAGGCTTGAGAAAAAGAAAAACCCTAATCCAAACACAAAGTCTACTTTTCCAGCTATTTACCAAAGATTTACCATCCTGAAAGCTTCTGTTTCCTCCTTTCTTTCCAGTCTCTTCGGCTCACTCTCTACAAACTTTAGACCACCGACAACTCCACAAGACTGCTACTACAGTTCAGTTCAGGTAATACACTCTAGGAGCTAGTATGAGAAACAGAATTAAGGATTTAATTTGAATACATTCATATTGGACCTATATTCTAGACTAAATTCCATTTATAATGGAAGGACTAGATAATTCTGTGGGAGTAATTCACATCTAAGTGAATTTGCTTTGAGCATGTAAACTTAATATGTTAATGAACTACAAGATCGATACTAGACATGACAAACGCCAGGTGAACATCTTGCAAGGGTCAGAAGAAACATCTGCAATAACTTTTGTTTAGATTTGTTGAAAAGCTTGAATAAAGTTGCTGAAATACCAAAGAATGTAAATACCACGTGTCTTGTTTCATTTTTTAGTTCCACAAAACAAGTACTGTGGAAAAACTTTGAAAACTGGCATTATCAGTGAAACAATGTGAGAGACCTTGTCTAAGTAGGATGCAACTGCATCACTTCTGAGCCTTTGTTGGTATCACTGGCCATAAGACTTACTTTTTCCAGTTTTGCTTCCTAAAGGACCTGTACAAAGTACTAAAGTACTCCATTTTACTTCTTCCTTATTACTGTTTTAGATTAATTATGAAAAGCCTTAGCTAGGAAAAAAATTCAATGTCAGTTTCCTGAACAACTCTACTGAGCATTATTGAGGGGTGCAATCCACTAGATGATGCATACTTCAGTTATTTCCACAACTGAGCCTCTTTTGTTGTCATCGAAAGCTAACAGAAATGTACTGCAGCAAGAGCTTCTTCAAAGCCTCTCTCCTTTAAATAGTGCTCTTCATGTGCTTTGCAGTCAATTTTTCCTAAATGCCAAATTTAAGCATTAATTAATGTAGGCTGCATGATTCCATCTCATCCAAACCTACAATCTTCATTTTAAAAAAATGGAAGTGGAAAAAACCTCTGGCACAGTGGAAAAAAACTTTGAACCTCCACAGTTCTTCCAGTACAAAAGCAACATTCCATTTGCGTACTAAATCCAGCACAGGCTTTTTCTAGTTCAACTCCTGCTGGGTTTATTATACCATCACTTCTTAAGTTAGAGTTATTACAGTATCTGATTCTTCCTATTCAATTTATTATGGACAAAAGCAGGTTAAATTCCCCAACATCTCCAGTAATACATCATTCTTTAGATTGCAAGTTAGCCTCACAACCCTTCTCTGACTTTGTTACAAATTCTGACCATGCACCTACAGAGGAGCAGATGCAATACCAACTTACCATTCACAGAGCTAAAACTACTTTCGCATTTTTGATAACAACATTCAAGGATTATGTTTATCATACCTATCCAGTAAATTTCAGCTCTGAAAAGGACACCTAGCAATTCCTTCATTTTATACAGTCTAATCATATAGATACCTAACCCTGCACATCATGTTAGCCCATTATGGGCAAATAATCTATTCACAGAATTTTCAAGTTTTTATTTCACTTCACTGAAAAAACACTGAAATGGAAGTCTCAGAACTTCAAGAGTAGGACTTACTTTATCTGGAGACTCCTCAGTAAAACTGAAACCAATCCAACAATTAGTAGAGACTTAAGTCAATTACTCTCTTCATGCTAGTTGCACCGCGCTAATTTTGAAAAGAGCTTTCCTCCCATCCCTATTATAACTGGGCAAAGGGCTGGTATTTTGCATTTACCAATGAAGCCTCCTGTTCTTCAAATCATGTCTTAAATGGTCATATTTTTCTTCATGGAATATTAATGTTCCCTTTAGAAATCATCCTTACTGTGACGATTCTAAGCATCTTCTTCACAGTATTCATAAAAGCTTCATCATCTCAAAGAATGGAAAATATTCTATAACCTGAAAGACGTTCAAGTTGCCCATTTTCTTAAATATCATCTGGTGGTTTATAGAAGAACCTCCAAAAGAATTCCTGTATCAAAAACTAGTCACAACAGTGTGATTGAGAGTATTCAAAGTGTTTAGAATAAACTACAAAACAATCTGCTAGGGACCAAAACCTTGCAGAATAGGTAAGCGAGGAAATACACAGCTCAAGCCATTTCCATATCCAAACTGAAGTTTGTGCATAGTTTGCTAGCAGGATGCACAGGTTCAATCATGACCTTGAATTTCCTGATGTGCTTACTGACTAGACTTTGTCAATTGGAA
Organism: Ibidorhyncha struthersii; assembly: GCA_013398815.1. Lineage (NCBI taxonomy): Eukaryota > Metazoa > Chordata > Aves > Charadriiformes > Charadriidae > Ibidorhyncha > Ibidorhyncha struthersii. The sequence continues at coordinate 689,797 of VZSZ01009689.1, read as the reverse complement.
GGGGGGAAACAAATAAATAAATAAACCTATCTTTACGTCTTTAAGAACAGCTGGCGTAACAGGAGGTAAGATAAAGCAGAGAAAAAAGATCTTAGAAATTTTAAGCAAAACAAAGGAGCACTGTACAAGCCCCTTGAGGATAAAGTTATCAATGTTTGCAGATGCAAATGACACAGCCAGCCAAAAGGAAACACCCAAATAATTGCTTCTATTCTGATCAAACAAACACTCCCATAAATGTCTCCAAGTATCAGCATCATATGACCTCACTATAAGCAAAATTATTTACATTGGAGCAACAAGTCCTTAAATAAAACAAATATTCAAGTTTAATATCAAAACCTATTGCAATTTTTTTCTGCTCCAAGCTTCCGCACAGCTGTAACTACTTTGTCTTTATTACAGAAACACATTTCAGAAAGGTCCAGCTTATCTTAAAGCCCACTCACTTGAAAAAAATACACTGGACATCCAAAACATTCACTGTGACAATTTGTGACCATTCAACACGCTGAACAGACATAAGATTATTTATCAGTATTTTAGTTTTACTGCACAATGTTCAAGTACATATTGACAGAGAGTTAAAGCTACAGATAACATGTAATGAATTCCACTTCATGTTTTAAAAAGACAAATTAGTTGGTGTACAAATATTTATTGTAAGAGATACGCCTGGGGGAAAAAAGTCTACCTAGTATGTATCTTCTTGAAGTCAGCAACAGCACTTGGGTATCCTTAACAACCAAGGGGTTTGCTATTACTGACATCAGTGACAGCTCTGGCATCAACATATGCGAGCTGGCACAAGCTATGAGAGCTTCAAACACAAAAGATTCACTGCCACAATCCAAAGAGTTACATCTCATGTTCTTTCATCTTTTTACCAACAGTATTAGAGAGGCATTTACACCCCTACATAACCAGAAGCTGTTCTCAAAATCTTAAAAAAGCCAAACCAAAAAAAAAAAAAAAGCCAAACCAAAAAAAAAAAAAAACCAAAAAAAAAAAAAAAAAAAACAAAAAACAAAAAAAAAAAAAAAAAAAACAAAAAAAAAAAAAAAAAAAAAAAAAAACAAAAAAAAAAAAAAAAAAAAACCAAAACAAAAAAAAAAAAAAAGCCAAACCAAAAAAAAAAAAAAGCCAAACCAAAACCACCACCACACAAACAAAACACCCACCTCATTCTGGGTAAAAACAAAAAAAAGAGTGCCACAATAACCTCCAGTCACTTGTGTTCAAACATGCTCTGCCTAGTCTACCAAATCATGTTTAAGTTGTTATTATGCCTCAGAGCTCAAGAGCAAGAGCTAAAGACTAGATTTAATAAAGCATACATGCTTCAGCAATGTGTTCAGCATCTCAGACAGTCAAACCAAGCAGCATCCAGTCTTTAAAACCTACAAAACGCCAGAAAAGTTAATTTGGTAGAGGTATGGTTTCTATAGCTGGCTGGGTTTTGTTACAGCCTCTAATGCAAATTTATGGGAGGAGCATTTACATTCTTATCTTAAGGGAGTTTCCACAAGTTACCTGTTCTAACAAGCTTCAGGAAACTTGAAAGTATAAAAACATACTCATTTAAGCATTAAAGTGCCGCCAGCATTAAAGTGCCGCCAACTTTACAGCTTTCCTGTGACTTCCTGAAGAGGCTAACCATCACCAACAGGACAGAACACTTAAGATCAGTCGAGTATTTTCAGTCATTAATAGAATAGAATAGTTCAGTTAGAAGGGAGCTACAACAATCACCTAGTCCAACTGCCTGACCACCTCAGGGCTGACCAAAAGTTAAACCATATTATTCAAGGCATTATCCAAATGCTTCTTAAACACTGACAGGCTTGGGGCATCAACCATCTCTCTAGGAAGCCTGTTCCAGTGTTTGACCGGACTCCCTGTAAAGAAATGTTTCCTAATGTCAAGTAAGAGTAAGAAAGACTGATTAAGACACACAAACATAGAAGAATGCTTTCCTCTAAACTACTTTAAACTTTCACTTGTAATGTTATTTATTTTCAAGTATTTCTTCTTTATCAGTCTGCACAAACAAAATAACAGATTAGTCTGTATATACTAACCTCTGTTCCAATACCAGGCTGAACACCAGAATACACAGTGTCGGGAGGAGGGCCCCCATATTTCCTCTGTCCTGTAGTTACATCCAAAGTGTAACCAGTCCTCTCTAGCAAAGCCTGAAAAAAAAAATTGTCACATTAGTTATAGGGGGGGAGCATAGCAGGTTGAAATATAAAGAACAAAAAACATGTCCTAAGATAAGTATTTCCTTATCTGCTCCTTGCCACATTTGATAAGGTGTATATGGACAGACAGAACCTACAAAAAAAAAACTGTTATTGGGGGGAGTTCAAAAAACCCCACCACAAACAGCAACATTTGTTTTATACTACAAGGTCACTGGAAAGAACTCGTTTTCCTTTTCCCTCATTTTCCATTTTATATGTAGTACCCCAAGAACACCAGGCAGTTCTTTTCACCCATTCCGTACTTGGGTTTTTGCATAACAGCAGAGTTTCTTAATATATTCAACAATACCTTGTTGAAATGTCCAATTGGTCTCAAAGTAATTTTATGAGTACGGAAAAGCTTTAATATAAAAGGACAACTAAGACAATTCTTAAATACATATCAGTATTTTCATAGACCTTACATAACATTAAGTTCATGCATTTTTGGCAATTGTGTAATCAGGAAGATCTAAATTTCAAACAAGCACTCTCTTCTGAATCTCTACCATGCATACATTTCTTTAAAGCCTAGCGTGAATATACTTATCCAGGTAGTATTGATACTTTTTAAGTACATCCAAAATTACTTCAGTTTGCATATAGGTAATATACCAGGTAGCACAGAATAATCAGTATTTTCTAAATGTTACCTTAATCTTTGCTTCATCTGGTCCCTTTGTCGATTCCTGTACTTTGCTGCCTTGTTTCTCTCTTTGCCTGTAGGTCTTCATAACTCCACATAAAAATGCACTTTTGTTCTGTAGATACAATTTACAAAATAATTCAATTGTGCGTATGAAAAGCCCTGGGAATCCACCGAATCTTACACTCCATACCTTGAGGTCACTATACCAAGCCAATGCAATACACAAAATGTCAAGAGAATCCTTTAGAAAAATGCATATCAATTAAGCGAATAAACTTGTCACACTGAAAAAAATCACCAGATTCCAGGTAGTGTTTTTACCTTATTTTCTCAATAGCACACTCATTTCTATTATCTGGGAGCTTCTGCTTTGCATTCAAATACCTACACATTTAAGGCAATTTTTAACAGGCTTGTGATTTGGGTTTGAAATATTAGAATACAGCAACATCAATGAATTTCTAAGTTACAACTCCCCTGCTTATAGTGCCAGAACACTATTTATACTTATGTGCTCACACTCCTGGAGCTCTCACCTTACCTGTACATGCGACAGGTCACTTTCTTTAAACTGCTGTAATACAGAGAGGGCTCCTTCTTCATTAAATTCCCTAAGAGCATCAATTGCTCTTTCATCAAGATCGACATAAGCTACCAACCCTAAAAGTTAAAGATAAAGAAGTTACAGATTTCTATTGAATTTCATAAAAACTAAGTACTATGCAGTTTGCTTTTAAAGTCAAAAAGTTACGTTCCATAGCAACAGAATTATACATTTAATATAATTACATATTCCTACACAAGTATATGAAAGAACATGAGTACAACAATGAAAAAAGTTAAATTAAAATGTATATACCTAAGCACTAACTGACATGCAAGATTATACCCCATGTGTAACAGTTCTGTAACACTCAGGAATCCAATCTGCTGCATAAAAGCAGTATTACACACCAGGGTTTGAAACAGTGAACTCTGGCTCACTTCTACTAATTTGGATTTTGTTTGTCTTTCATTTTAAGCTTCACACTTCCTTCCCTTGAATGAAGCTGTTCTAGATTAAGCTGACATGTGAACATTACAGGTATCCTATTGTACGTGAAAAAGGAGCTACCTAACTGACAATCAAATACTTATGAAGCTCTACCCCACAAATATTAGGAAGTAGAATGGTTTGTTCACTCTTTCCTCCAACTTCAAAAGGCAAAAAAATCAGTGGACTTCCTATATGTCTATTTTTTTTTTCTTTTTTACTCATTTTGTTGCTCTATGCAGTTCAAGAGCTAGAGTTCAAAAAGTTATTATTTCAAGTCCTGCTATGTACCCGAAAAGGATAACCTTAATTTTACAGGTACAGACTCCCCCAAGAAACATTGGACCAGTTCTGAAGCACTTCTGTTTAAGGATCTTTACAGGTCATTTCTTTCCTTTTGTAACACACCTGCATAAGCTGTGGAGCATGGGAAGTACAGACTAAGATTTGCACTTTTTAAACTACACAATGAAATTTAGGACAGATACCAAGAACTCCACATACTTTGCAACAGCTTGATGTCCAAAAATACACAGATTTAACTGCTACTTGATTTCAAAAATGCACAGTAGTGCCAAGCCCAAGGACTACATTTCAGAAGTGATCCTGCATATTGGAAGGCACCTGTATCTTTCATGTAAGACCTCAGCAGATTAAAAATCCCAAAGTTCAACCCCAAATTTAGCTCGGGTGTCAAAAGTAGTTTGCTTCACTGACAAACCCCTGCACAATGCGAACATCTTCAGTGGCATTAAGGAAGTGTGAATAAATGTTTTCAGGTTATTCATGCAGTGGAATTATACTAGGTAGCCAAGTTCTGGGCTGAAAATCTTTTAAATCCCTTGAGAACTCCTCACAACACAACCTAACTGCAACACATGTTACAGCCCCACAAGTTCCTCTGCCCAGGCATTTATACCTTCTCTCAAACCATCAAGTGCACATCATCGTGACCCACAGTTAGAAAGTGCATGTCTAAAGCCAATAAAAGCTGCTAAAGGCTTGATGAAGCTCACTGTGAATGACTTCCAAAAGACATCATCCACGTGAGCCAGAGTATCATACTGAAGATTGGTAAGGTATTGTTTTTGAACTGCCTTCACTTGATCAGTGGAATTTTGACTCTTTTCAACAAAAACTCATCTTGCCACCAAGGCATTCAAGATCAGCGCATAGAGCATTTCTACTGCTTCTTGTAAATCTGTTCACAGAACACACTCTAAAGAGGAAAAGGAAGCCTCTGTCTATAGGACAAAAATAATAAGGGGGTTACAAAAAGCAAAATAGAAAAACCTTTGTATATAAAGAAACCTCTCTAGAAGTTGCAGAGACCACTTGCTACCAGCAAGGTATTATTCAATTTGCTAGATAGCTTAGTCCTCTACTTTGTTGAAAAGCGGTTAGTGTCAAACTGAACATTTCAGTGTAATAACCAACATGGATTAAACTGTCCACTCAGAACTAGAGAGAACAAAAAATCCACAGGCAGACTCAATTCAAATGTAGTCCCAGGCAAGACAAGCCAGTTGGTTCCCTCGCTAAGTCACCTATCCAACCTTTGAGTGTTTAAGAACCACTGTGAGGAGTTGACAGTAGAAAAGTAAAAGCAAAATGATGATTCGGATTGAAGAAAAAAAAAATGTACAGTTTAGTATGCTCAAACATACATCTTTATTTGACAACATCTAAGAAACTAGTGCTCTGTGCCCTAAAGCAACTAAGATATCACATACAACACTAAGGATGTGTCAAGTAATTAGTCAATGTCAAACCCAATTTGCCTTTAGGGAAGTCAAAGTAGCAAAACATTCAGAGCTACACAGATCAAAAGCAATGAATTTTTAAACCTTAATCTATAAAAATTTGAAAATGGTATGCCCTCACTTTCATAACCAGTCAGAAACAAGAAATGCATATTATACCTGTCTGAAATATTTCATCAAGTCTCTCTGCCACCTTCTGTGGGAGGCCTGCCTCTATCAGTGTCTTGTAGTGTTCTGTGTGAGTTACACTGGAAGTATCCATTGGTTCTTCCTCTTCTTTTAACTGTACCGCATTACCATTCACCTGATTAGCCATTTTATTATGCTGCTGGAAAAAATTCAGGAGCTATATTACAATAAGCCAGAAATAACTAGTTTGTAGGACAATGCATGATTTATCTAAACTAATTTGTATACATGCTGCGAATGACCTGTATCAAAAGTTTTATTTAATGCTTTTTGGATGCAGCTGATCTAAGTTTCAAAAGAAAGTACAACCCTTAATACTGTGGAAAATGTACATGGAAGAATTTACATAATTTTTTAAAAACGTACTTCATGTACATAACAATGTCTAAACTTTATCTGCTGATTGTCAGTAAATTAACTGGTAACCATAGCAGCTAGAATGTACGGGGATACGATAATAACAGCCTTCAACAAAGAATCAGAAGAGCTAGTGCTATTTTCATTTCCCATTCCTCTACTTTTAAAACAATTGTTTAAAATTTAGTGAACACATAACCCTGCAGGGTAGCTTAACGCATAAAAATGTCAATACTTGTTTGCTAATTTTCACTTTCTTGGCTTGTTGCCATGTCTTCCTTCAAACCCAACATGCTGCATAAGACTAGCCAAACACTTTCTTACAACTGTCAGAACTCAGTAAGGATAGAAAATTGCACTCTAATGCGCATTATTTGAAGCTGCAACTGAACTGTTTCCATGCTTTCAGTTTTACTCAAATTGAAGCTCTACAAATCACAGGTACTTTTTTTAATAATATATAACTTATTGGTTTAAAAGGAAGCCATGACTGCAGCATCTTCAGTTCTTATATTAATAAAAAGACTTGCTTTCAGAATTAACAAACTGATTCCAAATATGTGCACTGAAAAATGCACAACTGTCTTCTCAGACAATTCCAGTAGGCTTTGCCCAATTCATTAAAAACAGTTTCAATTTCTCAATTAGCCAGCCAACTGACATTTAGTACTCTCAAATAAAAAGGCTGACAAGAGACAATTCAACTACCCAGCAGAGAACATTAGGATGATCAGCTGTTAAGTTCAGAAATGAAATGAGCCTTGGGCTTTAAAAGATAGGGAAGAAGTCGATGATCAGCAGTGAAATGATAACCAGATAGACATATGCAGCATGGTCGGAGCAATGCAATTAAGTACCAGAATACAGGTATGAAGATGATTCAAGAACAGTTCTTTTAAAAAAATGCTGAAGCCTCAAGCTATTTACTATGCTGCAAAACGAGTCTTCAAACATAATTACACCTCTAACAGGCACTTGTATACCCATCCCTTCTAGACTACAGCTCATGAACTTTTTGGAAGATATCCTATGAAGATTTGCAAGCTTGAGCAAGGAAAAAAAAAAAATTTCTTCCGACAGAAGAGTAATGATTTTACTAAAGCTGTCTTGACTTGAAGGGCAATTTTAGATAGACGTAATACAGCCTCACATTGTTTCTCTGTCAGATGCCACCTGCTTTATGCAATCGGTGAAGAAAAGAAAGGAAGTTTTTCGTAGCTATGTAGCACACAAATATACACACACATTCTGCTACCCAACAAAGAGAAACAGCTTTCTAACCAATTCAGTTTACTTAAAAGCAACTGTGACTATAACCTAATTACAGGATAATAAAAAAATGCTACCTGAAGACTACAATAATGCTTACCTAACATTACAAGTATTAACTGAATTCTCAAAACACTAACTGAACATTAAGTTTCTATAGTTTACAAAAATCACGGAGAACACATATCAGCTAGAGGTCTGCTTGCTGGGTAGCCTCTGCAAGATCTCAAATTTGAAACAGTGTAGGGCAGAGGGGCTTTAGTTAAACTGAAAATGCTTTGGGTACAGTACCATTCTAAATCCCTCTTCTCAAAGATGTGTACGATGATACACACAAAAAGATATATGGAGGGTTTTTCTCTTTCACCTTTTTGCTGCCTTATAAAATGAGTTACTTACACATATATTGTCATCTCTGTATGAAAAAAAAACCCAAAACCCACCAAACCAAAAAAACCCACCACACCAGTAACTGTGAGGCTGAGCCAATAAATGAATACAGAAAAGTTATTTGAAACAATTACAAGTACCTTCTGAACTTCAATGGTCTATGGTGATGCTCCCAGACATTTTTTTTTCGTGAACCTAGATTAGCTTTTAAGTGTCACATACTCAAAAGTTTAGCACTGTTCTCAGTGCTGCCTATAACTGAACAAAATGTGTGTCCAGTGAGAAACACCTCATCTGCAATTCAATAACTCAAACTTCTGACAGGCAAGATTTGCAGCCTAATGGCAGGAAAAGATATCTACCTACATGACAAATACAGAGTAGTGTGTGGAGCAGTATCTAACCACTAAGCATCAGGCTACTACGCAGCACCACAGCTGATCAAATGGTTTTTAAGTAGGCTTTTAGACAATGTAAATTACCTCTCATCATTTAAATTCAATAGCTGCATGGTTTATTTTTGCTTAATAATTAGTATCCTCATAAAAAAATAAGTCAAATGCAGCGCGTGTTCACCAGCCAGAAAAGTTCTGTTTAGGTGTTCAAATTTTAGCTATTTCCTGTCACACTAACTTAATTTAGAAGACTTTACTCTGGAAAAATCTGAAGTGACATAGCTGTCAAAACATCCAGGTCCTGACAGCATCCTTAAGAAATTTATTTCTTAAGCTGCTGGCTTTGCAAGCTTGACTTGAAACCTGAGGTTAGACTGACTTTTCTTCCTAAATGATCACCAACAAGCAAAATTACATCTCTTACACACTGAATCTGCATTCTGAGTTCAGCAGAGATAAGTGGGTGAAAGTCATAGCTGAAAAAGATCTTTTAGCTCTCCCTCTAGATAACATCAGCTAGATGTAAACTATCAAGGAAAATATTTTTAACTGAACTTTATCAGTAAGGAAAACACACATTGAATTTAATCCTTTTTGTTCTCCTCTAAAAATATATTAAAAGCATATTAAAGAAAGAGAGGAATAATATCTATGTTTGTATGCCCAGTGTGTCCATGTGACTCAGTCTATGACAGGCCAGGCCACACCGAAGAGCACCCACATGCACTCAAGAGTTTTTCATCTGCATTAAGTAACTCAAATATCTAGAAAAGAGGGAGACTGGTTGAAACGAAAAGATTTTAAGTGTGGATTATAAGTAAAGGATTATGTATATTAGTATGTGTGGGATATGTATTTGTTTTTAAAACATGCTGAAATGGATGAATTTAAAACAGCGTACACAAAAATGCGCTTACCAAATGAGCAGCAGTAATAAATACACATTGGGGGCAATTTTACATAGGCAAGGAGAATTTCCACTGGTGCCACCTAGCTTCACCACCTCAAAGCCACAGAACTGTGTGTGCGGGGAAGGGGAGGATTGCCTTGTTTCAAACTTCACACTGTTGTTGCCAACAATGTTTTCCTGAAGACCATGAATGATATAAAACACATTTTTAGCCATCCATTCTCTCTCACCTAGAATCCCTACATCTCAAAATAGTCATTTGCCAACCGACTACTCCCTTTTTTAAGCTCTTGTCCTATGACAAGTAGGAGGTTAAAACTACAGGTGCTTCTAAGCTACCCAGAAACAAGCTTCTTTTTCATGTGCAATAACTCAAATAGTAATTTTCCTAGGAAATGAAAGAAAAAAACCCCACACACCTGAGCCTGGTAGCGTACAGTATCTTGAAAACAGAAACTTGATCTCAGCCTCAATCCGACAATCACTGATTGAACAGCCATGATGTTACTATTCCCTGTATTTTATACCATGCTTCTAGCAGAGGTTGCCACCCACAGACTATCTAAGTATAACTCCATCCAATTAATTATAAATTCAGCCTGGTTAACTAAAACATGCTTAGTAACAATTTAAATGAGCAGGAATGGCAATTTCTGGCAAAGGGACAATATCTCAAACTACCATAACCAACTTCACAGTGATTATCCATCAGTACTGTTTTCAGCCTTCTGTTACGTAACTTCTGATTTCACGGAGGAACTAAACTGTACTTGTTTAACTCAGGTGCACAGGAAGCATAACTAAATCATACATAAAAACTTTGCCCTAGTCATTCAACTTGCTTATGTTACTATTCCTTCTATCCAATATATTATCTGTGTCAAACATTTAAGTGATACCACATTAAAAACAGCACTGAGGAGAAATTTGTTGGTGTTTTGGTATTTTTTTTTTGTTTGCGCTTTTTTTTGTTGTTTGGGGTTTTTTTAATGAACCACAAGAAAACAAGCATAATCCCTATAAAGTTATGCCTTACACTTCGAGAAGGTTCTTGTCAAAACAGAAAGATAAGAAACACATGAGTGAGGGGAAGATAAGAACTCACATTAAAAGACTGAACTGGGAGTTTATTAAAGCCTCACTTGTTCACAAACGTTACTGGCACATCCCTTTATTTTTTACACTAAGTCATTATAGCCATATGTACCATAGCTTATTCAATCACAGAAAGTACCTTTTTTAATAACTTAGTTATGATAAACTATGTGTTTATTAGCATGAATTACAAGACTTGTTTTGAAGTTATCACACCCTGAAGACCTTTACACTTTAGCCAGGTTTCCATACCAGCATTTCAGTAGCAGACTATCTTTACGACTAAGTGTAGTTAGCACCCTCACCCCTCCAGCAGAGAGTTCTCAGCCTTTCCCAATTCATAACCCCGGAGAATGAAAAAAAATCTGAGAGCCTCCATCATGATGCTAAGCAAGAGACCAGCAGAGCCCATACAGAAACTATGCTTCAGTATCTACGCAAGTATCATGGGGAGATTACTTTACCACAACAGGTTAGCAAGGTGCACATCAGTGCCACTAAAATACAGCACTGACTGCATCAGCAGCTACTACATCCTGCTAACCTGAACTATAAAGCCTGTACATGCTCACCCCTAAGTGGAGCTGGCCCTTCATAGCTCAGCTGGTTGTTTGGGTTGTACAGAACAACTTTCATGGCACTCCAGTTCAAAGCAACACTTAAACAAAAATGAGCTTTGCTCTGACAAATTTATCCTCAAAGAATTTTTCAGATCTTTGCCTGAGAAAGCAGGGAGTACTACTTTTTTCGACAAAACTAGTAAATTGAGTGTTAGTGGGATGATCAAATATTATTCCAACAGTGTTCACATCTAGACAGAAGAACTGAGAGGTAAGGATATTAAGAACTCATGTGAAATACAGTTTCCAGGATACAAAATTAGCAAGCAAACTCTGCTAGTTTGCAAACACCACAGTTCACATAAATAAAAAATTACCCTGCAAGATGCAGAAATCTAGTTGGATTACCTTTGCTTTTAGAAGACATGTAAAAAATTCAGTGTTGTACAAAGCATAATCTCAAAGGGAAAAAAAAAATAAAAAGAAAAAGAGAGCTTCATGAGCATTAACATCCTTTGCAGCACAAACACATCACTGCTGGCGGGATGCTTTAATGCAGTATATGGGGGAAGGGCAATCCAAGCAACTTTTTCAAAAAGAGTAGTCCAGCACAGCTTAAATACATAATTAGCCACATTCAAAACCTGACAGTTAAGAAGAGTGCTAAGACCCAGTAACCAGAGCCTCATTTTAAAAATAATAGTAATAATGGTGTATTTAAGCAAAACCGTTGAAGATTTAGTAAAAGCTTGTGGTAAAAGATCGTTTAAGATAAGCAATGGCCTAGTAACAAAATTCTGGAGAATTTCTCCTTTAGAGCATTTGGCAAGTGTTACTCTCTCACCCCAAGCATTAAGCGCGACCCTGAGAACTACGAATAGGTGCGGTGCGGTTTTCCCTCCCTACAGCCAGCTCTATCGCAATATATGTTACGCAAGATCCGCGAGAGCGCTGCGACAGCGACGCGCTTTCTGCCAACGGCTTCCTCCTCTGCTCCCCCCGCGAACAGGGCAGCGCGGAGCGGAGAGCGGCCGCTGAACCGGGGCACCTGAGCCCCGCAGCGCCAGGCGGGGATCGGGGAGGGACGGACTTCCCTCGCAGCAGCACCGCGAGCGGAGCGCGTCCCGGCTCCCCACCACATGCACACCGCACTCGC
>VZSZ01009689.1:632439-667261 GCA_013398815.1 Ibidorhyncha struthersii | reverse complement strand
AACGGGCGTTCCCCGGGCTCGATGCCGCCGGCCCCGCGGTGTCTCCCGCCCTGCGAAAAGCTTGCGTTGTGCCTGGAAGAAGGAGCCGAGCGTTCAGCCCCTATTTGGCTCCCTCGGATAAACCCGGCGGGAGCTGTGCGCTCGGCGGCCTCTGAACGTGACCCTGCGCTGTGCTCCGCCGTTTGGCCTTATTTTGGGTAAACTGTCACTTGGGAAGGCGCGTGGGACCCCTTCCCCTCAGCCTGTGCTCGTCTGCCTTACCGTGTGCACAGCTCGGATGTGTTTACCTGAGCCTGCCCACAGAAAGGTGGTGCCGCTTTGGTGGATGCTTATTTCTTTAAATAACGGTGAACATTGAATGGAAGTACATGGTTTGGTTTGGCTTGGTGTAATACTGTAAAAAAAAAACAAAAAGTAAACTGAACTGAGCTAAATATCCAGTGGTCGAAATGAAATGGACTTGTATACTTGCGCTAGAGTGACTTAGTGTGTTTAATGGGCTATCCCGCCAGCTGTGGGTTAAAAGCAATAGTGCAGTAGGTTTCCAAGGAATCATGATGGTGGTGCTGGTGTAGGAGCAAGGTGAGGGGGAAAGCCACAGCTCTTGAGCAAGCTGTAGGAGACATGGGTGGAAGTGCTATCTACAGTTTTTTATAGCTAAAATGTAATGCTAAAAATACTGTTGTCCTGTAGAAAAGGCTAAAAAAATGCTCTGTGCTAGTGCTTGGGTCAGATAACTACAGGCTTGGGATGAGCAAGAGGCATTGTGAATTGTAGCACAGGACTATGATGACTGGTGTTACAGGAAAACAAGTAAGCACGTTGCGATGATCAGTTAATATAGGTCTCTCTTGTTCTTCAGGTAAAGCAAATTGAAAAAAGAGACTCTGTTTTAACATCAAAAAACCAAATTGACAGGCTGACCCGACCTGGATCTTCCTATTTCAACTTGAACCCTTTTGAGGTTAGTTTGAATGTTTTATTCTCCCTTCTGAATTGGTATACCAACCTCCCGATTTACTGGGTATTTTTTATTTCAGTAAAAGACCGAACATAAAGAAAGAAAAAAAAATCTCTAGATGTAGGTTACTGTCAAGAAGGTTTACAGAATACAGAAGGATGGTGTATGTGTTCTTACTCTCTTTTTCACGGTTTTATGGCAGGTGCAAACTATATTCTTTTAACACATTTCCCTTGTGCAACAACACTGGAAGATTTGGCAGATTAATGCCAATTCTGGATGAGAATGTAACAGGTATAGGTGGCATGCTTGTCAGGTTCTGCTCTGAGCGCTCTTGACTCTGCATTTATACTTGTCTCTTATTTTGGATGCTTATCCCACTGAACCTGTGTAGTGCATAGAATGAGACAAGGACTCTCACTGCTCACACTAGTGAGCAATCTTTAAGGAGTCACTGGAAAACGGGTAATTCTCTTGCACATTACATAGTTTGATTCCAGTTGCAGTCAGTTAAAGTCTTAACAAGTATGAAAGCCTGAGGAAGACAGTAAATAAAACAATCTGGTGTTGATCTGAAGCTGGCTTTTCCTGTGTGTATTCCTTCGTGATATCATCTTCATCTGCCTTTTTAAAGCCTTGGGTGCTTTTTAGTGTCCCAGTTTAGGGCTGGTCAGCCAGATCAGACAGTAGATTCACCTTGATAACTTTCAGTTCTGTGTAGATCTTGGTACTTGAGTTGGAGAGTGAATTAAGAAAGCCATTTAGAAGTAGACTATAGCTTTCCTGTGACAGAGTGTTTTTTATTTACAATTCTTAATGTCAGACCAGCATGCATCTGCATTGAGTAGGCTCACTTGTTGCTTAGGAATTCTGTTCAGTAAATTAATTCACAAAAGAGCTCCTAAACTCTGCCTCGTCCCTAAAGATCAGTAGACAAGTGGGCTCATTCATGGAAACCAAACAGTAAAATTCTCCTGTCTTCTTTCAGAAGGATAAAATAAATAAATTCTTACAAAGTAGTGTGTTTCCTGCCCAGAGTTCTCAGTTATGAATGATCTGACAGTGTCCCAAAGCCACCATATGCTTCTGTTTCTGCCAGACTAAGCATTGCTACAGGACTGGTTGAAGGTTTAGATCAATTGTGGCTGTTTAGGGATGGCAGTTGTATACATGAGACTTGAGCGTGGAAAGGATACTGGCATAGTCAGAGGAATTTAGCATTGCTAGAAGCAGAATGCTCCAAACATGGTGTCTCTTAAAATGTTTCTGTTTTACTAGTGGAAAACTCATGTCCTGAAGCAGCTCCCTGATGGGGGGGATCTTTCTGGTGCTGTGTTCGTGTGCCAGTTAAGCAGGTGTTGAGAGCTTGCTGCCAGGAACCTGAAACATGGAGAGTATCATCAAACTTGCTCTGCTCTCATGGTCTCTTTTAGGTACTGCAGATGGATCCTGAAGCCACAGATGAAGAGATAAAGAAAAGGTTCCGGCAGGTATCTGGCTTTTGCACTTGAAGCCTCTGGAAGGAAACTAGAAGCTCTGCAGAGATTGTGCAGCTTTGCTTGGGAACAAGAAAAATGGTGGTAAAGCTGTATCTGGGTAGAAGAGTAGCCATTTCGGGGAGAAATGCATAGAACAATCTTTGTATCAACAAGAGTAGAGCTGCAGAAGCGTCCCTGGTCCTTGCATGGTATGCTGCTTTGCTGGTAGTGTGTGACGGGGCTATTGCAAACTGATATGCCCGTGCGTAATCAGCTTATTGAACTTTGACAAATCTGCAGGAGAAGGTTGATTTTTAATCAGCGCATGCAGGAGAGAAACACTATATTTGGAGAGCAGTATCCTCCCACCTGAATTAGTAGTGGAAATGTCAAGAACTGTCTTTAAACAGGAAGCTGTTCTGGATGACAGAGGAACATGCCTGCCAAGTTGATGATGGGATATGGGTTAGTTCTGTATGTGGGAAGTGGGAGGATAACCTTTAGTCTGTTGCTGACTTCTCAGTTCTGCAAATAGATAAACTGGGTCTGTCTTAGGTTTAGATTGGTAAAATACTACGGGGAAATGTTTTGAAGTCAACGTGATGAAATGAAAAAAGGGCATGGAATTGTGTATTGAAGAAGTCAAACACCTACATACAGAACATGGAACAGCCAACAGAAGGAAAAAGGCATTGGCTGTAGCAAATCACAGAGTAAATTGGCAGCATGCTGCTCATTATGATCAAAGGCAAACCTTTTTCCTGTGAACTAGAAAGTGCCATCTGTAGAGTTCAGGAAGTAATTATTTTGCATTCTTGGGCACTGGTGCAATTTTAGTTGCTGCACCATGACTAGTTATGAATGTTACACTAGGAAGGATGCCGATAACTCCAACAGCAAAAATAAGAGGTCTGGAAAAAGTATGCCATATGGGGAAAGTTTGAAAGAACTTTCTCTTTCTCTGGAAGAGGAAGGTGGAGGACATGTGCTTTCCAGCCCATTTAAGGTTGCCCATTAGCCCATTAGTGATCAACATCCTGTCTCTGCTGGATAGAGAGTACAGGAAGGAATTTTCTTAACTTTCAGTAAAGGAGCCTAAGGGAAAACTTACCCACTCTTTTAAATAGTTTGATATTGGAATAGCCTTAGGGATACTGGAGAATTTCTGGGACATGTTGTTGGGTAAAATGTAAACTTTTGTTGAGGATGATCTTTGTACATTTGTTTCTTCTTAATACCAAGGAAACAAAGCTTGAGTGACCAAGGGGTTCATATCAGCCCCAGGCACTGCAGCTGAAGGGTGTTGATACTGTTCTGCAGATCCCAAGCTGCAGCTTTTCTCAGACAGCCTGTGTATTACAGGGATTGTATTTGATTTATAAGCTTTTACCAATGCATACTCTACATGTTGTCAGCTGATGTGTCTGTATACAAAAGAATGTGATCCCCTGTGATTCCTTCTATCTGAGACTATTTCACTCCTCTCATAAAAATCTCTTAAATATTTTTCATCTTTTACAATGATCTTGATAGCAAGATTCTTTCTCTTGCAGTTGTCAATATTGGTGCATCCAGACAAAAATCAAGATGATGCAGATAGAGCCCAGAAGGCATTTGAAGGTAATGCTCTCACCCTTTTTCTGGGCTGGTGTACAGTCATAAGCCCACTGGATCACTTGAGCCCAGGAGTTCTGGGCTGCAGTGTGCTAGGTGTCCGTGCTAAGGCCGGCATCAATATGGTGAGCCCCAGCGAGTCGGGGGACACCAGGTTGACTAAGGAGGGGTGAACCAGTCCAGGTTGGAGATGGAGCAAGTCAAAACTCCCATGCTGGTCAGTAGTGGGATCACACCTGTGCAGAGCCACTGCAGCGTGGCCTGGGCAACACAGAGAGATGTGGGCTCCTTTTGTACTGAGCATGATGCAGATGGGATGGAATACCCTGTTGGTCAGTTTTGGGCCACCTGTCCTGTCCACTTCTCCCTGCAGGTGTGACCCCTCTATGCTTTTCTGCTTCCAACCCTCCAATGGGGCAAATAACAGTTAGCTGCTCTTGGTTGTTATAGCAATAAGTATAAGCAAGAGCCTTTCTGCATACCATTCCTTGGCATCAACTCTAAACATAGGTCTTACCACTCTGAGAGCGAACAGTTTCTGCGCAATATGCTATTTCAGTAGTTAGAAGAGGCTTAACTGCAAAGTAAAATTCCTGAGCAGAAAATTGGTTCTGTTTTACCTCAAGCCAGGACATGTATAATAGTAGTTGGACTGCTATTTTTCTGTAGCTTGTTTAAATGTTTGTTAGGGGTGGAGGCCCCATTGATGAACAGAATTGCTGTAAAGGTGCTTTAGATGAGGGATAAGCAGATGTGCGGGGTGGCATTTCAGCAGAAAATTCCACTAGGTGGCGGTAATTGTATTGTCAGTTTGCAACGAGGACAAACACATCCGTGGGGTTTTGAGATTGCTCAAGAAGAACTGTTTAATCTGCACATTAGATTTTATTCAAAGACCATATAGACCTAAAACAATCATATTACTTCTGTCGTATGCTTTGCATTACAGTGAGACATCCTGCACCTTAAACTTACCTCATGCCCTGTAACTAAATCACTTAGCAGGGTGAAAGTATCAGTCCTACCAACTCCAAAAGGTGTCTGACAGCCTCTGCCATCACTGTACCCCAAATTTCATTTGACTAATCATGATATCACTTACCTAGATGTGTTAAAAACAAAACAAAGCAAAAGAAAACAAAACCCAAACAAACCATTTCCCCGGATTCTAGAAAGCAAAGTTCAAATGGTCAACAACTGGCAATCTTGTGATGCCTTGTGAATGTGACTACTAGTGCTGTTAATGTTGGTGCTTTTTGTTAGCTGTAGATAAAGCGTACAAGTTGCTGCTAGATCAGGAGCAGAAGAAGAGGGCCTTGGATGTGATACAGGCAGGAAAAGAATATGTGGAACACACTGTAAGTATTCCACAGGAACGTCCAGGCATGGGGGCGAGTGGTAATCAGTCATTTGTAATTTGCTTTTTGGTACACCTGCTGCATGTTTAGGTCATCAAAAGTTGAGCTGAGCAAACCTCATAATGAAGCTGTGCAGGTAGACCCTGAGCTCTTCACGGCATGAACAAATGTGCTTTGTCCAAGACTGCTGTTGAGCTGAGTGCAAGATAATTCAGTGAAATTCAGTACTCAAAATAATTAGGTCAGACCACATGATCTGACCTAAATATTTTTTTCAAGTCTGTGAATGAATGATGTCGTTCAGATGTGTGTAGGTGGAAGAAAATAGGTGGTGACAGCAGGAGACTGGGAAGTTTGGGGGGAAAATGACCTATAAGATAAGAAAAGGAGATTGGATTGCATTGGCCAAGATGTTAGTGGAGTGATGTGGGTGGACTAAAAACCAACAAGTTTGAGAAAGCAGATGATATGGGAGAACTCGGATACTCTAAACGAAGAAACACTTTATGTTCTGCTTGTTGTTGTTAGTCTTTTGAATATTACAAAGCAAAATAAACTGGCTGGTGGTTTGGATGGTGTATATTGGATGTGAATATATCTTAAAAACAAACACAAAAACCCAACAAAGGGATTGTGTTGAATGAATAGTATCTAGCATAGTATTTTTAATTACTACAGTTCATGTGATAGTGATCTTGTATGTATTTATCTGCACCTAGGACCAGGAGGTTTTGGCCTGAAATAAAACATGAATCCAAATCAAGAACTTACTGTCATCCAGAGTTCTTCCCATGTAGTGGAGCAGGAATGCAGAACAACTTGGATACAGTTATGTAAGCCCAATAAAACTTTTTTGGCTCTTATCTTTGTTCTTAATCTTTAGGTAAAAGAAAAAAAGAAGCAGTTGAAGAAGGATGGAAAACCTCCCACTGTAGAAGAGGATGATCCTGAAGTTGTAAGTCATATACTGTTCAGAGAAACTGGGGAGCACAAAATGTTTTTTGAGGAATTAAGTGTCAAAACCAGTACGGAAGTATTTATTAGACTTGTTAGAGTGGTGTAAATCATTGCACTTACAGGAGAACAAATTCTGATAAGCCACTGTAGAGTACCATGTGTTGGGTAATACCTGTGTATTTTAGAAAATAGCTTAACTGTAGTGTAAAGAGTAAGTATACCATGAGATTATATAGATCAAAATACCCAATTCTTTTCTTGGAGCAAGTCTTCTTTGCTTGCACATCACGCAGTCTTACTTGAATTGAATTTGTATTCTGGATGCTGGAACTGTGGCATTCTTGGTGCCAGCAGAGGCTTGTATAGAACCCACTGCAGCATGTCTAAAATGTGCTCTTAGCGACGTTTTATAGTAAGAGCTGTTTTTTACATATAGCACTTGAGGATAGATATGCTGTTCTGCAACAAATCACTTTTAATAAAAAAGGCATGACATAACTTAATTCTTCTTACCTCGTTTATAGCCTGAAAAGGTCAAGTGATATTAGAGGCTTTAACAGAATGGTAGATGATTATCAAACGCAGACATCATTAGTCTTACTGTCCTCACCTTTTTTTTTTTTTCCTACAAGGTGACTTTTTCCTCTTGATATCACCACAGTAACCCCATAACCATCTTGTTTTCCATTGCTTTTCGGAAGTCTCTTGCTGTTCTTTAATGATGACGTTTGTTTTAGGTATACTGATATTTCCTACTGGAAAGCCAATGCTAGACTTTTACAACATATCAAGAAGATCTGCTGGGAAATTACTATCTAAACAGTGACCATTTTGCCTTTTTTGCCAAATGTAATATTACAAGACTTAACAGAAGAATAAGAGACCTTGACGTGAACAGTTCTGTTTAGGCACAGCTTTGTGAATACAAATGAAAATGAGACTAATATGAGGCTAATAAGTAGTTGTTTCCTGGTGTCAGGGCCAGAATTTAATTAGCAGTGTTTTGTACCTTTTAGTATGCCGCTGCTACTGACTACTGTTGAGGCAGGATACGGAGTTATGTAGGCATACATATGCTTCGCATTCTTTTTATGCTTCTTACATTCTTATGTAAAAGAGACTTCTCTGTGTTAATGGGCATTATTTTAAGACTGGATTTGTGTTTTACAGTTCAAACAAGCTGTATACAAACAGACGATGAAGCTCTTTGCTGAACTGGAAATTAAGAGGAAAGAAAGAGAAGCAAAAGAAATGCATGAAAGGTATAAGCAGCATTCTTCTTGTGCAGTTCGGGCTCTTCTTCCCCTCTCATCTTTCTCAGAGAAGATAAGGAATCATAGAGTCTTAGAAAAGTCTAAGTTGGAACAGGCCTCCGGAGATCATCTGGTCCAACCTCCTGTTGAAAGCAGGGTTTTGGATTAGACTAACAAGGGTCCTGTCGAGCTGACTTCCAGTGATGTGGATTCCACTACTTCTCTGGGCGACCTGTGGGTTGTAGAGCTCTGTGCTTGAGAAAAGCAAGCAGGAAACTTGCCCTCCTGTAGTTAAGACTATTTGGTATGCTTATATACTTTCATGTGTATACATGGAGGCCAGCCAAAACAGTGAAATGGTGACACATTTCTGCATGTTGTTAGCATGCAAAGGACTGATTTTTAATTTTAATTAAGTTCCAGAAATACCTTGTGGCATGTGTGATCCTGAACTATTTTAGGTGTTTTGATCGCATGTTGCCCAAGTGCTGACTGTGGATGCACTTTGTAGAGGAAGGTTTCTGTACTGGTCAGTGAAGGCAGTCTGGGGGATGGTTGCAGGGCACTACTTTTGATTACAGATGAAAATTAGGGTGGAAAAAAATTTCATTCTTACCTTGCATACTCAAGTATTTATTAACTTCTCAAAATGTGTACTCTCAATAGTTTTAGAGACTTATCACTAGAGTTATGAGGGAGTCCAACTTGTTTTGCCAAGAAAGACATGCTGACTCACTTACTAAGTACATGCATGCTGTCAGTGGTGCCAAACCATCTTCTCTGCTTGCTGCTCTTCCAGATTTGAAATAAAATTCTGTTTGCTGTGCTATCCTAGATGTGCATATTTATCTTTTCTGATGAGAACTTTAGTCTTCCAAGAAATCAGAAGAGCTTTCCAAGATGTTTTGGAAGTATTACTGTGTTTCTTTAAAGTAGATGCTTGTGGGTTCATAACTTCTTTGTGGCTTCCCTTGCAGGAAGCGGCAGAGGGAAGAGGAAATTGAGGCACAAGAGAAAGCTAAACGAGAGCGCGAATGGCAGAAGAACTTTGAGGTAATCAGCAGCTTAACTTACAGGATGGGCCTCAGCAATTCCTGACCATGCTGCTGGGAATGCCCCTAAAGAGAAGAGAGACTTTTTGTCTGCAGGTGCTATAAGATAATTTAAGTAAACACATAGTAAAAGATCCTGCACAAGCCTGGGTTTTGTCCCTGTGCGGAAAGAAGAGTCCACCAATGGGGCTTTGGTATCGCTTTCCAGAAACAGGTGTGGTAAATTAAGGTGTAGTATTTTTCAGCTCTGTCAACAGTTCATTCTTGTCCTTAGTCAGAAATTTGAATTGCTGCTTAGCCCAGGTCACTGGTGACCAGTAAAACTGGCAGCTGTTCAACCACTAGTGTGGACTGTTGGTACTTTTCAGCCTGCTAGCTAACAGTTATAGAATTTGTATCTCCCGTGAATATCAGAGACCTGAATGACAGTCACTTCCCTTTGACCCATCCACCCTGTATTCAGTATTTAGGTGTATCAGAAGTAGCTTTGTAGTTGTTGTGCTGCTGTACTAGGGGTCAAACCTACAGCCTGCCAAAATATTTGATCTAGCCTGTAACTCTTCCCTCATGAAAAGATGAGCTAGATTGTTCATTTAATCCAAAGCTGGATCCCAGTCTATGCACAAGAGGACCTTAAAAAAGAGGGTGTCTGGGAGAGAAGTGTATGAGCTGGACTGGCGTTCTGTGGAAAGTGGACAAGTAGGATGTTTCTGGAGACTCTGCTGGGAAGAGTTTGTGTTCATGTGCCTACATAACATGGATATAAGAAGCTGGATATTCTGGAAAACTTGTGTCATGCTGCTGCATTGAGTGCGCTATGGGTTTTGTCATGTAGTGCCAGAGAGATAAATGAGTGTGTCACTGGCCTTGCTGCTGGCAGAAGTTCTGTCTTCTCACGCCAGAATGGCCACAAAAGTTGTCAGTGCTGTATGGATTTAGTAAAGCATAGCAGCTGTGAGCAAGTGTTGCAAGCAAATAATGATGGACCAAATGGGAGCTGCAGAACTACTGATATTGCAGCTCTGAGTACCTGCATGTCCTCACCCATGCCTAGACAGCTGAACCTCTGCGCTTGCAGGTGTCTTCTCCAGCCCTGCTGGTGACCACTTAATCCATGTGAAAAGACAGTATCAAAGCTAGGTGTTAATGTCTGAAACGGATCACTGGAATACACAAGAATAAGAAGCTTATTTCTGCTAGTGACCACCACTGAGAGAGTGTGATTGGAGACAAAATAACATATGAATTCTTAGCTACTCCTTTATGTGTACTAATTCCGTGGCTGCCTTTAAAATATATCCAGAAGGAGTATGTGTGTTGCTGCTTTGAATGATACTTAAACCATGAGGAAAAAAACCTTAAGTTGATATTCTGCAGTTGTGCTTCTTTCTCAGTTTCAAAAAACCTCAAACAAATCAAAGACAAAAATCCCAGCCTTTAAAGGTGCTCATGTTGTACCTCTGCATTGATCTTCCAGGCTTTCTTGCTCATGGTGATTTCAGTCCTTGTTTGCATGCTGCATCCTAGTTCTGATCCTGCCTGTTTACCCTAAAACCTGTAGGTTTTGTCCCTCTTGTATGTTCTGCAGTATTTCTGAGTCTTCACAGGAATATCTGTGTCATCCAAGTGGTTGCCTGCTGTTTCTAGAAGCTATTCATGGGCTGCTTTCAGAGCTGAATTTTATCTTGATGAAGGAGTAGGTTGGAACATCTACTTTCTCCCACCCCACCCTCAAAATTCACTTTCTTAGTAATTTCAAGAACAGCTTCCACCAACAAACCTTAAGAAACAAGAAGGTTAGAACAGAAGTTGCCATACAGCCTTATTGCTAGCAAAAGTGTGATCACAGGATGGTTGAGGTTGGAAGGGACCTCTGGGGACCATCTGGTCCACCCCCCCCTGCTCAAGCAGGGCCACTTACAGCCAGCTGCCCAGGACCATGTCCAGATGGCTTTTGAATATCCTCTGTGATGGAGATTCCACAACCTCTCTGGGCAGCCTGTTCCAGTGCTTGGTCACCCTCAATAAAAACATATTCAGATAGAGCCTCCTGTGTTTCAGTTTGTGCCCGTGGCCTCTGGTCATGGCACTGGGCACCACTGAGCCTGGCTCAGTCTTCTTTTTGCCATCCTTCAGATACTTGTACGCATGGATAAGATTCCCCCCTGAGCCTTGTCTTCTCCCAGCTGAACAGTCCCAGCTCTCTCAGCCTTTCCCCACAGGAGAGATGCTCCAGTCCTTTCATCATCCTTGTGGCCCTTTGTTAGACTCTCTCCAGTATGTCCATGTCTCTCTCATACTGGGGAGCACAGCACTGGACACAGCACTCCAGGGGTGGCCTCACCAGTGCTGAGCAGAGGGGAAGGATCACCTCCCTTGATCTACTGGCCATACTTTGCCTCATGCAGCCCAGGACACCGTTCGTCACCTTTGCAGCAAGGGTGTGTTGCTGGCTTATGTTCAACCTGGTGTCCACCAGGACCCCCAGGTTCTTTTCTCCCAAGCTACTTTCCAGCCAGGTGGCCCCCAGCATGTGCTGGTGCCAGGGGTTCTTCCCAGGGGCAGGACTTTGCACTTCTCCTTGTTGAACTGCATGAGGTTCCTGTCAGGCCATTCCTCCAGCCCGTTGAGGTCCCTCTGACTTGGCAGCACAGCCCTCTGGCCTGTTGGCCTCTCCTCCCAGTTTTGTGTCATCTGCAGACTTGCCGAGGGTGCACTCTGCCCCATCATCCAGATCATTGCTAGTGCCTGGCCTTCCCCCATCCAGCCATGGGGAAGGAGGGGAACGAAGCAGACAGCTATTGTAGCCAGAGCCTGTGTGCAGCACCAGTATTGCAGGCACAGCTCTGTTTAGGTGGGCCTTAAGTGTATGGATCCCACACTGTGAACTGGATCATCCCTGAACTTGTTTTGTCCTACTGTGAAACCTTCATACTGTAGAAACCATAGGTTGACTTTGTGAGGAGTCTTTTTTTTGTCTTTTTTTTTTTTTTTTTCCCCCTAGGATGGGTTTCTGCTGCTCTCCAGGTAGGCCAGGGAGAGGAGAAAAGAGTGTGCCAGAGATCTTTTTTCTTTGTCTCTTTGTCATGAATCTTGGGGCAAGGAGCATGAGAGAAGACAGCAGTACATTTCCCTTCTTTCTTCTCCCTGCCTCCAAGCTGCAGCACAAAGAGAGCTGTCTCAAGGATTTGAGACAGAGTAAGGAAATGGCACGTTCTGAGCTGACAGATCAAGAACATCCATTGGAGATGAGGTTTCTTGTTTCCTTTGCACATCAGAGGATTCAGTAGACTCTACTCAGGACTGTACAACCCAAGCTGGTTGCTTCTGAAGCAGGAAACCAACATAGTGCTTATACTAGTTTGTAAGTTCACTTGTAGTTCCACTGTGCTGCGTCTGTTGCTCTGGCTCTTCACCGTGTCTGTATGTCCTGGCTGCCAGGGTGCTTACATGCTGGATAACGGGGAAACTGCTATTGATCTCTTGAAACTGGTATGTACTGCCTGCTGTCTGGCTCTTGCACTTCTTAACTCTCCATTTTCTCTCTGTTGTTCCCAGGAAAGTCGGGATGGTCGTGTGGACAGCTGGAGAAATTTTCAGGCAAATACAAAGGGGAAGAAAGAAAAGAAAAACAGGACCTTCCTGAGACCTCCCAAAGTAAAAATGGAGCAGCGGGAATGATCCTGGCAGCACTGCTCCAGTGCAGCTCCTCAATCCCCTCCCTGCTTTTAAGGACTCATTGGCACCTAGAGTAAGAATTGCTTTTTAGTAGACTGTTTGTTTCCAGTACAATTAATTATTGGTCAAAGTATTTTTTGTACTCTGTCCATTTGAACTAGGGCCATAGTATGAACTTGGCCAGGAACCCGCTACATGTAGAACACTTGGCTTAGGAGGGTCCCCGCCATTATTGCTGTCCCGTTTGTCTGCTGCCCTGTAACTCGATGTTTTGTACTTCACAGAGATTGTGCTGTTTCACCACTTCCATTTCTAGTTTGAGAGCTGAACAAAATATTAGAAATGCATCCATCCCTTTCCAGGCATCATCTTTCTCAGCAAGTTCAGCTTTGGAAAGGTCCAAACTGACTCTGGGAGTGTGCTTCCAGCACTGTGCAGTGCAGCTGACCTGCAGTTAAAGCCCTGCCGCTCCTCACTGAGTGGTGCTTGGAAGGACCCTTCCCACAAGATCTGATTTCCAAACTAAAATCCCAGCTCTCAGGCTCAGACTTCTGTTAATCTCAGACCAGCTGGTCACTTCCTGTAAAGGAAAAATAACTTCTCTTGATAAATAGTTAAGTTGCAATGGTCTGTATGTAAAATAAATTTTTACCCAAGTTACCGTTTTTTTTTTTTCTTGGAATTATTAAAAAATACAATTGCAAGGGTGTGAATTGAGTGCTGGCCACTGAACTGTTGCTGCTCTTCAGTGTGAATGCTTTCCCTGGTCTGCTGTCATCCCAAAGTCTGTTCTGACTTGAATTTTGAAGTGACAGTCCTGTAGAACTGCAGCCGGGAGGATGGAGAGAGCGTATCTCTTTCCTGGATGCTGCCTGGGTGGATGCAGGTGTGCCAGTCTGTGCTGAAAACTGAGTTGTTGCTGTGCCTTTGGGGAGCGTGGATGGTTTGGGAGGACTTGGGCACCTCTGTGGAGTGTAACTCCTCAGACCTATGGGGTGAGCTCAGACTCCTGAGTTCTGGCTTTTAAAATCCTATTTTGTGTGTGTATTGTAAGTTTTTAGGAGATTCTTAACTGTTTAAAGGTGTTCAAAATGGAGTATACTAAAGATTCACACGTGCCTGGCAGACTCCTCTGGAGACCCTTCTGCAAACTCTTCCCATCTGTCCTGATGGCCATCCCAGTAGTTAGGTCCTGTGGGTAGCTGCCTCTGTGAAGATTCTGCTTTTCCTCCTCCTTACTGCCGTTAGCCAGCTCCTTTCACTTGGACTTGCTGTCTTATGCGCCCTCATCTTCAAATGAGTGCAATCCTTTGTGTCTTGGGTGTTGGCGAGGTCTCTGTTCAGAATGGTTCTGCTGGCCCTGAAGAGATGCCTTCATCTTCTGGTGTCTCAACTTTTCAAGTTCTGGTTAATTGCCTTCTACTTCTGCCTGCTAGGGAGCAGTGACATGATCAAGTTGTTGTGTTACAACACAGCAGCTCCCAAGGAATGTAGTGCTTTCTGGCAGGGCCCAGGACTTAGATGAATCTGCTGGAAGGTGAGTGGTGCTCTCTGCTCGCTGCCTTTTCTTTTCCTCTCGTGCACTGCTCTGTGTGACCAAATGTAAAGTGAAACATCCTTCCCTAATAAAACTAAGGTATTTTGGTGTTTTATACATTAATTAGCTCTTAGAACAGTAGAATACTGTTCCTATTTTCTGTGTAAACACAGGAATACAGTTTCTTTACCTTATTTGTCCTGCTAGGTGTAACCTGCTAGGTAGCTGAACTTTGCCCAGAGAGTGGTGGTGAATGGAGTTGAATCCAGTTGGTGTCCGGTCACAAGTGGTGGTCCCCAGGGCTCGGTGCTGGGGCCGGTTCTCTTTAACATCTTTATCAAAGACCTGGACGAGGGGATCGAGTGGCCCCTCAGTAAGTTCGCAGATGACACTAAGCTAGGCGGGAGTGTTGATCTGCTTGAGGGTAGGATGGCTCCCCAGAGGGATCTGGACAGGCTGGACCGATGGGCCGAGGCCAACGGTATGAGGTTCAACAGGGCCAAGTGCCGGGTGCTGCACTTGGGTCACAACAACCCCATGTAGCACCAGGCTGGGTGCAGGCTTGGGGTGGAGTGGCTCGATAGCTGCCCGGCGGAGAAGGACCTGGGCGTGTTGGTGGACAGCCGGCTGAATATGAGCTGGCAGTATGGCCAAGAAGGCCAACGGCATCCTGGCCTGTATCAGGAATAGCGTGGTGAGCAGGACTCGGGAAGTGATCATCCCCCTGTACTTGGCACTGGTGAGACCCCACCTCGAGTACTGTGTTCAGTTCTGGGCCCCTCACTGCAAGAAAGACATTGAGGTGCTGGAGCATGTCCAGGAAGTGCAACGAAGCTGGTGAGCGGTCTGGAGGACAAGTCTGATGAGGAATGACTGAGGCACCTGGGGCTGTTTAGCCTGGAGAAGAGGAGGCTGAGGGGAGACCTTATCACTCTCTACAGCTACCTGACAGGAGGTTATAGAGAGGTGGGCTCTGACCTCCCTAGTGACAAGAGGAAATGGGTTCAAGTTATGCCAGGCAAGGTTTAGGTTGGATATTAGGAAAAAAATTTTCACTGAAAGGGTTATCCAGCATTGGAATAGGCTGCCCAGGGAGGTGGTGGTGGATTCGCCATCCCTGGAGGTGTTTAAAAAAAGGGTAGACGTGGTACTTGGGGATATGGTTTAGAAGTGTTTTTTTGTCAGGTTAGGTTAATGGTTGGACTCGACGATCTCAAAGGTCCCTTCCAACCTATGATTCAAGGGGCAAAACATGGCTTAAAAAATAACGTCATTGATGTCTGGGCAGCAGACAAGAGCCGAACAGTAAGTAGCAGCAGGCTAAGGTGGGCTGACAGTTCTGGGAGACGCTGAACTGTGCAGCACTGCTCTGTTCAAGCACTGAAATTTCTTTTTGTTGTCAGAGCCTGATCCTCCATTAACTGGGAACATGTTGGTAGGACACAACTTCCTTGTCAAGGCAATGGCTAGCCACATTTGTTCTGGGGAAAATGTCAGCTAATTTTTGCGGTGCTGTCTCAGTTGCAATCTCTTCCTGGGTGTAAGAAATGAGCAGTGCTGGGCAGTAGCTCAGATGATTAGAGTATTTCTAAGTGCAGTCTCTCGCCCAGAGGTCCCTCTAACTTGTCTGCCTCTTTTTCCCGTCAGAATATTTCTAGCTTAGAGATCTGTCCCAGTCACTCTTGTCCCAGAGTCCTTCCTTTTGATATTGAAATACTGGTCTTCCTAGTAGCATTTCCTTTCAGATGGTGTAATGTCTTTGCTGACCAATAGTACTGACCTTTCAGATCTTTTCTTTAGATTTTTTTCAGGAAGGTCAGGGTGAGTCCTGTGAGAACTTGAAATCCTTGTAAGACCCATGTTACACTTTGCTTCTCGGAGACATGTATGTTTATGAGAATTTGACCAGTGGAGTGGCTTACCACTGGGGTTCAAGGAGTGCAGCCTGTGGTCAAAGTCACTGAAGTACTAGTCCTATGGGCCGCTGCTGTTAGAGACATATTTTCCACTGGGCATGACTTGGTTGGGGCAGCAAAATGTGTAGCTTATAACAATGCTGTTTCACTGTCAGTTTAGCTGTTCCTGTTTCCTTTTCTTTCTGTCCTGCCGATGGTATGCTTCTATATCTGAATATGCAGTATTTCTCCTGTCTTATCTACTCAGCCAAGTGCTGTGAAGGTTCCCGTCTGCCAGGCAGGCTTTAGCAGCAGTGAAATACCTGTCGCTTCGCTAGATATTTCTCTGCTCCACTGGAGGGAACCTAGGAGGTTAATTTTGATCCTTGTGTTCAAGCTTCGTAATAGCAAACTCTTTTGAATTGCCCGGGTGGAAATAGGTGAATGCATAACGTGGACCCCCACAGATACAGGCTGGGCTGTTGCCTGGGCTCTGCAACGCATGCCAAGGCAGTGGGATGGAGTGAATGAAGTGTTTAATTTCAAGAGATAGAGATGTTGTAGAGGGAGAGATCTCTAGGCCTCCTTCCTCCTTGGAGCTCTTCTTAGGTCAGTGGTCCTCGTAGACTAAAATATTTTTCCTCCATATGCAGAACAAGAAAATAGATCGGTGGGAACGTCCTTTCTTGCGTAAGGAGAAAAGGTACTAGACAGCCACAGAAGTGCCTTTCACTAGGGTCTTGGCTTTGGTTTTCTGTGGAAATAACTTATCCTCCATGTCCAGTTCCCACAGAATGTACACGGGGATCTACCAGAGTCCAGCTCAGCTCTTTCTTCCTTTCTGGGAGTCCAGAGATAGCTCCTGAAGCTCTTGGTTCCCTTCTGAGGTAGGGAGGTTGCCTTCCCCTTCATAGGCAATTTTCAAGGGTGCATCTTCTGTTCAGCAGTGGTGGGATGGAAAAGGACCTTTGCAAGTTACTTGGGGAAACTGCAACAGGAAACTACTCACTTGTGGATTAAAGGGGACAGGGTGCAGGACCTTCCAGTCTGGTGGTACTTTGTAGTCTAGGGATGAGAGTGGGGGATCCTCAGCATGTAGACAGGCCGAGGTCTATAGATTTCAGCAGATGTTCACCAGATTAGCTAGATTTCACTGGGTAGAAAAACTATTCAGTAAAGACTGGACCAAGTTACAGCAGCGATAAAAAGCCAGGGTGATTAGCCAGAGACAAAAATCTATTCTTGATAAGGCATAAACCAGTGTGTTACTTAACATTTATGTTTGGCGAACGCAGTGATATGCTCTAAATTGGCTGCTGTTGCTCAGAAAACATTTCTTAGTCACTCAGCTGCGGGGATTGTATAAAACAGTACTGTTGGCAAAGACAGAGTGGAATGGAAAATACTGTCTTCCTCGCAATGAAGCCATGTTGTGGCCATGCTTTACTGTTTATGTGGATGCCCATTTATATGCATGCTTTATTGCACAGCCTTTCAAAAGGAAACAAGCAATGGTACAGAGGAGAACCAGGGCATCAAAAGCTGTTTTCTTCCTGAACCTGAGAACAAGAGGTTATGGAGGGATATCAGCGAGAAATGGGTTGAAAAGACAGAAATGCTTTTCCCGCAGTGGATGGTAGAACTCAACATAGACTATTATTGAGGTCAGAAGTTTTTAATTTTCATCCATGTATGTGTTCACACAAATAAAGGCCATCAAGCTATGTAAAGATCCCAGTGTAACTGCTACCTGAGGGAGTCTCTGCCCCATATTGGCAGACGCTGGCAAATGTATGATGACGGATGCATTGCACTGTGCTCGCTTTCTTCGTTGATCATCATCTGCTGGCTGCTGTTGGACATGATGTACTGAACTAGATAGCCTGGATCCAAGATCACCATTCTTATGCTGTGTGGCTGGGTCTTCTTCCAGCCCTCCTCTGCCCCAAAGAGACGCTGTCTTTGTAAATGCATGGAAAAATGCTCTTTCTTCCACGCCTTCTCCTTGGGCAATAATAACTCTTTTGCTGTACATGATTTGTATTTCAGGAGCATTACTGTAGTTCTTTAGGGGCTGACCTGCTGGAAGGCAGCTCTGTGGAAAGGGACCTGGGAGTCCTGGTGGACAACAGGATGACCATGAGCCAGCAATGTGCCCTTATGGCTGAGAAGGCCAATGGCATCCTGGAGTGCAGCAAGAAGAGTGTGGCCAGCAGGTCGAGGGAGGTCATCCTCCCCCTCTGCTCTGCGCTGGTGAGGCCACATCTGGAGTATTGTGTCCAGTTCTGGGCTCCCTGGTTCAAGAAGGACAGGGAACTGCTGGAGAGGGTCCAGCAAAGAGCTACAAAGATGATTAGGGGACTGGAGCATCTCTCTTACAAGGAAAGGCTGAGAGACTTTTTAGTCTGGAGAAGAGAAGACTGAGAGGGGACCCTATCAATGCTTATAAATCCTTAAAGGGAGGGGTGCCAGGAGGATGGGAACAGTCTTTTTTCAGTGGTGCCCAATGATAGAACAAGAGATAACAGGCACAAACTTGAACATAGGAAGTTCCGTCTTAACATGAGGAGGAACTTCTTTCCTTTGAGGGTGGCAGAGCACTGGCACAGGCTGCCCAGAGAGGTGGGGGAGTCTCCCACTCTGGAGACATTCAAAACCCACCTGGACGCTGTCCTGTGCAACCCACTGTAGGTGACCCTGCTCTGGCAGGGGGTTTGACTAGATGATCTCCAGAGGTCCCTTCCAACCCTGCCAGTATGTGATTCTGTGATTCTATGATTCTTTCTTTGCCCTCTTAAAACAACTGAAACTGGAGAGAAACTGTGAGAAGTTGGCTTTAATATAGGAAGTTTCCCTCAGAAAGAGTTGGCTGATTGCAGTGTGTTATCTAGACCAAATGGGCTGTCTTGACTTCCTTTTCCTCTTGCAAGCTGCAGTGTAAGCAAGACCTCCCCTGCTCAGGCAGCCGTGCCCTACACTTCACATGCAGAAAAGGCGCATTGTCCCTTGTGTGCACCAGCACTGTGTGCTTGGGCCCCACAGTGTGCAGGGCTGCACTGGCTACGTTCAAAACCTCCTCATTTTTGTTTTCCAGAACTCCTGCTGGCAGTGCACCTCCTGCTGCAGGGGGCTCCCCTCCCTTCAGCTCTGGGAGGAACGCCTTTTGCTCCTTGAAAGGTAAAGCTCTCACAGCCCTGGCTGCATGTTGTGCACAAAATGGGCAGATGTTTGGGAGTGCTGCTCCTCTAGGCTGGGCTCCTGTCTTCCTGCTCTGATCTCAGCGCTGCAGTGAGCACCATGCACACTTTAGGTAGATCTAGGACGTAGTTGAGCTGCCTGACTCACTATTGAGGCAGCCTTCCTACTAGGAAATCTCCGTCACACCAGCCAGAGGGCTTCAGACTCCCAGGGCAAGAGTGAAAAGGACTTCAGGGCCAGCAGGTCTTTCCTTTGTAGCAGGAGATCTCTGCCTCAGCCTATTGAGTGCCATTAAAATGGACTCTCCTGCATTATTGGCCTCCCTGGCCACCTGCTCTGTTCATATTCCCTTTCTGGGATATTCAGTCATCCTGCAGCTGCAGGGAAGTCCAGACATAGCATTAATGTTAACATTAAGATGCAAAGTCCCCCGCTTCACAGCCACTACTGGATTCTCACTGAACCAAACAAGGATGTAACCTGAAATAATCGATGGGATTTGTGTCACTATTCTTGTGACTAGTCAAACTGCTTTCTTTTCAGTTGCCAGCAGGCTCTGTCTGGGCACTTTTGTTATAGTTTTTCTGGGTGGAATGGGGTTTGCAGAAGTGCATTTTGATGACATGGAGAACACCTGCCAAGGAAAACAACACTGGCACACGTGCCAGTGCAATTTTTGCAGTTCAAATCACAGAACTGAAATGTTTTGGGAAAGGATGTCTGTAGATCTTTAATTCGACCTTGTGTTTGAAGTGGGGTCACTAATGGTAGGTGAGGTCAGCTGTGGCTTTATCTAGCCAAGTGATGAGAGTCTAGGCCTTCTGGGTTCCTGTCCTAGTGATGTGCAGCCCTTCTAGCAAAAACATTTCACCAATGTCCATCCTGACTGTCCTGCACCCTAGTTTGTGGCTGGTGCCCCTTGTCACACCATTTGCTACTACTGAGAAGAGTTTGCTTCCACCCTCTTTGCAACTGCTGTTCCAACAGCTGCAGGGAATGATCAGATCACCCCTCAGCCTCCTGGTGATCCCAGCCTGGCTCCCTCCCTAGGATGTGCCCCAGGGCTCAGCCTGTGGGGCAGCCCTCTGCCAGTCCCACCCAAGTTCTCCACATCCCTTTTGAGTTGCACATGCAGTTTCAGGTCCAGCATCACCAGTGCCAAGCAGAGGGGCTATTAACTGTCCTCGCTCTGCTGGCCACGCTACTCCTGGCATAGCCTAGTTTTTCTTATTCACAAGAGGACACTGGCAAACTTCTCTGTTGAGAAAGGCCATAACTTACCTGCACGATAAACTGGTGCTGCTTTTCTGTTTGGTTGGGAAATTGGAGTATTTGCTGCAGCTCTGCATACTGCAGCTGGGTGGCCAGCAGGCTTAGAAGGGGGGGGCTGCAGGATATGCAGCCAGTTCCTTCTGATAGTGGTGCAGGTCCTGTGCCTGCTCTGATGTGCTTTCAACATCCTTTTATGCACCGACCAGTTGTGATTGTCTGGCCCTTCAGGGCTGTCTCAGAAACCTCATGCCTCCTTCCTTGCAGAAGCCAGTGCTGGTTCTTAACAGCAAAGAAAACCCAACAACCTTTTCTTGTTAAACAACCCACAGTGAATAAAGGGAGCAGGCAGAAACACGTGTGATTTCTTGTTATAACATGAGTGACTCAGGCAGATGTTATGCCCATGACCTAAGTGATGCCAGTGCCCCAGTACACATCTGGGGAAATCCCATGCAAAACCTGAGCAGAGCAATGCTGGAGCTGCTATCCTGGGATCTGCGGCAGCAAGAGGAAGTGGGTCCCCAGGTGTCTGTCCACCCTTTCTTCCCAGGCTGAAGGAGCACAAGAACCGAGCGGGTTGCAGAGAGGGCAAGGAAACTAGCTGCCACAGCCGGCAGTAATTTTCTGGCTAATGTTTCCCCATATGGGGACTCACACAGCAAAGCAGTCTCATCCTGATGCTTTGCCCTGCTGCAGCAAGTCTCCAGCTCCAATGGAAGCTTTTGAGCAAGCTCTCGCTGCTGTACTGGCTCCTATCCCACTATCTGGAAGGAAATGAGAAGCCCAGAGGATGGATCTGCTAATGGCGCTGGCCCCCCTCGCCAAGCCCAGACCACCTCTGTGACCCTGGCCGGGCTGGGGAGCGCCCCTCCCCTGGAGCTGCTGCAGGCAGGGTGTGGGGCACCGGGTGACCCGGGGAGTGACAAGCCCCTGGCCAGCACGGAGCCTCGGCTGCCGTTTCCCTATGGCTGCCTGCTCAAGGAAGGGCTGCAGGAGTCGGTGTCGAGCTCCAGGGCGCAGCTGGGGCACGTCTGATCCGTGTCACAAGTGCCAAGAGGGAAGTGAGTCACTCACCTGCAAGCGAGCCTGGCGCGCTTCTTCCCGTCAGAGCCTCATCCCAGGCAGGAGCACACTGACGGTTCGGCCCTGCTGGTGGCTTCACTTGTGGCAGGGACCTGGCGGGCTGGGTCTGCTGGGCTGGGTGGTCTGTGACCCAGAGGTAAGAGGCTCCTTTCCCTTCTGCTTGCTCTCCCGGGGTGCTGGCCTCCCTCCCCAAGCTCCACAGGCTCCTTCTGCCTCTGGGTGTCTCAGGACACCGGCTGGCTGCGTGTCCCCCCTGAGTCTCTGAGCTGTGGCATCTCAGCTCCAGGGGCTTCAGAGCCACCATTGTCCTCCCCACCCAGGCACACTGGGCAGACACGCGCTTGATCCCCAAGCCCAGCAAGCAGGGACAAGGTGTGTCATGATGGCATGAGTCAAGGCTGGCACTGCCATTGCCTTTGGGGCCGTGGGGATGGGGACTGCCCTCGGCTGGGTGCCCTCCCACCCCTGGGCGGCAGCAATGACCCTGGCTTTGCTCGGACACTGCAAAGCAACGTGAGGAGCCCTGCCATGGACCTTCCTTCTATGAGGAAGAGGAGGCAATGCTCGTCGAGGAGCCCAGGTCCCTCATCCCGCTGGCGCATGGCCCCTGGCTTTGTCCCTGCCAGGCTGGGGCAGGGGGACAGGGCAGAGGGCAGGCAGACGCTGTTGGGAAGTAACTCGCTGCAGCGTGGAGCAGTGGGAGCAGAGTGACCTGGCTGTGGGCAGCTCAGCGAAGGTGTTCTTCCTCTACGGCAGAGCTATGACAGCCTGGGGCTGCGGCATACAAATCCTGATGTGGTGACCTGCAGAGCTCACCCCTCTGCCCAGTGCAGCAGGGCTGGACTTCGGCTCCACCTGCCAAAACCAGCCAGAGTCTGCCCCGCTCCCTGCTTCACCCACTGCTGGTGACACAGCCGACTCCAGCAGCCACATTTCCTGCCCGGCTGGGTTATCCCAGTGGCAGCACAGCGAGCAGCAGAAGCCGTGCCCTGCCTTTATAGCTCTCAAATGGCTACCAGGAAGCGTCGCTGCTCACTGCCCCAGGAGGAGCTCTTGGCCACTGGGGTGGATGTATTTCCTGCCGAGAAACCCAATGTCTGGGGCACGTTCCTGCAAATCTGGTAATAAGGTGGGGACATGTTGTACTGCGCTCTGAAATGCTGGGAGGGGAAAGCTACGGAGTTTACTTAGTATTTCTTTCCTGCAACAAGCAAGAGGAAATTGTGCAGAGGGTGTGAGCTGAGTAGTGGAAACTCACAGACAGTAATGCTTAGCATCAGATCAGCAGCAGCTCTGGCTCAAAAGGAACTTCCTGTTCTAAGGCCTGTGCTGGCACTCCAGAACGTATCCTGGTGACTGGGACCAGCAGGGATCACACTCACCTGCGTGCTGGTCCTGCACGCTGTGTGCACCGCAGAGGTCTCAGCCTGGTGGCAGCGGCTGGTGCTTTCACAAGCTCCATGTTGGTATTTCATCTTGTCCTTGTTCACTGCTCTTGTCACTGAACAGGGAAGTTGACAGTGCACGCAGAACCTGTCAGCTAAAATTCTGCTCTTCTGCACTCCACGGAGAGCTCTTCTCCACTAATACAGCATGGCTTTGCTCTTGGAAAGAGATCTCTGGATATTTGCTTATAATACTATATTTTCAAAACCAAAAGAATTTTTGATACCTGCAAAATTTGTATGTGGCGATCAAAAGTGGGTATTTTGCTAACAGGCTCCATCTCAGAAGGAAATGGCCCCAAGGAGACATGCCAGAGGCAGACAGCGCATACAAGGTGGCAGTGAGACAGTGCGCATTTGCCGTTAAGAGTGCTGATACAGTGCCAGACCAAGGGCAACAGCCCGCTGCGTACCGACCAGCTTGCATGTTGTCCCCAGAAAATGTCATCTGGAAGAGCTGCTCCAGGATCCAGCGTCCTGCTGTAACAACCCAAAGTACCATTAGTGCTAGTTAACAGTGTTGTATGGAAATCAGTTATAGTAAAAGAAGCTTATTTATTTATTAGATTGCAAGTTTGGTTGATAAAAGTAAAGGCATATTCAAGATTTTTTTTTAACTTGGCCTTACAGGCATTCCATGTTGTCAGACTTTGTGTGCATCCCCCGCACTGGAAGAGTGGTAAATAACACTGAGAAGAGGGCAGTCAAAAACTGCCAGGACCACTTAATAAGCCAGGCCACTGCAAACAACACACATCTTAATTCCGGATTCACAGTTATGTACTTGGAAGCAGGCAGCAGTCCCAGGAGAGCAGGGGACAGTCCCCAGGCTGGAAGGGACGCCAGAGGGAGGAGTGCTGGCTGGAGGGGTAATGGGACCTGTCAATGCAAACCAGACACGATGCAGGTGAGGAGGGAGGGGGGACTGTTCTCATGATTTCTCTGTTGCCTTGGTACTGGGGGCGCTGAGTCTGGGTCCCCAGTGCAACAGCTGAACATGGAGATGATGAGGAAGGGAACTCCCCTACTAATTACGAGGTGGACAAGTGCAAGCCTGGCATGAGGCCAGTCTACATGACCAAGTGGTTGTTCTGGGAATTCCTATGAATCCCACAAGCTTGAGGCCTAACCTGAGCATTTTGAGGCAAAGCTGAAAAATGAGTAAATCTGGAGAGCAGCAAGGAGGCACTGGCCGCCTCCGTGCTGGACGTGGTCAGGTCCCAGCTTGGGGCAGTTAGAGGTGTCCTGACTCCAATGGGAGTGCTTAAATCAGAAAGCAAAGCTTGTCTCACTGCTAGAGCTTCCACCCGTCAGGCCTCTGTGTCTCTCACCACTGAACTTGGCATACTTTTGTTTTTGGTTCTCTGGGTTTTATGAAAGATCTTTTCCACTGAACCTCGGTGACGTCCGTGTGCCCCATCAGTGGCAGAGCCAACACAGGGCTGAGCAGAAGAAGGACGAAGATTTCTGATGGGACTTCCTCCCCAGCCCAAAACCTCCTGGGCTTTCATTTCCTCTAAGAACTTGGCTGCAGCAGGACAGCAAGCTTTGTTTGGCTGTTCCTACAGCCTTTGCAAGTGCTCCCCTTCCCTCCGTGAGCAGACGTCCTCACTCCTGCTCTTCCCAAAGGCATGGACTGGCTGCCAGCCAACCTCATTTGCATGCTTTTGTTTTGTTTTTAATTTAAGCTCCCGGAAGCAGTCTTACAGGCATAACTGGGACTCTGTCTGGTCCATGAAGGGTCATGCTCCTTGGTCCATGTTTACAGCCGCTGATGGGAAAGGGGGAAGGAGGAAGGAGGGAGGATGGTGGGTAGCAGAGGGAAGGAGACTGCTTCAGCCTCCATCCCAGCACAGATCTGTAGCACCACTGCAGGAGCCCCATCTCACCCTTCAGGTCACCCTAACGTGGCCTGACAGAGACAGAGCCTGGCTGCTCCTTGGTCCCCTGCTCCACACAGCCAGCCCCCCCCGGCGCAGCACCCCCTTCTGAGGCAGGGCAGAGCAGAGCAGGGTCTCCCACCCCACACAGTGCTGTTGCTGCTGGGCTCCCTCGTGCTTGGGGGAGCTTGGGTCCCGCTCAGCTCACGTGGCTTCCAAGTCCCTTGGACACCCCGTGCTGTTGCTGCAGGGGACAAGGGTGACCCCACAGCAGCTCAGGGTGTGTCCAGCTGTGGTGCCAGCTGTGCTGTCCATGCACCTCTGGGTGTTTTGGAGCTTCCCCTGAGCAGGGCCCGGAGCAGCAGGACATGCTGGTTTGCGCAGCAGTTTGCTGAGCATTTGCACAACGCCCTGCTGGGCTGGGAGCTCGGCTGGGGCTCCTGGTGGGTTCCAAGCCCCTGGGTGCACGGCCTGCCTGCGCTCACCAGGGGCACCATGCTGAAGTACAGGCCAGGTGCTTCCCTCTATAATGGCCCTTGGAAATGCCGTCCGCACCCGCCAGGGAAGAGCCAGGGAAGAGCTGACCCAGTGCTGGGGCTTTGCCTGCCCCTGGCTGGGGATATCCAGCCACTGGCATGAACAGACGGTGGGTTCTGGCACTGCGCTGGCTGCCCTGATGCTGTGCAGCCCATTGCCTTGAGATGGCTGAGGCCAGCCAAGCCAAAAGTCAGTGTCTTGGCAGAGCAGCGTTGCTGCTGTCCACCTTACCCCCTCCACCCCATCTCCCCAGCCGATGAGCAGGTGCTGTGTATGGCTCAGAGCCAGGGCTCACCAGTTAAACAGCTAAAGCATGACTGGAAAGTGTCCCACGGTCTGGGCAAGCTCCTGACTCTCAGAGAAGTTTGTCTGGTGCCCTCAACTGGTGAGACCTCAGGAACACAACCCTCAGCCTGTCCCTGGTGGCTCTCCTGACACACCACACCATGGGGGTCTCTGGTGCTCCTCACAGCATGGACCTGGCCAGGACCTACCATGGGCTCTTTGCTGTAGATGGCATTTCATGAGAAGAGCCAAGAGAGCCAATCTTCCCAGGGGAGCACCAATGTTGACTGGCCTCTTCTGCTTCTGCTTGGGCCCATGTTCCTCAGGAGCCTCTTTGCAGGCTTGTGTACCTCTTTGTGCTGATGGTGGACTTTGTGGCTCCATTCCTACGTGTTTCACACTGAATCCAGGCATCACACTTGGTGTTTCAGTTCCTGTGGGTGTCTGCACGTGTGAGGTTTGTGTAGGACATGGTGCAGGTGCTCCAAGCTCACACCCGCACCGTGTGCAGGTGTAAGAGCACTGTCTGCATGGAGGCCAGGTTAACCATCAACATGGGAGCTACAACTTGGGATTTACAATTTAGCTGGGACCATGTGTGCAGCTTTGCTTGTCACTGGTGTCTCCCTGAGCACCCCACCAATTTGCATCATTGTGATGTGTGATCTTCAAGCTGCCACAAGTAATGGTGGTCATGACATGAAGGTGGATGAGCCAGGTGAAGACCTGCCATGCTGTGGTGTCTCAGTGTCCACTGAAGGTCCCTGAGATAAAAGGAGACTTGGGATGGCTGGATTCCTGGGTCTGTTTAGCCCCAACACAAGTATGAAGGAGACTCTGCTAGGGAATGAATCTGTCCATGGGATATGTGACTTTCCTGGCACTTCCTTCCTCAAAGTTATTAAGTGAAAGTTCTTTTGGCTTCTGTCATTCACCTGTTTGGAAGAAGGATGCTCAAATACTGCCTAATCCCAGATCTAACCAGGGACATGGAGTGGATTCTTATTCTGCCTTTAGAGGAAAATCCCAACTTTGCCCTCTTTCAGGATTATCAGAAGCAGAGATACTTTGAGGAAACAGCTTTAAGGACTTTCCAGATCTTTGCTGTGGTTAATTGCCTTTCCTCTACATCTTATTTTATTTCTCATTTCCTTTGAGCTGATGTCACACATTTCCTCTTCTCTAGTGACTCTGCAGTCATGCTGCAGTTGCTCCCATTCTGGTGTCCTGTTCTTGAGAGCTGCCTGCATGGAGACCTCCCAGCCCCAGGTCAGAGAAAGTAACCCTTGGAAGAAGACCGAGCACCCTCAGTAAAACACCCACCACTGCTCTACTAAAGCTGAAGACAGACATATCGTGCTGAATCCTTTTGACTGCGGTAAGCAGAAAATACACTTTATTAGTACTCTTCCTCTTGGAATATACTTTTCCTGATGGCATAGCTTGTGTTCGCATGGTCTTTGCAGCTTGCAGCCATGAGCCCGTAAATCCTTATTGGGAGAGCATGGCCCACGGGAAAGGGTGTAGACTGGGAGCAGAGTCTGCAGTTGCCCTGGCCACGCTCTGCTGCACAGCTGGTCACTTCCACCTCTAGTTCTGCATACAATGGAGTTGATGATATAAACCACTTGGGATTATCAGATGGTGTACTAATGGACAAGGTAATGGCTTGGGCTAGGGTTGCCAGGGATTTTGGCAATGCAGCGCAGCCTGCTGCTGCAGAGAACTGGACCCACACCCACCAGCCCACACCCTGACCACTGTGCCTGTTCTCCCTTCTGCTGGCACGGAGAGTACTTATGTGTTTTATGCAAAAGGGAACTGCTTCAACAGGAGAGGCTGAGCGAGATCCTGCATATGGTACTCCAGAGTCTCAGATATCTCACAAGTATACGGGAGATGTGAGTTTGAGTTCCTTGGGCTGAAGAGGGAACGGGTATTGAGTAAATTTAGTGGGGAATGGTGCCATGCTCTTTTCTAGCTGTATTTTGTAGAATATCTGGCTTGACAAGCGAGAAGGGAAAAACAACTGTCTTGTGATTCCTTGAAGGACCTTGGCATTGGCACTGCACAGCCTACTAATGAAGAGACAGATAAGTTCTGCCAAGTGCTGCTGGGGCCAGGAGACAGCACTGCCATCTCCCATAGCCCACCTTTGCCAGAGATTCCTAGCAGACTTAACAACATAGAGCATGTCCTTGCACTTATCTCTCCAGGTCAAACTGAAGCCCCTTAGCTCAAACCCATCTTCTGTGCAGGGCTTTGCAGTGGAGAGGGACGTGCAGGCGGCTGATGGGCAGGCCAGGAAACCCTGCCAGTAAAGGTCACCAGAGCTCCTGGAAGAAGTTTGGCTGTTGCCATGCCCATGCACAACACCAGAAAGGGAGGAGTAGATGCACAGTGCTCTGTGGCACAGCCTAAAGGGACTTTGTGAATAACAGTTGTGCCGCTTTATTGGATGTGGGCACTTTCTCTCCTCCTCATGAATTCTGTTAGTGGGATGCATCACGTTTTTTTCTCCCCTACTCTTGGTATAGTCAGGTCTGGTGTTACAGTGATAGAGCACTTTTTGTTGCAAGGATTCCAGCCCCAAGCACTAGAACTATTTGCTGAAGTTGGCAGACAGTCAGAACAGTCAGTTTACAATGCAGATTGAAAAAAACTTTGTTCTTAAGATCTTAGGTAATTAGGACTTTTTTTTTTTTCTTATTCTGACATGAGAATGGTGTATCAAACACAAAGCTTCCCACTAGTTTCTCTTGTCCCTGCACAGCCTCACCCCTTTCCTGAATGTCTGTATCTGCCAGGTGCCCTCCTAGAGGTGCAAACCCTTCCAACTGGCGTATGGCCTTACCAGAGATGGTCCCTCAGTGGGTGCGAGAGCTGGGCTTAGACACTGACATTTATTGAAGGCTGTGTTATGACAATTACCACTTTGCACACGTGGATGAGGGTGTGGAAACAGATCCATGAGATGACCAGTAGGACTTGCCCTGGGTCCTGCATGAATCAAAGGTAGAACAGGGAACAGAGTGTGGGCCCCTGCCTGCTCTGAGACCTCCCCACAGGGCAGCAGGGAGTTATTCATGTTATTCCTCAGGGATGTGCCAGACATCTGTGGCCACACCCCGAGGTGTCATAGCCCAGAGCATACTCACCTCCTGGCTACCACCACCTGAATCAGCTCCTACCCTGTACAGATCAGTGGGTTTTCAGCAGGGTGGCAGACATTGAGGTGAAAGAGAACAGGTACACGTGTCACCTGGCCAACTACTAGTACTGCCACAGCTACTTGTTAATTCACAGGGAACATGGCTGAAAAATTGAGTTTAATGACGCTCAAACCCCAGTGCTGCCCAGCACACAGCAGCCTGTGAAGGTCCAAGGACAAGTTGTGGATATCTGTGGTTGTTATGCCCTTAGGGGTCCTGTGAGGGGTGAGGAGGGACAGGCTTGGAAGGTGACTATTGCCTTCCTCTCCTAACAACTAGAAAGAAGTACCAAGGGGTTTGAAGAGTTTTCTGAAGAACGGGAGAGCTTTCTTAAGCTAGAGCCGACTTCCTCATTTGCAGAGGAAAATTGCAAATGTGTAAATGAGGAACCAACAGCACATGGGCACAAACAGGCTCAACCCAGAGAGGGTGAGATGGGGGTTCATGCTGCTGGGGAAGATCCAGAAAGTTTCGAGGCAGGAGGGTGCCTTTTTAGGAGGCAGCAGTCTTTGGGGTAAAATGCTTGTTGCCCATGGGGCTGGCAGAGCTGAGGCAAGCACGTTACAATGTGCAGCACCTGGCACCCGCATCATAACTTGCACAAGAAGTTTAGGCTTCGTGACTGGTGGTACAGTTTACCCACCCTCCAGGAAAACCACCATGGTCTGCAAATTAGGTTAAAAACCCAGCAAGTTTACCATCAGTGAGCAACCTAATGTCCTTGCTGGTGGCTCTCAAACTGCTTTGCCTGCATTAGTCAGTTATCTTCCCATGAAGGAAAAGGGAGAGAAAACCAAGCAGATCTGCAGGACTGTGCCATGGAGAGGTGAGTGCCTGCCCAGCGCCAGACAGGGAGCTCCCGCTAAAACCAAGAACAGGCATGTACGTCCTCTGAATGGTAAAAGCAGAAGGTTAAAGTATACAAGGGATTAGATCAAATCCATGTAAATCTGAGACAAGAACACATACAGCATTGATGGTGCAGGAATTTCATACATCCAAACTGTAGGCAAGATTTGAAGAAATACTGAGGTAGGGACTGGTAATATTAAAAACCTGAAGGTGTCTCTTTAGGGACAGTGTTTGTCAGCAGCCTCACCAACAACNGGGTGGGAGGGGAGCCAGATTGGTTTTATGACAACTTGAATTCAAAATGATGGCACAATAGACAACAGCCAGGATTTTAACATAAATAAACTAGTTAAAATCAACAACATACCACAAGACATCACAGTTTAGGATTAGTGACTCATCTTTTACATCATGCACTGAGTAAAAAAATTGAGAGGTCTGGTAACCTATGAAGTGACTGTGAGATCCTACGGTGCCTACAACTAAGAAAACAAATGCAATCTTTACAAGTGTAAGAAGGAAAACGTCAGAAAACAAGTAGAGGGTGACGTGAAATGGCACGTGAGACACTTTTCCCAGATATTGTTTCACTTCTGGAATTTCTAGGTAAAAATAAATGTAGGCAAGTTAGAAAGCATTAGGAATCACAGGGGGGGAAAAGAGGCCCAGAAAACATGTTTGCTTATAGAATCATAGAATTGTCTAGGTTGGAAGGGACCTTTAAGATCATCGAGTCCAACCATCAACCTAACACTGCCAAAACCAGTACTAAACCATGTCCCTAAGTAAAAGATTAAGAAGCTTGAGATGGTGCGGAGTAACGGATGATTCTATCCATGAATAGTCATGGAGAGAAATCTTTTGAGATTAGAGATCTCAGATCCGCACTGCAGCAAACAACGCTGGATGAAGTCACAAAGGCTAGTATGGTGTGGAAATGGTATCAAAGAGAGGACCAAGGGGACAGGGCAGGTGTCTGTGGCTGGAGCGAAGGCATGGAGCAGAACTCCTGTGGTCACAGACAGCTGAAAATGAAAGGTGGGTTTTGGCTTAGCAATGGCACCAT
The DNA here is from genome assembly GCA_013398815.1 of Ibidorhyncha struthersii. NCBI lineage: Eukaryota > Metazoa > Chordata > Aves > Charadriiformes > Charadriidae > Ibidorhyncha > Ibidorhyncha struthersii. The sequence continues at coordinate 636,648 of VZSZ01009689.1, read as the reverse complement.
ACCAATCAGTTCATTTTATGTTTTATATTTTTAGGTAAGAAGAAAAGCTACAGCAGGAAATTCTGCTTCAGACGTGCTCACTCAGCACCACGATGTCTGGAACAAATAAAGGTGGTGCTGAAGGCAGTGCTGATTTATGCCAGATAGACTCCGACTTTCGTTACAACCTCTTCACTGTTTTCTACAGCATCATTTTCATCCTGGGCTTTGTTGCCAACTGCTACGTGCTCTGGATTTTCAGCCATATTTATCCCACCAAGAAACTCAATGAAATCAAGATATTCATGGTGAACCTGACAGTAGCTGATCTGCTCTTCTTGGTTACAATGCCAATGTGGATTGTTTACTATCACCACCAGGGAGACTGGATCATGCCTGAGTTCCTCTGTAATGTGGCTGGCTGTTTATTTTTTGTTAATACCTACTCTTCTGTTGCATTTCTGATGGTCATCACATACAACCGTTACCAAGCCGTGACTAATCCCATTAAAGCTGCTCAGTTTACTACCCAGAGAAGGGGTATCTACTTATCAGCAGCTATCTGGATCATAATAGTGGGCAGCTCTTTGTATTACCTTTTTGACAATAATACTAATCAGGAAGAGGTCAATTCAAAGAATTTCACACGGTGCTTTGAGCACTATGACACTTCTAGCAGTGTTTCAGCTGTTCTTGCCATTCATGTCATCATCTGCATCCTCTTCTATATAATTTTCCTTTTTATACTAGGCTGGAACATCATCATTATCAGGACCCTGTTCTCCAAATCAGTGCAGCCACGGAAGAGTGCTCATGTCAAGCAAAGGGCGCTCTGGATGGTTTGCACAGTGCTGGCTGTGTTCATCTTAAGCTTTGTACCTCATCACATAGTGCACTTGCCCTGGACCCTGACTGTTCTGAAGTTTTGGATGAAGGAAAACTGTCAGTTGCGCCAACAACTCAATGATGCTCACCAGGTGACTTTGTGCCTCTTGAGTATGAACTGTGTGTTGGACCCAATCATCTACTGCTTCCTCACCAAGAAGTTCCAGAAGCATCTTTCTGAAAACCTGAAAAGCATGAAAGGGAGTCGGAAGTGCTCCAGGCAAACCACAGACACAGTGATTGAGGGCACCATTCACCAAGAAGATGCCATCAGGATCTAGGTCAGCCCTGCTCTGATTGCAAACCAAGATATGTGAATTAAGCACTCATCTTTTCTCAAGAAGAGGCACTGAGGGACACAACAGAGGACCAGGATATTACATTTCCTTTTTCCCATTGGGCAGAAGAATGAACGCTCACTTCTTCTATCACATGCAACTGGCAAAATGGGAAACTAATAATCTGGCAGAAAAGCACCTTTTGTCTGGGCTGATGGGCACTGAGAACAGCTCAGATGATCTGCTTTTACATGAAAGAAATGTGTCATTGAGTATCTGCAATGAGCAGCTAGAAGCTAAGTGCACTGAAGTTATGCATTGTGTCAGCCCAGACAGCACCATCCCTGGTCCTTTGCCTGCCCAGCTCCCATGAAGAATCCAGTATCAGAGCTATAAGAGACTTCTAAAAGACCTGGAAGAACAGACTGAGTTGCTAGCATCATCAAGTGACTTTTCTAAGAAGCTTGCATGGTTCTGTGAAGACAGTCTGAGCTGAAGAAGCTCTTGAGTGGCTGGAAGGGACATAGTCCAAGGAGTTCCTCAAATGCCATCAAAGAAGAGATGTGCACCTCTGACCCCGTCTTACCTACTTGTATGGTCTGCTGGGGTCCATGCTTGGCAGATGTCTGGGAGCAGCTATTACGAACTTTTGCCTTTGCTCCCACCTCTTGAATCAGTCAAGTAACTGGATTAGTAGGCAAGAAAAGGAAGAGAAATTGGCAGTGCCTCAGCCCCAGGTCAGCACTACGTCAAAAGGGGACTATTGTCTGACCTAGCTTCTTGTATGATAGCAGAACTGGCAAATCTTGCACTCAGTTTAGTAATTTTTGGCTGACTGCATGTGTCTGTGGAAATCCAATCTCACTTTGGAGGCTCCAGATAACAGAAGATTATTGTCAACATGGGCATTACGATAAGAAGAAAAAAAGCTTTAAATGCTTCAGTATCTTTGTTCTTATTTATTTAAATTAGGCTTGTAGCAAGCAAATGTACATTATTCCTTCCCCCACCCTTTCCATTTCTGTTATGAAGAAGTGAAGCTGACTAGTTCTTGATATCCTACCACAAATGAAGTATTAGGTCAGATCACGGCCACTTTCTGAGTAAATCAGTGCTGCAGTACACTTGACAGATATCTAATTCATGCACTCCAACAAGACTGGAGACTCCTCACTCAGGGCTGGCTGCTGTCAGTGGGGGCCCAGGGCAAAGTGGTTTTCCAAGTTGCCGAGATCTGTTACGGATCATGAGACACTTGAGGTTCCTTTTCTGACCCAAATTGCTCAATCCAGCACAGGAAATTGGGCAGGGAAAGGAAGGGTTTTCGCAACAGTTTTTGGTTCCCTAAACTACACAGAAGAGTCTGTTTGATGACAAGAAAAGCATATCTGTCCTGTGACACTGATTATTCATATGCCTTCCTACACCCACCAGAGAACACAAAAGATAAGCTCAAGTCTTTCTAAAGATAGGATCAATGTTTCTATCAAGGGAGATACGGGTCCTTCAGATGTATCTCCTGAAGATCCTTAGGCAGCTTTTATGCTTACTTGTGCGAATGAGCAAAAGAACTAAGATGTTTCTTTTTTTAATGCCACCTGCCATGGCTAGCCATGCACTGCAAGCCCAGCACCAGGCAGAGGAAAGGGTCTGATCACAATGTGAATGCATTTCCCTCCTGGTCCTGGGCTCTGCTCCAGGGCCACCCATAAAGAACACCTGCTGGCACCTCTTAGCAGAAGGATAATTCCCTGACTATGTCCCTTCGCCTCAAAGCTTTGCCCTGAATCCGCAGTCATCTGAGGCCAGCACACTGCAAGGGGGGGCAATTTCTGTAATTTAAAAGCCTAAATCCCACTTGCTGGAGGAATCTGCCTCTGTGTTTCTGCCCTCCCGAAATGGCACGTTCTGGCAGAGAAGCTCTCACAGCTAGCAGCTGGGGTGGAGCTTTCCTCTTTTTCCCTTGCCACCCTCTCTTTCTTCACAGCCCCATAAGCACTGAACAGATGGAGTTTGCAACTCCTAGACGAAATGGAAAGGGGTTTTACGTGGAGATCTGGTAAATGTGTGATCTTCTATTGATTTGAGTTTACAGTTTAGGCTACTTACTGTGGGTAGATAACATGCTTTACTCTACAGAAAACAGCTGTAAGGCCAGTGCGGGCTACAGAACTGATGTAAACTTGCATTTAAGAAAAAGGCTAGATGGAGGAAAAAGCCCTGAGGACACTTCAGGACGATATGCTGCAGTAACTGTCAGTAACATGTGTTTCTAAAAACCAGTCTCAGCTTCTGCTTCTGTTCCTGGAATTACTGTCTCGGTTTTACCGCAATGTTGCATTACTCTGCTTTAGTTTGCAATAAAATGGATCCTCAAAAGTTCTTTTAAATAAAGTGTGTTCCCCACGTGCTTTGCCCCTTAACTTCTCCCATCTTCTCATCTTTCTGTATTTATACTCAAGGGAAAACCCTCGGTACCACGCTGACACTGCTTGATTTTGGTGTTTTTTTTTTAAATCACCACGTAAACTCCTGGGAGAGACGAAATTAAAAGCTCAGCAAATTTTGACCTGCTAAAAGGGAAGGGGAGAGAACTAAATTCAAAGAGGAAACAACTTCTGAAAAACCTGCTAGAGGTCTCCAAAACCCAACCAGCCAAACCCCGACCTCTCTGACCTGCGCACACGCAGAATTTTCTACAGAGGCGGCCTCGACGCTCCGGCTGAGAAGCGACGAACTACTTTAAATAACCAGCACTGCAACGCCTACAGCAGGCGGACAGCGAACCAGGGAGACGACAAACCCAAGCCCGAAAGCACGGCACCGGCGGTGACTCCGGGCCGAGCCGGGGCCGCCGCAGCCCTGTTCACCCGCTCTCACACGGCGGGACCGGTTACCCGTCTCCATGCGGTCGCGCTCGGCCCGGTCCCGCCGTCGCCGTCCCGCCCCGCCCCGCGCTGAGGCGCCGCCGCCGCCGCCTTGGGGCCGGCAACGTCACTTCCGCCTCCGAACGCGCTGCTTCCGGGCGGTGCTGCGGCGGGCGGGGGCCAGGAGGCGCGGGGCCGCC
>VZSZ01009689.1:568699-632259 GCA_013398815.1 Ibidorhyncha struthersii | reverse complement strand
CGGCCGCGGGGGCGCAGGCGGCGGCGGGGACGACGCGTGTGTCAAGAGTGTGCTCCCGCCCCCTCCCTGAAGATAGGCCCGAGGAGGGGCTGCAGGCGGCGGCCAGGGAAGGACTGGTGGGGCTGGGCTGGACCCCCGGATCGCTGCCCCCGGAGCGCGGCGGGGCCCGGCCCGGCGGGGGGTTCCCNGCTCGCGGGGGGGTAACCGGGAAAAAGAACGCTCTGGGTAGCTGGGGATGTGCCCAGGTCTTGGTGGGCTGTTCACGGCCTGCAGCAGTAGGGAGCCTCCGCTCAGGGCAGCCCTGCTCAAGCTATGTTGGCTTTGTGAGGAGACAGTTCAACACACCCGCACTTCTTAGCGGTTGGATGGGTTTAGTCACTCATGCTGGAGCTTGTGTGGACAGGTCCAAGAGGATGTGTTTGGGTTTGGCAGGGCCATGATTAGTTGGGCTTCACAAGCTGTGTTGGACTCAGATTGGCTCTGCTGGACACTCTTCGTTCTGGGAATGCTGTGCAGAGCTTTATGTGGAGCCAGCTCGAGCACAGCATGCCTTATTAGTTTGGTTTCTGCACTACATGGTGTGACTAACTTGTTTCCAGACTAGACCTAGTCCTTGATGCAACATAGCTGTAGTAATTCAGATACAAAAAAGTCTTGGTGGATTTTGCTTTCAGCATGGAGGTAGCTCTACTTCTGCTTCTGTGATGTGCTTAATCTGTAGGGTAGTAACTTCCAACTGGTAATTAAAAGTCAACCGTACTGATTGAGATAAGATTTTTGTGATTGTCATGATCTGCTTTGGTTGTTTGCTTTCCTTCAGTTCTCTCTGTTGCAAATTATCTTAACTTCACAATACTGAATAAGAAAGGTTTTGTTGAGAATCGTGGCAATTCATGTGCCTCAAGCCACTGTTTTCATAATAGGCCAGTTTTAAAAATGCATGACGATAGTGGCTTCCTCAGACTGCAAAACCACTGATTTATCAGACTGTACCTTTCACATTTCGGGTTTTTCTGTATCGCCTCATGGTGTGATACTTCTTACTTGCGTGGTTCTGCAGTCCAGTTTTTGCCACGTAAACAGTGGTATGCAGGTACATTCTCAGTGTTCTGTGTCTAAAGGGTAGCTGAGGTTAGGGTCTCGCAGTTTACAAGCCGTTAGAATTACTGCACAGAGTCTTCCTGCACCTTTTGCCTCCCTCTCAGCTCTTCATGTAACCTGAGCAGCAGTTATGGCACCTTGGGAACTGTGGATTGTTGGGTTGTGTGACAAATTTGAAAAACTGTCACTTCCTTGTCACAGATGTATTCCATAGCTGTAATAATTCTTGAGTAATTGGTGACTTTGGGAGGATTTATAGGTTCTCACAAGCTTGCCCTGTAAATATCAAGATGTTGAATGAGTTTTGAATTGAGTATGTCTACAGCAGATTAATGTATGATTTCCTAGCCTTTGTGTGCCAAGGGGTGCTTATATATAACTGAACATAAAACTGGCTAAAATATACTGAAATATTTTAATTGAATGAAAAGCCTAGCAAGTCATGTGTTCCTGTGTGCAAGTCATGTTTTGTGTAAAGATTCAAGGCTTAAAACAGATACTATGTCAGTGTGAACATGAGTAACGCAGTGCCTGTATTCTTAGTTATCAGAAGTAGGATTTTATTTTTCCCCTCCCTGCTAGTAAGTGCTCTTTTTTTGCTGAGAGGTGCTCCTAGAAAATGGGTGTTTGTTAAAAATTATACTGGATCTGCAAAACCCTGTGATCGAAAAAGGAGCTGTCAGGATGGAAATGTACAGGAAACCTTTGAGGCCTCAAATGGAATCATGTCAGGATATAACAACTGTTATTTTACGTATTATCTCACACCCAGCAGTGTCTACAGAGAGCCCACTTACAGACAGCATTGTCTCTTGCAGCAGCTCCTGAGTGTTTTTGTCACCTAAACCATGACTAGTGGCACACACTTGTAAGTTGAGGAGGGTCTTTTTCAGCTTTTTCTTGCTTTGTCTTATCCTTAATTTATTCTCTTTCATCCTAATTTGTCTGGAAGTTTTTCCTTTGATTGGTTAAAGGGAAGCAAAACAAGCATCTCTTCAGCAGCTGCCCCTCTCTAGCAGTGATTCAAAGATAGTTCGTGCAGATGCTGTGACTGGAGGCACTCCAGTACCTGAGAGTATAACTTCAAATCCTTTCTTCCTTCTTGCAGCCACTTCTAGAGCTTCAGTGAAGGTGATGCTGCAAGGGGTCAGATCTCCTCCTAATGTGTTACCCAAACCTGACATCTAGGAGAGTGGTGTGGGCAGAAGACACAGCATGTCATGGCAGGCTCTTCAGTGTATGGTGTCATTTTGGTCCACACCCCACCAGTCACTGCTGTCTTGTCTTTTCCAGATTGTCACTGATCTATGCCATAACTGGGCAATATAACTAGAAAAAAAGCTCTATGATTAGAAAAATAATTTACTATCGTGGTGAAGCTGATTGGGAACTTTTTCCATTTCTTAGATAAACTCTTGGGGTTAAAGGTACGGCTAGTCTAATTTCAGAGGTGATTGAACAGTTTTTCAGTTCTGCAGAAGATGAGTCTCTCCTGAGTTGAGACCCGTCTGCAGAGCTCTTCTCACATGCCAAGAGCTTCCTTCTCAGCCTTGAAGTTTGTGTTATTTGTGTTTGAATACTGACAGTCCTGTTTCTCTGAGAGTCACCAGCTGGTACATAACATAAAGTGTATGGCAGCTTAAAACCTTGGGTAATGGTTCATATTTCTATAAATACCATACTATCATATGTAATTTCATCTTGAAGATTTTACAAATCAGTCTCATACTAATGTCTTTTCTGTGACAATTTTTTTTGCCCTATTCTATTTCAGAGACCTTAAGAAATTCTTCCTTAAATATGATTGATTTAAGATGATCAGGTTATAAAAATGCATATTCAAGACCAGGATCACTTGTAAAAGTAGGTGATTAATTATTCTTCAGAGCAGAAAAGAAAGTGGCAGCTGTTTTTAAAACCACATGGAAATATTGTGAAGTAGGCTTGATCACTGGTTTCCTATCAAAATTTCCCCATGCTGCTTTTTTGGTAAAGGCATTGTTATTCTCATACACATATTGGGGAAAATACTGTCACAAAAACCAACCCTATTGGTTCAAGGCTTTGAAGTTTAACACAGACGTCTGATCCCATTTGCAATAAGTCTGATGTTTGTTCAGTACCTTTATAAGAGCTCTTGAAACTTCAGAAGCCATTGCCTTGAGTACATTAAATCCCCATTTCCTCTCTATGCAGAGCTTTTGGGGTATAGGGAGGGGAGCTGGCTTTTCTAGAAGATAAAGGGACTCAAAGATAACACGGACTACTTTGTTTTTCTTCGTTACCTTGGCTGGTATTCTGGAGAACTATGAAGTCTCACGAGGTTTAACTCTTCTTTTTCTACTTAGTTTTTGCTCTATCCAGCAGTTAGTTCTCATGCCAAGCCTGCTGCTACATTGACTGTTCTGGATATGAGGAAAAATGAATTCTTCTGTTTTTTTAAAAAAAAGTTGCAAAATTCTTACTTTTGCCTGACTTGAAGAAAGCCAAAAAGTCCCCATGAGTCAATGATACCACAGCTGTCAGCATTTTAAAATAAGATTGCAAAAGTAGTTTGACAATTCTCTGAATTATTAATCTGTGTAGTAAACTTCCAGGACCTAAAGAATTTAACTTTATGCTGAAGAAAAAACAGCACCAAGTTCTTCAGTAAGCTTCTCTAATCTCTGAAAAGACCTTTTTTGTGGATGCTGTTACAATAAACATATATAATTGGTCTTTACTGGAAGTGTTAGTTCTCACTGAACGACTACTAGAATCCAGTGTAAGTCATGCAGCTTCATTTTCCAATGAGGGAAGTAAAAAGTGGATTAGTTCAAGAGAGTTTTTGGCAGATTCCATTGGCTGGAATAGGCCTGTGTCAGAGAAGACAGCCCTTTGGGGAATTTCTTGATGTTGACAGATTTTTGGAGCTAGAAGACAGCAGAAAATACTGTGGACTAACCTTTTTCAAAGGTTACCCGTTACATGTGGTAAGCAAGAAGATACTAATTCCTTAGGCTCTCCTTTAGCCTGAAGGTGTGTGTCATCCTGTTGGTTCTGCAGTCGTAACTTCAGTGGTGTTAGTCACTGCCAGGGCTCCGAGAGCTGCAAAAATTTGTGCCTGTGTTCCTTGCCTGTCCCAGTTGTCAAATAAAACTGATTGTAACTTAGAGTGTGGGGTTAAACAATCTTTGATTACAACTGCAGTAATTTGCATAATGTGATTCACTTTGCAACTGGTGTCAGCTAAAATTGAAATGCACAATATTATCGCTTGCCACAACTCAACCAATTACAAATATCTTAGTAAAAAAATGACCCAGTCATTCATGTGTCCATATTCATTTTGTGTTCTAGATTTTCTGCAAACATCAGAAACTTCAGAACACACAGCACTATTTTTGCTGGGATTTATTTCTTGTCTGGTTAGGGGTTAATTCTCAATGACAAGAATGAAGAAAATGCATTTATAGCAATGAAGATGTCTTCACAATCTTGTTTGTTTCCTCCTGGAAACAAGCCACACTCGCACATACCAGAAGGTTAGAGGACCTGGTTTACATGATGCCTGAAGCAGTGTAATTCATTCTCTTTTTTTTTGTTTGTTTGATTTGGGTTTTTTTTAAGGATTGACCAGAGAAAAACACACACAGTGTAGAAGGTTGCAGTCACAAAGTTTGAGTCTCTTCTTGTGACCACAATTGTGTGAACTGTGAAGTCTCATAAGTCTCATGCTTTTCTTTATCTCACCTCCTCTTCTTTTTTTTGTTTTTGTTTTTTTTGTTTTCTTTAAAAGCTGTAACTCAGGAAATGCAGTAAGTTTTTTTTTTTTTTTTAAAAAAAGAAAGAAAAACAACCTCCCTGCCCCCCAAAAACCCTTTATGGCCTCAATCTTTATGGCCTCTTCATCAACTCCTGTTGACTGTTTTGTTGCTCTTTGTAGTATGTGTAGCTGCCATTTGGCTGAATCTGGTAAAATAGCCTGACTGAGACCCCTGTGGATCAAGAACAGTCTGAGACAAGGCTTCTTATATTACTAAAAGGTCAGGCCTTTCCCCTGGGTTTCCTTTGTCCATATATTTGGTATGTGTCATCCTACTGCTTCAGGGCCTTCAAATGATTTTTCTGTATGTAGTAGAAGCTGAACGTGCATTTGGTGACCTTCTGGTGTCGCTGCTTGTGAATGAAGCCAGAGGCTCACTAATTGCAACAGTGAGTAGTAATCCACATTGGGTTACTGAATGCACTGCTTTTCTATGTTTAGAAGACTTGGAAGAATGCAGGGAGCGAAAGCTATTTTTCTCTATAGTAAAGAAAAAGTTTCAAGTAGGACAGGTCCAAAGACTGAAAGTTTATGTCACCACAATTTTGTTGTCTAGAAGTACATTTTTGTTTTCTGGAGGATATAAATAATATAAATTATATTTATATAAATAATATATATAATATAATAAATAATTTAATAATTTAAAGTTATGTAATGAATAGACTGGCAGATAATTCAAATAAATCATGGCATGAAAGAGGAAAAAAGAAACGGGAATAGATGGAATGATGACAGGGAAGAGAAATGAAATATGAATCTGTTTCTTACTGTGAAAGTTTTGTTGTCCTGGCTGCAATATCTTTTGAGGATTGTGTAGAAACTTTGTACTATTTTTGTGCATTTGAATGTACCTTTTTTACTGATTGTCCTAGTCTGGAGCATAGGTAAGCTGGAAGCACTCACAGTAAATAAAATAACAGCCCTTTCTCTTTTTTAAAAAATAACGCGCGACATACTTGGGATCAGCTCAGAGGGTTCTTAGGTTGCACGTGAGTTGGTCACTGGTAGCACATGTTAATTACGATTCATACTGAAGAGGACCCGAACTAACATGAAAGAAAAAGAGAATTGGGAGAAATAGGACTTCTAGAGTAGATTTGGAAAAAAAGTCAACGGGCATTTCTTTGTGAAAATTGTACCTTGCCGAGGAGATGATGATTTGTGAGATGTTAATTCTTATTTGAAACTTGACTGACCTGCCGAGAGCAGAGAGGGAAAAGGATTTTGCTAGTGTCCTGTAGCAAGAAGTAAATCTTTTACCATCTAAGTCTGCATTTGTTTGATACCTGTTGATAGTACTGTAATGCCAATTGTAAGCTTTAAGGTTGTTGAATTCCAAATGGAAGGTGTTCTTGTTTTGGGTGATTCATGACACAGTAGTATTAATTAGTTGTAGACATTGTAGTCATATCAATTATTTTAAATGTGATTAGAGATGTTCTTTTGATGGTGATTATGGGAAACTAACCCCACGGTTATGCTATCTGTGCTGTAACAAGCGCATCTGAGGTATGGTGGAAGGAGACTTTCCCTGGGATGTGGTACAGAAATGGTGGGGTAGGGTATATAGTGAGGGCCAGGCACTGCATGAAGGATTTTTATAAAGGGTAACACCATTACAAATACAGGAAAAGAGAAGCACTGTTGGGTCTGTACAGGTGGAAATCCTAGACCTTAGATATACTACTAGGATTATACTGGCAACCCCTGGGTCGGGGCAGTGATAGTGGTCAGGAGCTGCAAGTTTGGGAGAGTTATAGTGGGGGATTTCAACTGCTGGACAGAGTCCAGTTCTGTGCCTCAGGAGGTGAGGTAGAACACTCTCTTAATGCAATAAATGATTGCTTCCTACAAAAAACCAAGTTTAAACTAACAAGAGAAGCTGCTTTTTGGAATGTTGTGGTGCATAGGACCTACTTTAAGCTAGTAGTGGGATGGCTTATGGCAACCACAGTATAATTAAATATAACTGAGTAGAAGGGGACAGCAGACAAAATAAATCCAGCACATGGATATTCAATTTCAAGAAATTAAATTACATAAAAATTAATCAAGTAGTTTAAAAGTCCCCCAAACCATAAAATGATCTGCTCAAAAAGTAAGCAGCCTACAGGGAGCTTGGAGGCTGTTTAAAAAATACTGTGTCAGAAGCAAAAAAAAACCCTGTGTTGGTCAATGGGAAAGCTAAAAAGCCATCATGGGGAAAAGATGAGGATTGAATGGAAACCATGCCAAGTGAGAACAGGAAAATCTGTAGCATGGCAGGTGAAATGTAAAAGGAGCATTTAAAAGGGTGAAAAGGAGTTGAAGAGCACCTTGCACAGGAAGCTCAAACCAGTAGTAATACATTCTCCAAATCCATCAAGAACAGGAATCCAGGTAGTGATTGTGTGGGACTGGTTGGTGACCAAGGGTGGTGGAATGGGCACCTGGGGATGGTAAGGTGTAACAGTGAAGCTTAGTGAATTCCTTCTTGTCACTGTTACTGCTAAAGATGGGCTCTAGAGGACATCCTGGGAACACCATACAGGTGACTGACTTCAAGCAGCAATGATAGTTGTAAAGGACAAAATCACTGCTTACTGGAAAGTACAGTCCATTGGAAAAGAGTCAGCACGGCGTCTGTAAAGTTAATGTACTGGAGTTCTGCAAGTGCATGGATAGATGGAAGCAACGGGTATAAGCAACTTTTCAGAGAACATTTGACAAAGATGTATTAAAGAAGTGAAGTTTCCCCAGGCTTGGAGGAGAGATTCTCTATCAGTGGAAAGCTTGTGAGAGCATAGATTTGAACTGCAGGGGATCTCATAAGGTGGCCACCTTCAGTCTCCTGCTCACAGGAGGTAGGTTGTTCAGGGTCTTGTCCACTGGGGTTTTGAAAATCATAGAATCATAGAATTGTCTAAGTTGGAAGGGATCTTGAAGATCATCAAGGTGAATCATCAGTCTAACACAGCCAGGTCCACCAATAAACCATGTCCCCCAGTGCCACGTCTGTCCGTCTTTTAAATACCTCCAGGGATGGCGATTCTACCGCTTCTCTGGGCAGCCCGTTCCAATGCTTAACAACGCTTTATGTGAAGAACTTTTTTCCTAATATCCATCCTAAACCTCCCCTGGCTCAACTTGAGGCTGTTTCTTCTTGTCCTGTCGCCTGTTACTTGGGAGAAGAGACCTACTGCCCCCTCGCTACACCCTCCATTCAGGTAGCTGTAGAGAGCGATAAGGTCTCCCCTCAGCCTCCTCTTCTCCAGGCTAAACAGCCCCAGGTGCCTCAGTCGCTCCTCATCAGACTTGTTCTCCACACCCCTCACCAGCTCCGTTGCCCTTCTCTGTACACGCTCCGGCCCCTCCATGTCTTTCTTGTCATGAGACACCCAAAACTGAACACAGTACTTGAAGTGGGGCCTCACCAGTGCCAAGGACAGGGGAACGATCGCTTCCCTAGTCCTGCTCACCACACTATTGCTGACACAGGGCAGGCTGCCATTGGCCTTCTTGGCCACCTGGGCACACTGCTGGTTCGTACTCAGCCGTCTGTCAACCCACCCCTGTGGGTCACTCTTCCAGTGCAGACTACTCAGAAGGTGAAGAAATTTTTCCTTATGTCAAACTGGAATTTTTCTTGTTGCAATTTGTGACTGTTACCTCTTTCTCTAGGCACTTGAGATGAGTCTGTCTGTGTCTTTTCCATGATACCTTTTTAGCCTAACTTGAGACAAACCACTGCTGCCAGGATTCATGGCTGACGCATATTGAACTTCTTGTCCACCAGGATCTCCAGTTTCTTTCCTGCAGAACTGTGACCTCACAGTTTGTTCCCAGTCTGTCCTGTTGCATGGGGTTGCTCCATCCCTAGGGCAGCACGTAGCTCTTGCCCTTCTTGAACTTCATGAGGTTCCTGCCAGCCCAGTCTTCCAGCATGTCACAGTCCATCTGAATCACAGTTCTGTTTTTCAGGCTTTTGGACTTATCCACAGATATTTTTTTTGAAGGCGTGTTCTGTACTGTTGCACTGGTCATGATGAAGATGTTAATAGCGTCTGCTTGTAGGTGGACTTTTTGTTACCTGCCACTAGTTAGATTGTAGGCCTGTGATCACAGTTCTTTGAATCTGGCAGTCCATACAATTTTTCATCCATCATGTAGTCCATCCATAGTTTATACCTGCCCAGTGTAGCTGCAAGGATGCTGAAGGACTCTGCATTACTAAAACGACGTACAAAATATTTACAGCTGTCTTATTCTGCAGAGCAAATTATTTCATCAGAAAGGGCAGTCAGGTTGGCCAGGCACTATTTACGTTTGGTGGCTCCATGCTTCTTGTTCCCAGTTGCTTTCTTGTCCTTCGTATGCATATGAAGGGTCTCCGTGTGGATTTACTCCCCAGTCCCCTGAGATGCTGCGTGGAGTCAGACAAGTCTGACAGTCCTGTCTCTCCCTTATTGCCTGTCTTGAAGGTGGCATTTGCCCTCTTGAAGGTGGCATTTGCCCTTTTGCAGTCATCAGCCACCTCCCGGATTGATTATGACCTTTCAAAAATGATAGAGGGCAGCTCCTCCTCCATCCTATTTGGTCTTATGGAGTTGTGTATGTCCAGTTTTCTTAAGGCAGTCTCTAACTTCATCTTTCTGTACCATTGTTGGTGTCTGGGAGTAGCCGGGACATGCTAGTCCCTAAGGGGTCACTAAGTGTGGTATGAGGCAGGCAGCAGCAGTGACCTCACCAGCAAGGGTACAGTCCCTCAGGACCCACGGGTGAGCAGGGCAAGCCAGGTGACGGCAGGAAGCTGGGTTAGGGCAAGAGCCTGGGTTGGCAGACGGATCCACAATGAGGTCAAGCTGGGAAGTAAAGTCTGTAGCTCAGGTGGGTGCCAAAGGTGAGAGCCGCAGCTTAAAAACAGCTGCCGAGGCAGGGAGTGGTGACCTTTGCAGAAGCCTGCAGTAGAGCTTTCTGGAAAAGCTGTCCCCAAGGTCACCAGCTGTACTATCTTGGCCCTGAGCCCAGGTAACTAAACCCCCAGGAGGAGGGATATCTGCTGGGGGCCTTGATAGGTGACACTTTCTTCCTCCAAGCTCTGCCACGAGGCACAAGAACTTGGGAGGCGTGAGAGCAGACCTTGACGGTAAAGCCTGAAGCAAAGACGACATTGAATACCGCAGCCTTTCCTGTGTCCTTGGTCAGTTGATTGCCTGCCCTGCTCAGCATCTGACCAATGTTTTTTTTGGTCTTCTGCTGCCAGTGTTCTTACTGGAGCCCTAAAAGCCCTTCTTGTTGCCCTTTTCATTCCCTGCCAGATTGGAGTCAGCCAAGCTTCTGATCTCTGCGTGTTTCCTCAGTTCTGGTGAATTCCTCACATGTATCTGGTCTTTGCTTGACCTCCCATATGCTTCCTTTTTGAGCTTAGTCAGAAGTTCACTGTCCAGCCAAAGTGTTGTCCTTCTGCATCTGCTCATTTTCCTGCATGTTGGGATGGGCTGTTCTTTGGGGGGAAGCTGTCCTTAAGGATCAGCCATCTCTCGTGGGCTGCATTGCTTCTTCACACCATCCCATAGTACTGTACCTATCAGATCAGCCTCCTGAACAAACTGTAATCTGGCTATTCGTTTTGTTACTTGTCATCTTCGCTTCTGGGATCTTGAACTCTTACCATGTCACATCACTACATTAAAAAATTATCTTTGATGCATTGAGAAACCTGACTTATGTTTGCACCACCATGTTGCTCTCACAGCGGATATTGGGGTGGTTAAAGTCCCTCACACAAACTGCGGTCTGCGATCACGGGGTTTCTTCAGCTGTTTAAACATGGCTTCATTTGCTTCTCGACAGAGGATCTGTAGTGGACATCCACTACGATATTCCACTTTTTTGACTAGTTGTATTCTGACTGTGCAAGAGGTCTGTCCATCATCCCATAGCAGAGGTGGTTTATCTGAGCATTTTTGTCACCCTGTCTTACACATGCTATGCCCTACTTGATCTCTGACAAACCTGGTTGAAAGCCCTCTGACTTGATTAGCGAACCCAGAGGGCAGAGGACAGGGCTTAGTGGTCACTTCAAAGGCTGGAGAGGAGACAGCACTGTAGTACACTTAATGTTCGTGCTTAGGCTGGTTTTGTCCAGCATTTTCCCTTTGATCCGGAGAAATGAATGACATGGGAAATCTCCAAGTTTACTGATATTACTGAAATTAGACTCATAAAAAGCCACACCAAAGGCAGAAGAATATCGCCAAGCTGAGTGATCAAAAAGGTGGCAGAAGAGCTTCAGTGTATATGAATTTATGACAACTTAAGGTAATTAGCATAAATATGGTTTAGATTGCTTTCCCTAAATGAAGGGTAATTCATCTAGGGAAAAGCAATCTAAACCATACCTACGTACGGCTGAACTCAGAGCAGGCAGTTATGACTCCAGGAGGAGAACCTAAGGACAGTGACAGTTCAATGAAGTAATTACTCAGTGTAAATGACAGCCAAACAAAAAACCAATGATGTTGGCTGTCAATTGGAGGGGAGTTGAAAACAACAGAGACATCATTTTACTGCTCTGTAGTAAAGCTGTGGTTGCAGCCACATCTCATATTCTACGTGCAGTTCTGGTTGCTGCGTCTCAAGAGGAAGCGGAGAGGGGAACGGTGATCAATAGGGGATGGAGATGCCTTACGAAGAGAACCTGGAGCCTGGGACTGATACGGAGAGAGAATGTAATCAAGGTGTACAAAATCCTAAAGGTGGGGGACGTGCTGAATGCAGAGCTGCTCACCCGATCCTGCTGTATTAGGACTGAAAGTACTCAGAAACTCGTTGCTGTAAAACCGCCGAGAAATTGTTTATGTGGCAGGTGGTGAGCTGCTCCAGCAGCTGTGGGAGCTGCCAACCACTAGCTGGTTCAGAGAGGGACCGGGCAAATTTGTGGGAAACTGTTCCATGAGTGGCTGCTGAAGGACGAGGCAGGGATGTCCCTGCTGCGGTCCCATGCTTGCGGCCAGCGGAGGGGTGTGCAGGGTGGTGGAGAGGGGCCAGACTCCGGCAGTCCCTGCCGCTGGCGTCTGCTGGTGGTGCTGGTGGAGCCGGCGCGCTGGGCTGGGTGAGATGGACCGTTTGTCTGACCCAGTGTGGTGTTTCTGTCCTCCCACCTGCCTCTGCCAGCAGAATTGATGCTGTTTGAAGCAAATGGTGTAATAAATATGTGTAATTAAAAGCAGTGGCTCTTACTGAGCAGCTGAACGTTGAACACCATAATTTAAACTGTTTTTTCTCCCAGTAAAAAATCTCAAATATCCAGTACTTCATTCTTTAATTTTTTTGAGCAGGTTACTCTAGCAACTGTTGTTGCTAAGACACAAATAGCTACAGATGTTCTCAGAACTGATTGCACTGTGATAAATACCATGGCTGCCTATAATGCAAAATAACAAAAGAAATAAGTAAATTTACCATAATCATAACGTTTTTAATAAAATCATGGCGAAAGTTAAGTACTGAAACAGTTTCTTTCTAATAAAACTATAGATTAATGTCCTGGTAGCCCGTGGTGGTAGCTATATGACTTTTTGATATGTATTAGTGAAATCTTTGATTGAAAACAAAGTTTGGAGCTGCATAATGTAAATAATTCCTTTTTGGTGGTTAATATAATGCAGATTTGCTGTCTGACTGACAGAGGCTTAAAAATTGTAGTCTTTTGTTCAGGAAATTTCCTAATCTATTTGACTATGTCTGAAGTGGCTTCTAGAAATTAAAGGCAGTGTGCTCTGCTGTTTGAAAGTTTGTTTTTAAAAGCTTTTAAGACAAACAACATTTTTTTTTCCTCCGGAGCTGCAGCTCTAGAGATTTGCCACCCGTTTATCGGTTATCTAAAACACGAAAATGTATGCGAGCCTCAAGATACCGGGTATCTTATCATTTGTGGTCTTCAGGGAAAAATCCAGTAAGTCTCCATCCTCATGAACAGAGGAGATAATCGACTTTTCTACTTTTCTTACATTTACATAAATTACTGTGCTTTGTTTTGTAACTAGAAGGTTAATAGCAGTTTTGTGTTCTTGTGCTATGTGAGCAATGCATGTTAGATTTAGCTGGAAGAAATTGCCGACTTGTTTCTGGGCTCAGTTGGAGTTGTTTTTCTCAAGGATGAAGTTGTTTTTTCCAAATTTTCCTTTTGAGAAAACAGTTCTTTTCCCCATTAAAAATTTCCCTGCTGTGTTTCAAAATCAAATTTAACAGAATTGCATAAGAACCGGGAAACCAAGCTGCGTATGTGTCATTGTTCAAGCAAAGTGAACTGCACACAGCCTTAACGTTGATAACCTTTCAAGGATTTAAAACTAATGTGAAAATGCCTATTAATGAAATAGGCATTGCTTTGGGTAAAACTATATTTGTATTACCACATTTAATTTCAGTAATTTTCTCAATTTATAAATGCTGTACTTTTTTTTTTTCCATTTTAAGATGATGAAATTTTAATCAAACTGTGATTTTTCAACCCTACACGACTGTGTTTACAGACTTGTCATGGCCACTCACACCTTCAAAAATAGGGCATACAGTCTGCCTTCCCTGTAACTTTTACAGTGTTTTATTCTGAGTCTTCCCTGATTAACAAAGAAGGGAAGAGAGAGCACGGCTGGAGAGCAGTAAACAATCCAGCGGATCTCACGGCAAGGGTTTATTCTTTGGTATTCTTCACAGTATTTTGCAAATATCCATGTGTGTATCTGGGTGTGTGAGTGTGTGCATGGAGAGTGAGGAAAAAGCGAAGAATAGCAGATTATAAATCTTTGCTGTGAGATCCACTGGATTTGTTAAAGATACAAAGTCAGCAGACTGGTGTGTAGCACAGCTTTCATTCATTAACTCTATTCTGTTGTTTTTTTTTAAACAGCTGCTCTCTGCTGCTGAAAAAGGAATATAGTAAAGAACTGTACTTACAAAAGGGGGTGATTTAACAAAACAAAGCTTGAAATACGGTGCCTTGAGGATGGATTTTAGAGGGAATTTTTAAGAATTGTTTTGGAGAGCAAGACTGTTGTCTGAGGAGCTGATTGTTGATAGTGTTAGAAAGAAGAATTTAGGGATATCAAAATTTGAAGTTAGAAACCCAAGTTCCTTTTCCCTCTTACCCCATTTGTATTTACAAACACCGGAGTAATGCACCTATTCTTATCTGCTTGGCAGTCATGGGATGACTGTCAGATACTTAATGTGCAGCCTTAGTATGATATTTATAAATCAACTTGTGAGCGCCATGGGAAGGAGATCGTTCATTGTGTTACTTGCAGGTTTACTTGTGAAAGCAAATGATTTGTATTAAGTATTTAATTCTTTAGTGGAAGATGAAAGCTAGATGGGCCCCTCCTCTTCTGTTCTTCTGCGCCTTTCTTTGAATGGCACTGGAGCTGTATTAGTATATTAAATACTGTGATTCCCTTTTCTTTAAAGTATCTTTAAAGTTTTTTGAGTTTGTATACAGACTCACCAGGTAGAACATTTTACACACCCATGCATGTATTTACTCATTTTGTTTGCATCATTGTGATGGTGCAGCTTCCTGAAGAATTTTCATTATCTCTTTTTGCCTGAAGGAAAGAAAAATGAAGCTTAGTACACAAAATTGTTCAATTCCTGACAGTTCATTAAGGGGCTGTTTTATTACACAAACCAAACTAGGAACCAGGCTGATGCTGTCATTTCCTGTGACCTTTAATCAAGCTGTTGAACAAAAAAAAAAAGAGATTTTTCAAAACTTTTGAGAATGCCTGTTCTTGCCAAGTCCTCATGAGAGATCCTTCAGGAGCAGGCAGCGGATAGGTTTGCTTGCTTGGTGTTGGCAGAATGGTAGCTTGGCTATGTTGAATACCAAGTTGGAAATATTTCAGCAGCTTGGCTGATGAAATATTATCACAGTTGGATATGGGAATGCTGAGATATGGGGAAGGATAAAATTGTAAAGAAACTTCCCTGTGGAAGAAGGAGGTTTCAGCACAAATCCAGGCTGGGCAGAGGATGGATGGAAAGCAGCCCTGAGGAGAAGGACTTGGGGGCATTGGTGGATGAGAAGCTCAACATGAGCTGGCAATGTACAGTGACAGCCTAGAAAGCCACCCGCATCGTGGGCCACGTTCCCAGCAGCAGGGCGAGGGGGGGGGATTCTGCCCCTCTGCTCCGCTCTGGGGAGACCCCCCTGCACTGCTGCCTCCAGCTCTGGGGCCCCCAAACACCAGAAGGACTTGGACCTGTTGGAGTGGGGCCAGAATAGGCCATGAATATTCTCTGAAGGCTGAAGCCCCTCTGCTGTGAGGACAGGCTGAGAGAGTTGGGGGTGTTCAGCCTGGAGAAGAGAAGGCTCTGGGGAGACCTTAGAGCCCCTTCCAGTGCCTAAATGGGCTCCAGGAAAGCTGGGGAGGGACTCTTGATCAGGGGGTGGGGTGATGGGACGAGGGGGAACGGTTTTACACTGGAAAAGGGGAGATTTAAATGAGATATTAGGGAGAAATTCTTTGCTGTGAGGGTGGTGAGCCCCTGGCGCAGGTTGCTCAGACAAGCCCTGGCTGCCCCATCCCTGGAGGTGTTCAAGGCCAGGCTGGACGGAGCTTGGAGCAACCTGGTCTGGGGGGAGGTGTCCCTGTCCAGGGCAGGGGGGTGGAACTGGGTGTTCTTTAAGGTCCCTTCCAACCCAAACCATTCTATGATACCCATACGCCCATATCCATATGCACACTTTGATGTGGAGGGGCATGGATCTCTGCCGGTGTGGGAGATGTCTGATAGTGTGTTTTGCCTGAAGATTAAAACTTAATTCATAAACCTTCAGAATAAAAAGCACTTGATAGCTGTGCAGTGCATAGTAATGTCAGTGTGTATGTCTTCTCTCTTTACTCTTTGTATTTATTTCTTGGGATGTTTTTAATTAAATTCAAAAAAAAAGGGTGGGGGGGACACCCACCACATCCCACTGTGCCAACTTCCGCTCTCCTCCGAAAAAAGTGGTTTGTCACGTGATGAGTGGCATGGAGTAAAAGCATATTGCAAGGAAAAACCCTGCTCTGGTTGGAGATGGCTTAGATCACTTTGGCTGCACTCTCCGATCCCATGTGTGCGTCGTGTAGCAGCATGGGAGAGATTACCATGAAATGCTTGACTGGAAAATATGGGAAGCTTAGACGACTCTTCTCCTGCTTAATTCCTGTATTCATTGCTATTCATGGTAAGGTGCTGGCCCTGGAGTAAATAAGGTGTGGAAATGACTGTATAGATTACATTATTGTGCATACAAAACATTTTATTTTAACTTTCTATTTAATAAATGTAATTTCATTACACTAACTAAAGCTTTGTTCTTAGGGAAGTAGTGGCTATTTTAAAGTAATATAAAACCATATTCAAACAGCTTTTTTTCTAGGCAGTATAATTACTGCTTGTTGCTTTTACCACAGTATCCTTGACTTTAATTATTTGCAGCTTGAGAGAAGAATGCTTCCTCAGCCGAAATTTTATATTCCAAGGCAAGGCTGATGGGCTTGAAAAGAACAGAAAGTAAATAGCAGTCTAGCCTGATGCTAATAGCAGGTAGCTTTCAGAAATTGTATCCATAGTATCTAGTTTGAGAGGATCTGACCAAGCTAGACTTTGTGTTTTAGGATTTTTAAAACAGGATTTAGTGCAAGAAACTGTACATAGCTTGCTGGGGCTTTTAATAGGGAATTATATTGGCATAGCGGTCTTGTGCAGAACAGAAGGCAACTGATCTGTGATTTTGCAGTCCATTCCCATGCTTTGACACGTTCTGTTTTGGAGTTTACATAATGCATCTCCACGAATTGAGCAAGCAAAATAAAACGATATGCAAAACACCTATCCTTGATATTTTACATTGTTGGTGTTCTGCGCAAGTTGGAATTAAACCAGTATGGGTATTCAAAACAATCTAGATTAAATAAAAAATGTTTCATTCAGATATTACAAAATAGTTTTCATCAGGTAAATAATGAAAATCACCCCATAAGGGGGAAAAAGTGCTATTTTGCTGGTTTTCAGAAGTGTAACAGTTGACTCATTTCTTTTCTGAATGTGTCTTTCATTACTGCAACTCATTTGATGGCTTATTGCACACTCAGATACATTTTGTACTGGTTTTCTCATTCACAAGCCCAGTGGCCCACAGAAATATTCTCACCACCAGAATCTACTTTTCAGACCTCCCTCTCACAAAAAAAAAAAAAAAAAAGGACATATAGGTGGAAAATGTTACCAAACCCCAGCTGCCCCCAAGGCTGTTAATCACCAATTTCTCCTCCTCTGAGGTTAGCGAGCGTCAGTGCCCATTGGGAAGCTGTGGCTTTGCGTGGGACAGGGAGCAGGACTGATGGCGGTTGCGCTGGCAGCCTCTGTCCTGGGTCCAACTGCAGCAATTTGGGCTCTCTATGGAACTGAAGATATCGAAGATCTGCTTTGATATCTCATCTGTTGTGGTAACTTACGGTTTTAAAATGTTCCATAATAGAAACTGTGTGATAAGCTTATCTGAAGCACAGTCACCTTGAATTTTATACAAGTTAAAGATCTCATTTTGAGATTTGAGGTGCCACCCAAAAAAAAAATCATCTGTGTTGTTTATCTTCAGTTTTTAAAAATCACCTTTGTTCATGGGGAGCTGCTTGCTAAGCAAGTCAGTACACGGAGGTGGCTCACGCTGAGCAAGTGCAAGGCGCGGGGTTTGTTTTTTGGAAACCCAAGCCCTGGGCGGTGGTGCCCGTGCGTTACTCTCCTCCCGGGCGAGGAGGTGCTCGGGGCTGGGCACGCTGCCCTGGGCTACACCTGCCCTGGGGCCCGAGCCGCCGGAGAGGCAGCGGAGGGATGAGCCATCTCGGAGGGTGCTGTTAGGGAAATGTGTGTGGCCGGAGCAGCTGCTCCTTGGATCCTGGCGCTGAAGCTGTCAGCAGCTTCGCTCAGCCTCTCCCTGCAGGCGGAGAGAAGCAGGCAGCTCCCTTCCCTGGTTCTGCGCTCCACAGTGGATGGCAGGGAGAGGCTCTGGCCTTGCTCGGGGTCCAAGTGCTTTCCATGCCTGGCCACGAGAAGCTGTGTGGTGGCTCTCCAGGAGAATGGGGTGATTGGGCGGACAGTGATACAGGTTGAAAGGCTCTGGGAGCCGTAAGTGTATCGCTGTGGCTTATGTCCTCTTTTTTGCCAAAGCGAAACAAATAAGATGGTAAAATTATGGTTTCATCTACTACGGCTGTCGCTGAAAAGGGGCATCCTGCTGCCCTGCTCCTGCTGGCTCCCCAGGCACCGGACTGCGTGAGACCGGAGCTGGTCCCAGTTACAGCAGCTTAGCAGAAAGCTTGTGCTTGTGTTCCTCTTTTTTCCCCCTTTCTTTCTTTTTCCTTAGAAGAAGGTCAGATCCCAGATCCAGACTTCTGGTCAGCCACATAACCGCTTTGGTGGCCACAAAGGAAGGGGTGTCAGGTGAGCAAGAGTGGGTTGCTGGAGGTAAGGAAGGGCAGGAGCTCTTCCTTCAGCAGCAGCTTAATCTGGTGGTGGTGGAGGAAGGCTTTGCTGGAGGGAGAACCTGTCACTCTGAGCTAGTCAGGTGTACCAGTTAAGTACATCCCTTTCACTTCCAAATGCACGCTGCTTCTTCAAGTTGTTCTGCCCCCTTCTGTGTAACAACAGCTATAAACACTAGGTCTTTGCGAGATGTCTTCTCCCCACACTGCTGTTTCTGAAGGTATGGAGAATTCTCTAGAAGAAAGTGAGGAGCTACCAGAGGTCAAGTTTTCAGTTGCCATCTAGGCAAGTGCTTACTGCTCATCTGATTTGCTGTGGTCATTTGCTTCCAGGTGCTACAAGGTGCTCTACTCATTTGGGAAGACATTTTTGTTCACAAGTGTAATAACGCATTCTGATGTGACTCGGGGAATCTTTTTGTCTTTCTAATTATTTCGATTCTTCTCAAAAACAAAATTAAAGAACTGCTCACAGCTTTTGAATAAAGCACGAAATGGGAAGTTACTGCTGTATGGATCAAAGTGTCATTTGAAATCTTTTTCCATACTGAAGAGTTTAGTTTGGGAATTTTCTAAGAAATTACACAATGAAACAGTGTCAAATAACAAAAATTAAGAACAAGGGACAGGACGGGACCAAATATTCTTGCTGTTTGCTATTGTATTCTACAGTCCTATTCTTAATCTTTGAATGCCGCAGTTTCTCTTAAGTCTTGATTTTTCTCTGTTACTCCTACAAAAATTAAAGGAAATAAGTTTTTATATTTAAAATAAAACTGATTAAAACTCATGGAGGAAAAACTGGAATGGTGACAGTAGTACTTTGCATTGTATACTTTCTTGTGTGTTGTGTAAATAGGGTGTTTTCAAAAGACCCTGAGTTACTGAAGAGCCTTATTGTAAATTCAGTTGATTTGCAGTTAATGTAAGTAGCTTTGATTAGGGGAGGCAGCCTTGGAATATACTCAAACCCTCAGTGAAATTTTACCCTGGCAAATATGATACACCCTGGTATGTAAGACCTTTACCTGCCCTCAAATGAGGGAGAAGAAATCCTCTGTGTTTTCATGGTTAATACGAAATTATTCCAGGCTGCCAAGCATCCCCATGCTCGGCACGTGGTGCTGCACCGCAGGCTGGCTGCACGTGGTGGGAGTGTAAGTAGGTCTGGCAGAGGCCGGCAGGGGGAAATAGCAGTTGTTTTCAGGACACCGGAAAGTTATTTCTGTTAACTTGTTTAGTCGCTTTGCATGGGGACAATTTCATGATGTGGAGGTGCCTGAACGCGCCAGACAGGGTGGGAAGACAGAAAGCACGGCTGGGTAAATGGCCTTTTGCCTTTCCACTGAGGTTTACAGCAAAACTTTCATGGCTGTGGAGGCAGGAGTAGCTTGTACCTCAGCACAGACAGTTGCTGTATTTAATTTTTTCCAAACCACTAAGTGTTTTTCAGCATTTCTTCAAATTTCTGTGATCCACTTGGGTTCTGCTCTGGGTGCAACACTGCACACGTGTGTGTATGGAGAGGCAGCTCTGCTGGGGCGGGAGAGGAAGCCCGAACTTGCTTTTGGTGCAGTTGGGATGGGGCTTGGCTGCAGAGGTTGGGGCTTGTTTTTGATCGACTGGCTTTGAGATGAGTGGGTGAAAGAAGAGCAATTGAACGCATAGGTCAGGCTGTTCCTGAACGTTGGTTGGGCAGAGGGGGAAGCTGTGGAGGACATGTGCCTTATCTTTTGCCCAGCAAATTGCAAAAGTTAATCAGGTTGTAAAGGTAATCTCCAAAATTTGCTTTTCGTGGTTTTAAAACCCTGGGGGATAGCAGCTCTTTCGTATAGTATCCAAGGTCTCTGCACTAAATGCTACTGGGTTACTTAGCTTCCAAAAGAAAAACTATTTTATATATTTTCATCAAACTTCTCTTTTTGAAGGGTGCCATTGAAATAATAAATTTTCTTTGTGAATTTGGCAATAAACAGTACTGTGTGTAGATACATTTAGGTGTACCCTCTTGTCCTGATTTTTTTTGTTCGTTATATAAATGTTCTAAATTAAAACAGGTTAGATTGAATCACGCTGTTTACTGACCTAGTAGACCAGACTTGATCATTTAAAGTGTCTTTAAAATCATGGTGCACATGTCTGATTGATACATTAGCTTCTGTAGTCAGTATGGTACAAGTAAATGATGTAGAAATGTGCCACGTGCATAAAAAAGTCTGTTTGTATCTTGAAGCTTAAAGCTAAATCCCTTGTTTATGAAATCTTTCCATATATGAATTTCATCTTTTACTTGGGAGATGGCAACACGAGTTTAGAAAGCTTGTGGGTGGAATATATAACAATTAATATTCTCTGATAGCCTAAATGATAAGCCCGCCAAAAAGTACATAAAGCTATGAACACCTTTTTTTGACAGGCTTTGAAGACTGCTGAGGAACACATGATTTGACTCATTTAAGCATTAAAACAGTAATACCCATGGAAGAGCCACAAGACTTACCCGAACAACCAGTAAGTATATTTAAAAAGGCTTAAAATGAATATATAAACCAAATCGGTGATCATACAAATTCTGTATACAGTTATTTTAATTATAATGGAAAATAAGGCTTATACTTAGTATATTTATGTAGAGGTGAAAAACCATTTTGCTGTTAGTAAAATGTGTTTTACATTTCATTTACTATAATCATGCAGGCAGTAGTAATAAAAAGAATAGTTATGTATGCTTAAACTCTCTAATGTTTCTATGTAGAATTATGCCTAATAATTACTTGTTATGCTCAGAAAACCAGACCATTTCAAACCTGTTCTAGAGAAATTAAAATTCACTATTTTAATGACAGAATCAGCATGCTGGTTATTACAGTGTATAGAGCCTTCAGTTGTTCTTGTGCTTAAGACTTTGAAAAGGTCCCATGATCCATCATCTCCACGGGCAGAAAGCATTTTTTTTAATTCTTAATTTAACTGTGTGTTCGGCAAGGGAAGCGCGTCTTAGGTTAAAAATTGCTGTCCAAACATATTTGCCATACTGTCTGTATTATCAGTAACTGATATCACGTCACAGAAGTTTTGGGTGGAGCGATTATTAATACAGTATGATACGAAGTTAAATTTGTATATCTAAAACATAATAGTGTAGGGATTCAGCAAAAAAGTTTGTATTAATTTTCTATTCCCAAATTTAACCTGATGCAAACGCAACAAGAAATTGCCAAGTTACTTTGAGAGTGAAGCTTATTTTAATTTTGGAGACCTTTTCAAATGCACACAAAAATAGAATAATAGTCTGAGGGCAATTTGGTAATTTCCTGTTGAAAAGTTTTTGATGCTTTTTTAATGTGAAAATTTTATGTTCTTCAGTTAACTAATTAGAAAATACATTGTAATGTCATTTATGCAATTTTATGACTTGGGAACAAAGCTGAAGGGAATGGAAATGCAAATTTACGGTTGTTCGAAGTATTGCTTGACACAACATGCAAATTATGTGACTGAGTCAATATGCACAAAACATAAAACTAATCAGCAAAAACATAATTTGAACTTCAGATATTGTGTAGGATTTAAAAATGAATTAAATTTTTGTATTAAAAAAGGAAGTTTCTGTAAGTACATCCTTATATAATGAAAACTTTGTGAAATTTTATTCTCTGGGGCATGAGAGAGACAGGGTACAGCTAATTTTTGGTATGTGAAAGCATCCTGTGTAAGTGGATTCTGCTGTAATTCCCTGCTGCTAATTTCTTCTAAGTACCTTATGCCAGTCAGTCATTCTGAGACAGAAAATGAGACTATATTGATCACAACTAGTAAGTGAAGTGGTATAGTGGCACATTCTTGCAGGAGAAAGTGAAAAGAACAATCGTTCTGTTTTTTTATAGTGAGACCATTCCTGAAAGAAGTGAATTTGTAACAAAAAAAAAATAAAACCCAAAAAACCTGAAGTCAACTTTGCAAAACCCTGTCTGCCTAGTAACCCAACATTGATATTGTACAAACTTACTTTCTTTCCCAAATAATTTTGCTCTTCTTAATCATGGGAACAATATTAGTGTGTTACTTCAGAAAATAATGTTTATGGCAAACTGTTGATACCTGAATCCAGAAAGGAGCCTGTGGAGAAGGCTTTGAGTTCAATGTATTTTACTTAAAAAAAAAAAAAAAAGAAATTGGGTCATTTTCTTGTGTTGGTGTGGACTGATGGTAATAATTGGTCCAATGTATGTGTCTTTTCTAAATGAATGTTAGACTTCTCACATACCCCACATACTGCCACCTGACACCTTAAACAGGCATGTCATTTGTCCCTGGTTTTTGAATGTTTCTTCCCTTGTCAAGTCTGAATTAGAATGGAAAAGTTTCTGTGCACGCTGTGGTGCTAGAAAACAGAAACAGACATAGGAAATAAGAGAGCAAAGGATAGTTTGGGGGAAAATGATCAAAAGTGACCCCCCGACCTTCTCATGACAAAAAAAAAATCATTAATTTATAATACGTTATTAATCTGGATTAGTTTCTAGAAGTAATCCTGTATAGTAATCTCTCACTTGTTGAATGCATTTGGGATGCATGTAGTTGATTTTTACAATACTTTATTTAATCCTTAATGCTAGAGAATGACAGAAACCTTTTTTATAAGGGATGGTGAACTTGTGTTTGACTCATTGCAGGCATCCACTGGGTTGCTCTCTGCTTGGAATGACTTCTGCTGTATGGGACAGCAATGGCAAGTCAGGCAGCGGTAGGGAGAGCATGGTGATGGAAAGGGCTCCAGAAAGACCCAACGCTGCCAAAAGGGCGGAGAAAAAGCAATGGTCATGTGTTTGGGCTGAAGATTGTTCTAAATTGAAATTGGCAAAAGATTTGTGATAAAATTCTGCATTCCTGGCTTGTGTGCAGTCCTCTGTTCACAACGGCGTTGCCCCAGGCTTAAATGGCTTTGGCAGCATTCCCTCCAACAAGTCATCGCCTTGCTTCTTGGCCAGCTGTGAGTGTGGGGGTTTCCCTGGTTCTGGCAGGGCTTGGAAATTAGTCCATGAATATCAGTCTGAGAGTTGGATTCAGTCACAGAGCAACTGTTATCTTGACATCAGCAGGAAAACTTTGTTTCTGCTTTGATTCTGACTCTGTAAATACAACTGAACTCCAACACTGGTAGATCTGGGGCAGAAAGAGTTTTCCAGCTCAAAGAATAATTTGTATTTTCAGTTATAAAAATTTGTGATTTGGGAGCAGGGATCAGATAAAATGTGTCACTTGTGCCCCCCCCCCCTTTTTTTTTTAAAAAATCAACATAAACCCAAAGCTTACAGTGAAATAAAAAGATGGAGGTAGGAGGAAAGATGTACCTTAGGAGACACGTCAATCGTTGTAGTGCAGCAGAACAGCTTAGTGAGATAATGTTTGAAGCTGCTAAAGCTGAAACTTGAATCACTGAGGTAAACTACATATTTTTCCTTGTTCTTATTTCTTTTCCTTCTTTTTCTTTTTTTTTCTTTTGTCTTATTTTTTAAAAAAGTGAATTCCCTTCTCCTGCATGAAATGTCTTCAGACTGTAATCCTGTCACTTGAGACAGCACAAAAAAAACCCTCAGCATCTCTCCAGAGGTTTTCAGAGGGGAGCGGGTGTTGAAAGGAGGTGTTTGAAGAGGTTTCAGCAGCCTTTTGTAAGGCTCATGCAGGATGAGTAGGTGCCCCAGGTAGGGTTTGGGGTTGGAGTGTGGTGGTGCAGGGCTCAGCTGGGAGTATAGCAGCACTCTCTCCTCGTGCCCCGAACACCATCCCTAAGTTATTGTTACTAGGTGCTGTTCCTGCATTAAATACGTTTTATGACATGGGGCAGGAGAGAGAAAATGCTTTCGAGGCCCATGAAAGACTATGTTTAAAAGTCTTCCCTCCCACTTAAATTTGTAGTGTAACTTGCACGGATTAGTGATGGGTAGAACACGGGGTTTGCATCCCACTGAAGTTTCAAGATTTTGTAAATGTTATTGCTTAGCATTAAGTCATTAATGAGAATTTCTTTCAAAAGCCTGCAGAGATGGGGACTAGTCAGTTGAGACAGGGATGTGATAGACTGAAATTCAAAATTGCTGTTTTGCTTGACTTAGGCTGCGTACTCACACTGTGTATCCCGTGTTCTAGAGCCATTTGAAGAGAGTATGAAACCCTCTCCAGATATTTATTGATTTGAAAAATGAAATTAACTATTGACTTAAAGGAAAACTGATTTAAAATATTGTTCTCTGTACAACACCAAGGGCATGTTTCTGGCAGAGGGGGAAGATCTCCCGTCAGAGGAGGACAAGGCACGATGGCCTTGCGGTGTAGATACTCATCAAGACAGAAGTTCCAGTCGAGGGACCAAGGTCGGCAGAGCAGTGCTTTGAGCTCATCCTAAGTACCAAGAAGTGTTTTAGGAACAGCTGTTCCTTTCTGGCTGTGATGAAAATGNTTTTTGTGGTAAGTGAGCTGATTTCTCTGTCTACCTCCCATATTAAAAAAAACCCTACTGAACTGAAGAAGCCAGATCCTACTGAGTACCTGACTGTAGGCTTTCCTCCCGTGAAATCTAAAATTCAAGCTGCCAACTCTTAAGTTAAATTTATTTTTATCCTCAATGTAATTTTGGTCTGAAGCAGTTTGCTGCTTTTTCTGATGCGATTCATTTTTTTCTGTCTCCTTTCCTTAAGAGCCCTGTGGGCAGTTTGGTACCCTGAGCTGTCTGGTGCAGTGTTGGTGGCCGAGGTCCCTGCTCAGAAGCGGGTGGCAGGGTCCCAGGGGAGCGCTGGAGCACCTGCTGAGAGACAGAAGGATGCCAAAAGGAGTTGAAGGGCACCATGGATGGGCAGCAGCCACACTGATAAATCCATGCCTGAGGGAGCTGAGGGAACACTAGGCTGCTTTCCCTGTAGTTAACATCGTCTTTAGGTGGGGAAAACTGATATGTCTCCTTTAGGCCCTGAACTTCGTGGCAGTGGGGACCAGAAGTAGTGTGTATACCCAGCCAGGCAGGGGGAGGGCTCTGGAGAAGTCTGTGAAGCTGTGGGGCTGAAGAACCACAACAGGAGTTAACGTCAATGCCAGTGTTACCAGCTCTCTGCTCAGGTTGAAGTGATGAATGCCAGATTTGAGGCTGTGTGATATCTAAGCCATTGCACTGCCATAGTCTTTTGTCATTGCCTTTGCCTTTTGTGTGTGTGTGATGAGTGCTAATGAAATTTGTTGTGTTCCACTGTGAATTGCCAGAAGGAATAGCTGCTGGCAAGACTAGTACAGAGGTGAAAGCAGACTGAGCTCCAAAATACTGGTAACTTCATCCGGGAGAGACGATCCTTTCGGCTTTCTCCTTTCCATCCTTACTGTTTGCTTACTCCTTTCCCCTTGCTGCTTTGAGCCTTTATCCCTTTTTTGTACCTCTGCCTCCCATCTCCCCCTACCCATCAGGAATTCACCTGTGTTTTAGTATTATTTTTAAAAAAAGTTTTGAACACATTTTGACCTCTCGTGCTCAAATTGCATTTTCCTGGTGTTTCATTTATACTCACCTGAGAGAGAAAAACTTAAATAACATGGTGAAGCATTTATGCTAGTGGCTTTCCTGTGTGGCAGCAGTCTCTTTGACTACTGTACGCGGGTCGGGGGCTGTAATCCCTGCAGCCTGATAGCCAGCACGGACCTTCCCAGACCCCAGTCACAGATGTGAGTGCAGCTGGGAACCGAAGCTGCAAGTTTGGCATCTAAACACGTTCCAGGAATGTGGAAGGCTGTAAAACTTTCTGCTAGAGAGAGAGGGTGGGGGGAAGAAAAGCCAGCATATATGACAGGAACATCTTGCTCAAAAGACTACAGGCTACAGAAACTAACCCTGTCATCCTGCCCAACATTTCAAAGTAGTGTTTGTAGCCTGCATGCAGAAACCTGAATTTGTGTTCCAAGCAGTGCTTGCTGTGGTGTAAGGCCCTATACAGGAACTGGATCCAGCTGGCTACCTACAAAAACAGAACAAACGCTACATTGTTTTTACTCAGAAATGAAAACTGGAACTCCTAATTTATTACAGAAAATATATTCAAGTTCCTATCTTTATAGAATATGTAAATATAGGGGAAAAAAGCAAAGTACCCAGGTTTATGGCAGTTGTGCTGAGTCTATGCAGAATAAAATTTTCTTAAAATTGATGGCTGTTTTATTCAATTTCCGTAAAATTGTCCTTATCAGACGTGTAGCTGTATATCCCATCATCTGTTACTTACTGAAATAGCATGCCAATTTTGCTAACACTTTCTGCTTTAGCACTTGTTTTCTAATTAGGAAAAAGCTTGTTTTGAGATGAAGAACCCATGGTTACACTGGTTAGCTCTGGAGTTCAATGCAAGGCTTTCTGTATTTAAACACTGACTCGAACTCTATAGTAACCAGTGGTGATCTGCTAATGGATGTCTGTGTGCATAGATTCTGTCAAGGACGGCTCTCGTTAGTTGTGTTCTCTGAACGTTTTTGTCTTTGCAGGTGAAAAAAGCCAAGATGCAGGAATCCAGAGAACAAAGCTTGAGGTACGTAATTTTGAATTTGATTTTAGTGTGGAACAGTTATTAATGTTCTTTTATCATGATAAGCTTCCATTTTAGAAGCTTGCGTATTGTTTTATTTTTCACGGAGACAGGGCAAATATGCCACTTTTGTATTTGATATAATTTAGAGATTAAGTTCCCAATTAAAAAAAAATTAGCTGGCCCTTTGGTATTAAGCTTTTATAAAAGTGGCTACAAAGAAGCTTAATTGCTTCATCAAGCATCCTGTTTTTCACAGAATCTGATGAGACGGTCATGTACTGCACATAACATGCATTTGTTCTGGTGAGACTCAGAATATTTTAATAATATCTGTACTATGATTCTCAGCAAAGCTGTGTAGTTAAGCCCTCTCAAATTGACAGCCTTTTCTGTGTAAAGCTGTTGTGTTGTACTATTTTTAGCCTCAGTGGATGCTTTCTGATGTATGTTGTATTTAGGAATTAATCACTATTATTACATGTAGTAAGAACAGCTATATTAGGGTTTATTCTTTTCCTACAAGTAGTAGCAAATACTACTTTTGTGAACAAAGATTTCTTTTTGAGCCTCTGACATCCCAGTGTGAGTGAGGAGGAAACACTTTGTGTGCCATTCATGCAGGAGTGGACATGATACATTGAAGCCCTGACATTAGTACATATTTTTAAAAAAAAATGAAGGGAATACTTAAACAGGAAACAGTGAGCAGACAGTGTGTGAAATTCATTATATGGCTAGAAGTTAGGTGAGCTAATCATTGCAAGCTCCCTTTCTAGCTGGTATGAGGTGAGATGAACCATGTCCTAGGAGGTTTTTTTCTCTCTGTTGACTACAAAGGAGCTGAGGGCAGCACTGGCAGGTCTGAACATGCCGGAGTGAACGCGTTGAGTCTCCTTCAGCGCATCACCGTGCTGCAGTGCAATCACAGCTTTCCTACAGGCACCAGTAGCCTCGAGATGGGAGTGTAAACATCCTTATCTAGTATTTCAAAGTAGAATGGAGGAGAGGGATAAAATTGCATTTCTAACCTGCTTAAATATTCTGTTTAAATATTCTGGCTCTATTTTGATAAAACTATATATGATTTTAAGTTTGACCTATGGAATAATTTAAAATAATTTATTAGACCTGTTTCTCCTCAGCCAACGTGATTTTCACCTGATGTTAGTACTCTGGCTATATTTGTTTTAGCTGGATTGTGGAAGTGGGGAAGGGAAGAGCTGTTCCCAGTGAGGGTCATCTCTCTTGGGATCATTAAGCATCCCTAAAAGGCTTAACACTTTTGTGAGTACGGCATGCTCTGTGGGATGTTCTCAGTGGTTCAAGGCAACCACAGTCAAGTAAGATTTTTTTCTCTGAGTCTGTGAGAATTGAAAAGTTGTAAATTAAGGAGAATAAGAACACCTGGGATGGATACGTCCCAAGAGACACAGGTGTTGAGAGCTGCAGTGAGAAAGTGAGCAGCAGAAACGTGAGCTGGTATAGTATGGTCAGAAACGTTATTTTATTTATTGAAGTTTCCACAGGAAGGGATCACAACAAGCAGCTGTCAACCTGCTTGCAAACTGCATGCCATTTAACAGCCTCACAATCACAGCATTTTTTTCCACCAAGAATAATAGTACACAAATACCCTGAGTCTGCATAGAAATGTGTTATTTTCTTGCAAAACTCACGCTTCATTATGGAAGTCGGTTCAGCTACTAGTATTGAGACAGATTTCCAAGGATTTTGTTTATAAAGGTTTTTTGGGGGAAAAAGCCCGATTATGCATTTTGATTAAGCTTCACTCCCTCTCACCAGCCAAGCGAGGGAAAATCTCTTGCCTTATAACCAAGCCCATGGCACTCACTAGCCAACTCCCCCCTTACCCTGTCCCAGGAAAGCTGCACCTCCTGTTGATTGCGTTGTTGGCTTTAGTTTTATTATTACTAGTTCTGCAATACAGCTTTTAATGAAGTTTTGAGGCATCTGTGTGTTATTCTGATATTCTCAGGCTGCAGCTTTATAGGGTGAAGGAGCCAATATAACTGCTTATTGCTGCTGGGGAGGGGGAGATCTGCGTGTAGCTCTAGTGTGCACCAAGCATGGTGTTTGCTGGATCCCTCCGTGAGCTGAGTCTCTTCAGTATCCCAGCAAAAATAACAGCACGTTTTTTGTGCTGGCTGAGCAAATTAAACTCTGATGGAGCACCTGAGGGGTGGCTGAGCTGATGCAGGGAAGCAGACCATGCTTAGGTGAGAGGAGAGGAGTTCAAACTTTCCACTGCAGGCGGCAGTGCCAAGCTGCTCGGTCTGCTGAGCTGTTGGTGAAGCTACAGCCTTATCTTGAGAGACCAGTTGGTGAGTAAATGTGCTGGAGGTGATGACAGTTTAATGTCTAATTAGAGCTGCAAATCTCTCTCTTGGGATCTCTGTGTGAAATATCAAAGAGCGCAGAGCTAGTTTCTGTTAGGAGTCAGTTTGCCTCCGTTAGGAAGGTTGAACCCAGGGGTTACAATGCCCAAGGATGTTAATTTAAGAATTCATAATGCTGACGATTAGCCTTTGTTTGTCCTGGCAGTCATGTGAGCAACGCAGAAGTCAGCGATCAGAAACCTGAATCTTCAAGCCTTGGTTCAAACCTTCCCATGTCCGGTGAGAGTAAGTATCTTCTGGAGTTCTGCTCCCACTGTCTTCCCTCTTTTCTCCCACTGGTCTCGTTACTTTGCTTCATCAACCACAAACTTTGTCTCCTCCTTGTAATACTTAGCCTGTCCTCAGCATCAGTTGTAAACTGAAAGTTTGCTGTGGTACTTACAAAGCATTAATGCCTGATGGTAACCAAATATCTCTTTCTAACAAATATTTTTGTGTCACTACCCCCCAGCTGCTGCTGGGTACTGCTATGTCTTATCCACCTTATACATGATTTTTCTTGAGGGAAGGGGTTGAGCTGGTTGGGTCTTTTGCAATAATACGCCATACACTTAATTTTAGACTCTGAACTATATTGAATATCTGCAGAAATTCCTTATGAAATAAATTGAGGGAAAACTGAGGGAGAAAATAAAACGATTGTATAGTAAATGGGAGGTGGAATGTGTCCTTTCTTCTGGAAAAAAGAGGGCTGGAGGTTATTACGAAAGTGGGATCCCTGTGTAGAATACCTTTGACTGCCTATACTTATTTATAATAAGTGTAAATCAGCTCAACTTGATTGAAAGTATGTAACGTGTAACTTCCCATTCATCGCTAACTGATTGCTTCTTTACTATTTTAATCAATGTGCTGTGATGTTGCGGTTGCAGCAGCTACCAGAAGTTTTAGCCTGCAAAATCTGCTGCCTAACTAGATTAGTCATTTGCATGCAGTAATATTGTGGTTTTTTTTTCTTGTTCACACCATTACCTAATTCTTTATGTGCTATTTTAAAAATAGGAATTCTAGAAATATTTACATTCTTTTTAGGGGGAAAAAAAAGCATTTTTGCAGAAGGGATGTGAGAGTATTAGGTCCATTAGGTCCAAAAGTTCCCAGTTTGCATTTCCTGTTGTATCCTTGTGCTGCATGGGCTTCACACCATGAGTAAAGGCAAACACTGAGGCCCAGAGGTGGTGATTCACGCAGCATTCAGAAGGTTCAGAGCATGTGGCTGATGGTTTGTATTTCTCAGCCATTTACGCACAGATTACATTAAGAGGAGGTTATTTAGGTAGCAGAATGCAAATGTAACAGTTAGGGTTGCCTGTGCAAACTAACTTGCTCCCCTTAGTGGATGCCGCTGATGAGAGAGTTAACTACATCATGATACAAGAGCAATAGTGTTGCAGGACTGTTCCGGACAGGGAAAGCCCAGCTTGTTGGAGTACGTTACTGGCATCTGGAGCAAATTCCCAAGTAACAGGCGATAGAATAAGAGGAAAGAACCTCAGTTTGTGCCAGGGGAGGTTTAGATTAGATATCAGGAAAAATTTCTTCACTGAAAGGGTTCTCAAGCATTGGAACGGGCTGCCCAGGGAAGTGGTGGAGTCACCATCCCTGGAGGTGTTTAAAAGATGTGTAGATGTGGTGCTGAGGGACGTGGTTTAGTGGTAATGTGGCAGCGCTGGGTTAACCGTTGGACTCGATGATCTTACAGGTCTTTTCCAACCTAAATGATTCTATGATTCCTTTAAGATGATGGTACCAGCTGGTAAAGAGAAAGAGCACTGTTACAAAGGAGAAATAGTATTGACCGAATCATCTACCTGCTGTGAACTGTCAAGAAAAACATTTTTGTGCTGTTTTAACAGTGCATGTTTTGAGAATTTGCTTTGAAAATTATATTCAAGGCACTAAAAAACTTTTGTAAATCCTATGTCTTGGTTAAAATGTACTGTGCATGCTGATATTTAATTGTCATTATTTGTTGGGTTTTGAAATTGCCTGTGTACTTACACAAACTATTTTTTTCCAGTTATGACATGCACTGATTATATCCCAAGGTCATCAAATGATTATACCTCACAAATGTATTCTGCAAAGTAAGTTGGAAAATTGTTACTAAATTCTGTAACTCTTACTTCTTTCTGAAGTTATCTTTTTGCATCTTTATGCATTTCTGTAATGCTGTAAATCACACTTTTCTGATCTTCTGGCAACAGATACTCATTGCTGCAGACACTGAAGCTGACAGAAGTCACCCTTTGGCTTCAGTGGCTGTTTTCTTGTGATCACAAGGATAAATGAGCCACTTCAAGTAATTAACAACACAATAATCTTGTTGAATAATGCCCATAATATTTGAGGAATAAACAAACTGGACATAAATGAATATAAGGGGAATATAGGATTTTCTGGTCATTTACCACATTTGGGGATCTTAAGAGTTCTTCCCGTTGCAGCATAGTAGGCCTTAATCCGCCATGCTTGCTTTTGTGCAGTCTCTTTGCGTGTTCCAGTAGTTTTGACAGGTTCTACTATATTGTATTGGCTTTAGGATTGTTGTGAGGCATGATAAGTGAAACTAATTGCTCGTGCCTGTTGGAACAGGGATTTTGTTCTTCCCCTCCCACCCTGCCCTCCCTGTCCTGCAATAAGCACTGGTGCTCTGGCATCATAGAGGAGAGAGTTTCCCCTGGTGCCACTGCAAGAAACAGGCAGCATATATAAAACCAGAGCCTGTAGTATTGGGGAACACAAGCGGATATTACACTAAGAGCACGTGTCAGTCTTTATTGTTTCTTCTTCCTACAGCAATTTTTTATGTGTCTTCTGGTTTGGAGGCTGAAAGATGCATAGTGTAAGTCATTCTTTTTTGCTTTTGTTCTTTCTTTTTAATAAGGCCATATGCACATATTCTTTCTGTACCTGTCTCGGAAACAATGAGCCCTTACCCTGGTCAGACTCAGTACCAAGCTTTACAGCAGTCTCAGCCCTACACCATCTACCCCCAGACCACCCAAACCTACGGACTACCTCCTTTTGGTAAGAAGTAACTTTTCAAAGGCTTCTCAGTGACTGCAATTATTGTCTTACGTCTCATTAAAAAGCCAATATTAAGCTTAACCAGGTGTATTGGAGAGAAGAAGTTGTAGGTGAGCACATGCCTAACTTAAATATTGATATCTACAGTATTGATGTGACTTCATATTATAAAGTATTATTTCTTACAAGGCTGTTTTCCTGGCCATTAATTTCATGTCTCCCCATGAAGCTTGCCAGATAGTTCTTAGATTAGGATCACAGTTTTCTCCAACTGTGGTATAGCTGTGTTTTTGCAGTTTCCTTGTCAGTGAAATCACACAAGACCCCATACTACAGCACCTCTGCTGAAGGTATTTTTCCTTTCCTTTTTGCTGGCCAGGATTAAGACTTTGTTATCTCATCTTTCACCAAGTGTAGATTTCATGCTAAAATCTCTCCGAATTTACTAGGCAAATAAGTTTGCTTTAGTTGCTATACCACTTGAGGCCTCTATTAGCCATTCCAGTTTTTGCAAATAATTGAATAGTAAGAGTCCTGTCTTTCTGAGCAGCTAAAGCTCGATGACAGGGTTTGAGCTATTCACCCTGTGCTTCCTTTACAGTACAGGGAGGGAGAGACACACTGCTGGGGTGTTGGTCTGTTTTAGAAGATAATGGCCATCTTTCTCCATCATGTATAAAGGGAGTTGAGGATGAGTAGCGCAGCCAGAAAAAAGCCCTAACTTGTGGGTGGGTTAGCTAGTGAAAGGAGCTGCCTGGTCTTTCCTTGCGCTCTGTATATTAATGTCAGGCACTGGGGAAAAAACCCCACAGGGTTGCCTATCCCACATGTATGAAACTTTATAACTGATTATTAAAAGTAACATTTTAACTCCTCTTTTCATTTTTGATGTTGCCCTGCTTGGTTTCATATGTAAATATTGTATATTGTTGCCTGCTCTTAGAAGTGTGTGGTGGCGGAGGCTGCTTTGCCTGTTAGCACCCAGCTGGAATGAGGGGGGAGCATTGCCCTTCCATGCCGGTCACCTGCGGAGCACCACAGTGCTGTCAGTGAGCGGCACAGCTGGGAGATAGCCATGAAGTGTCTGCCTTGGGGCTTTGTCCTTACGCTGCATAACGAAATAAACAGCCTCTTGCAGATTTACCTGTAGTGCTGAAATCTTCATATCTTGAAGTGTAAAAGGAGGAACTTTTCCTTAGCTGAAAAACTAGATGTCTTTGAATAAAACCACCAACATGATGGCTTTTGTTAGCTGCTGACAGAGCAAGGACTTTTATATAAATTACAAAACAATTGATTTGTTGTGGTATATTTGAAAGATGGTGTAGAAAAGATGATACAACTAGGCTCAGTTTTATTAGACATAATTTACATTACTAATTCTGTTTAAAGTAATATGGCACAAATTGTTATCTTTATGAGAAAGGTCAATATGTAAAATGAATCTACATACCTTTTTTTAATATATAAATATATACACACCTGGGATGCATGAAAAGGAGTTTTCTTGTGGTTGAGGAATCCTTAGGAAGAAAATGATTGTTTTGTAGTAACTGGGACACAAGGGTTTGATCCCTCTCAAATCTCATTTACCCTGTATTAATGGTGAGATACGTTGTTCTGACCGATCACATGAATCCCATAAAGTGGGAGCTTTGCCGGGTGTAAGTTTTGGGCTGTTTTATTAGCAACTCAAGGCTTTTCAGGAGAATAGGATCATTTGGGTGGCTGTTGGTACTTGCTGCTTCTGCGTTTGTAGCTCAGCCCCTGCCAGTAAGGTTCAAGTATGACTGCTGTTTAAGAGATTTTTTTTATAAACAATCAACCCACCCCACCACCTGGCATGACGGTGGCCTCAGGATTTCTAGTGAGCATGGACCTAGTTGACTCTGTGTTATGTGTCCTGCTCTGCCTGTTGTGTTTTCTGACCTCCCTGCATTCCTCCAGGAGAGCTTTTCCCTGGAAAGCTGAACCAGTGCAGAGCAGCCTGTTGCTGTGTCCATATCCAAGTGTTCAGTTGCCAGTGCAGCTTGTCCACCGTCTTTCTAAACACCCTATTCCTTGTCTTTTTGTCCCCTTGAGTGTTGGGTGCTGTCACAACAGTCTGTTACCTACAAAGGGTGCCTGACCCTATGTTAAAGTTGCTGGGATGTATTTCTCTTCTGTGGGTGCCTGCACTTTGGTTTCAGTGCCTTGTTGCACTGGGTATTGCTATACCCCAACAGTGGGTGGTGGTTTCCTTTACTTCATTTATTTGGTGTTTATTGATAGTATGTTGTGGACGCTGCACTGGGGCTGCTTGGGATGTTCATAGGTATTTTACTGTGTCAGTTTTGCTTTGTTTTTTTTTTTTTTTAAATGCGTAAATATGTGGAATGCTCACTTGAAGTGTTATGCCAAGATCTTTAAAAAGATGGTTTAGATTTACTTCTAAAGTTTTTTGGGAGAGGGAGGATGTACGGGGGTTTTGTTAGTGTTTTCAGTGTGTGTGATATTTTGGTGGTGTAGTGGTGGTAGCTGTATTGGGGGTTGGTTGTTTGGATTTTTTTAGTCCAAAGGTTCTGGAATTCGGGGGTACTTAGCTGCTTCAGTGTTATACTCTGAATGTAACAGTAGACGTTCTTCTGAAGATAGAGGCAAGAGACCAGCATTTTTGGTTGACTTCATAGGAACTTTTGTTTGTTAAATCTTCTGAAATGTCATCAGTTGTCTTGGTATGGATTTTGAGGTCTATTATTAAATACCTGAATTTTTAGTCTGAATTTAAGAGTTAGGAAGATGTTAAAAGTCATATTTCAAATAATGGTAATCATACTAGAGTGGTACCTGCTCGATCATACTGAGAAGATGGACCTTGCATGGTGTGATGGACAGGCGGAGGTTAGAGGACTGAACATGCACAGTGCAGAGGAAATTCTACAAATTGTTTCTGCTCACAGATCTCCACTGAGCAGGTCAGGACTTGGCCAGCTTGGTCAGATGTTTCACCAGTATCAAATGGCCTGTTCCAGGGGTTTGCATGACTTTCTGCTGTGTATTTGTTTCTGTGCTAAAAAGAAGGCATCATGGATTATCTAACTGGAACAAAGCAGATGTACGAATTTCAAGCAAGCTGACAAACACAAGCATAGTCTTGAGGTCACTCAGGTCAGAATGCTGTTATCAGAGAAGAGATGACCTATGGTCTTGCCAGTTTGTCACCTCTCCTTCTCCTCTAAGACTTTTTTGATGGTATATAGTGCATTGTTCTGCATAGGGCTTACTTGTGGTCTGGAGAGATTTTATTAAAGAAGCATTAAAGTAAGAGTAGTGACATATAAACTGCATGTGTGTGGCTGTAAGTTGGCGTTAGAAACACTGTGGATGTGATGGTTTACATTAACTCAAGAAAAACCTACAAGTGGTGGGTCTTTCCATGTATGTACACATGTCCTGTGACACTCTTCTGCCGCAGCTGCAGCGCTGCTGTTGGACATGGTGGGGTCTTGTTCCCCCTCATCCGGCGTGGTCTCTGTCGTCCTTGAGGCTGTGCTAGGGTATAAACACTGCCTTGCAGAACGAGAGGGAAGGACATGTGCCACCAGGCCGAGTGTGCCCTGCTCTACGGAGAGTAGCACATGTCTATACTGGGAGATGACATAGACAGTCATGGAAAGTAGGGGCTGAAAGGTGCCTTAACTCAAGACCTGACTCAGCTCCTGCACTCGCATTCAACCAGCCCTGCGAACACCTCTGACCTGTGAGTCTGACCTGGTGTTACACTGCTCATGTGATCATTATCCTACAGCGTTCAGAGTCAGTTTGTGTTTCATTGTCACAGCTATTAGGCACTTCTGTGTGTCCTGTGACCCTCTCATTATGTTGCTGTCTGCTCCTTGTCCATCTCTCTTGCGCTGTAAGGAACTGTTAGTTACTGTCCCCTCTAAAAACTACTCACATATATGAAGATTGTGGCACTCCCTTTCCAACCTAAACGAATACAGCTACTCCCATTATCCTTAGGGATCTGTTTCCCACGTTTTATTCTGGAGTTTCTGCAGTATATCTACACTCTTTCTTAAATCAGTCTTTCCCTTTTGTTTGCTAATTGTCATGGTTCTCAAGGTTTGAAAACAGTAATGAAGATGCAACTTGAGAGTCAAAGAATCAAAACCCTGGTGTGGCTTTACAGATAGGTGAATGACTTAAATTGACCCACAGGTGACAGTTTGAGATCAGGTATGTAAATAAATCAAAGAGCCCATTGCAGAATTTTAATTCTCAAAAAGCAGCAGCGTGGAGCAAGCTCTTGGAGTTGCTGCTCTTGTCCAGCTCTATAGAGTCTCCCTGTGTTCTGGC
The DNA here is from genome assembly GCA_013398815.1 of Ibidorhyncha struthersii. Classification (NCBI taxonomy): domain Eukaryota; kingdom Metazoa; phylum Chordata; class Aves; order Charadriiformes; family Charadriidae; genus Ibidorhyncha; species Ibidorhyncha struthersii. Next base: position 595,490 of record VZSZ01009689.1, on the reverse strand, counting down.
TAAGAGACTTGGAGCTGGTAGCCTGTGGCTTGTCCTGCTAGAGCAGGTGAAAGGCTGCAGGTGGCTTTCGCAGCCTTTGGTACTGGTTTTGGGGGACTTAAGAAGAGGGTGGTCTTTCTGCTGGCTCTGAACTTTGTCCCTAGCTCTAAACGTCGTTTGTCCCTCTGTTTTGCACACTCCTGCCTGTTTTTAAGTAGATCCTCTGAACTGATTCCTGCTTTCTAACCAGGGCCAGGGAGAAATGCCTTTGACTTTGGCTGTAGGTCTGGAAACACTTAAACAAAAGCCTGAAGAGCCCTGAAGAACCATGCCTGAGATGAGCTACTTCCGTCGGATGCTGTTTTCACCCCAGCAGTGCAGTAGGCATGACCTTAGCACAGCACCTGAGCTGAAACCACACTGCTTACGTGTGCCTTCTACAGATGAATTACAGTCACTTTGCTGTCTCTGTGCTTTGCCCAGTGTTGTTACAAATGCATTCCAGAATGGCAGGAAATCTAGAAGAAACATTTAGATTCCCCCCGCCACCCCACCCTTTATTTTTGGGCTCTGTATTCACTGTTGTCAGTCTGTGAAAATTACTGACTTGTGGCTTGTTTTAAAATATTCAACCCAAATCCCAGTGAGGTAGTGGAAGTGTTGACCTTGACCTTAATAGATACCAACTTCAGCCTCGCTGTGTAATAGCTGAGGTGGTTTGCAGTGCAGTGCAGCTCAGCCCAAACATCAGAGGGATTGGCAGTTCCTTTATACTGATGCGGCAGTTAATCTTAATGTGACACTAACAGATTTTTAGTTGAAAGCTTTGGAAATTGGTCTTGGTGCTTTTAATTTTCTCTTTTTCAGCCAGTTTTGTCAGCAGCTCTAATCCATGCACAGCTAAACATTTTCCATGTGTGATTTGTTACTTGCTTTTGTGATGAGCAAAAATCTTAATCTGAGGTAGCAGCATGCTGTTTGGTCCCAGCATATTTGTTTGTAACTGGTCCAATTTATCTGATTCAGGTGCACTGTGGCCAGGTATGAAACCTGAAAGTGGTTTAATTCAGACTGCATCTACAAGTCAGCACAGTGTTCTTACCTGCACTACAGGGTTAACCACAAGCCAGCCCAGCCCAGCACATTATTCTTATTCCATTGAAGGTAACTTGGCATGGTTTTTATCTGCATCTCTCTCCACCTAATTGAGTCCAGATACCACAAATAGAGAGGCTTGCACGTTTGGTCTTGGTTTGTGCATGCATCTTTATGCTTTGCCTCTTTTCTCTTTGTGCGTGTGTATGCGTTTGGTTTTGTATTTGCTACCTACCTCTGTATGCACCAGGCTGGCTTGTTGGTGCCACGCTGATGGACTTAACAGGGTGAAGAGCAAATGGGAAAGGGAGAGGAGACTAAGTGTTGTATCTTTGCATGCCTTTACTGGGAATGCTCGTGCAGCTCAAGCTCTTTGTTGGTGGTCTTTAACTTGGTGTCAGGAAATACGCTCGCTGACTGGCATTGGACTTTTTTTAATTAATTTTTTTTTAATTACTTCTGGAGGTAGATGGCTCGTATATTACACACATACCTCAGGTTGGTAGATCTGCTAGAAAGTGAAATTCTCAATATAGAACTGGCCTACAAATATTCCAACTGCTGGAAGTGCCACATCTGAGCAGCCAGGTGCTGAATTTCATCAGCTTCCAAAGCAATTTTTAGGACTAAATGTGCCAGTTAGCTGAATAATGGAGTATTGTTGTTTATGGCAAATATGTGCAAATTGATACTTTTTTATTAGGCAGGATTTTTGCCATTTATTTTTTTGTATTGAATGGTGAAAATTTGTTTCTTTCTCTGGTTTCTAAAAAGCACATCAGGAATTCTTAATCTATTTCTTATGTGATATTTTAATAGAATAATTCAGGGACTTCAGGAGATGTTTAATTCAGCCTCCTGCTCAAAGAAGAGCTGACACTGAATTCAGAAACAGGTTGTTCAGGGCTTTATCCGGCTGGGTTTCAAAAACGTCCGAGGATGGAGGTTTCACCAATTCCAGTGCCTGACTGTCATCATGGTGAAACATTTCTTCTTTTGTCAACTCGGAGCATCCCCTCTTTTATGTTGTGACCGTTTCTCTCCTTCTCCTGGTGTGCACCTGCAAAAGGAGCCTGGCTCTGTCTTGTTGATACCCTCTGTGCAGGTACCAGCAGGCTGCTGGCAGGTCCCCCAAAGCCATCTCTTCTCCAGGCTGGACAGTCCCGCTGCCCCTCGCAGGGCACGTACTGCAGCTCCCTGACTGTTTTGCTGGCTCTTTGCCTGACCCACTGAATTATATCAACATGTTTCTTGTGCTTGAGGCCCCAAACTGAATACTGTATACAGATGTGGTCTAATGAGTGCCAAGTAAAGGGGAATAACTCTTAAAATTAGCAATAAGTGGGTTTTAACCTATCTGTCACTGATAGGAAGGCCACGTGGTATGTAATTCTTGCGTCATTGTGACAGTAAATGACCCAGTGTAATGTTTCTCCGTAATTTACTTTTCACGTTCATAACATGAGCAGTACAACAGTGGAAATACTACCTTCCTTCAAACATAACTCTCCTCCAGGTACTCCCACTGGCAAAATGAATTACAGTGTTTTATAGCTTTAATTGCCAAGGGTCAGAACTGGTTCTGCCTAAGGTGACCCCTGGCAGGTTTGCCAGTGGTGTACCATGGTAAGCATGTGAATCCCTGGGGATCGGGGAGGTGACAGAGCCACCGTCAGGCCTGGCTCTGCAGAAGAGTTTTAAACCATTTGATCTGCTCTGCTGTGAGAATGTGTAATTTGAGAGTTTCCCTGCAGGCTGCTCTTTGAAAGTGTGAAAAAAATCACTTGGATTGTGTAAACGTTATTGCTTTTTTGAAAAACTTCTTGCAAACTGGCAGGAAACTCTTCCTTTTTAGGATTTGCTATGTTTCCTTTTCATCAAATTAGCAAGCAGCCTGCTGAGGGGTCAAGTCAGTACTTGGAGGTGGTGGAGCGCAGGAGCTGGAAGAATGGACAAAGTTACTTTCTCAGTAATCTCCTGAAAATCTGTCTTTTCTCTCCAATCAGTACAGTAGGGTGATACACAGTTGCTGTCCCACCGGAGGTGTATTGCAGTGCATGGGTATGGTTTTGTCTGCAGACGCTGGAGTGAAATAATGTGATATTTGAACCCCGGTGAATGGTCAGATGCACTTAGTGACTGAGAATTTTGCTTTTTGTACTCATCCAAGCGATGGCCATGGTGGTACATTGCAGAGGCACTTGGAAACACTGGGAGCAAGGTGGGAGGAATGGCTGCTTCTTGCCTCGCCTTTGCCTTCCCTGTGAGAGCAAAGCAGTCAAGTGAAGCATAAAATGCATTAATTGCAATTTCCCATCCTAGCACATGAAGCAGATTGAAACATCTTTGAAAATGACTGAAGCAAAACCTAATGGGATGAATAAGGCAGGGGAGGTAGGGCTATAAGATCTGAAGATGAGGGCTGAAAGTGAGGGAGAAAGAGTGGAGAAGAGAAAAAGAGTCACAGTAGCTTCAAGGCAATACTTGTGTTTGCTGATCTTTTGAACCTGAGGCTGTGAAGTGGTCCCTTTTGGCACATCTTTGCCAAACATTTTTGCGTGGTTTTGGCCCATTCACAGGTAAAAGGAACTGACCCACAGTGCAGAAAGTATCAGTTAATCTGTGTAATGGGAGCTGTTTGTAACACCAATGTGGAACACTGTATAGGTAAAGGGTAATTAAAAAAGAAACCTTGGAAGGAGACCAAAGTTAAGATAAACAGCAAAGTTCATATGAGGGAACCTGTGTTTTTACCAGAATCTCAGCACTTGGAATCTTTTTTCTATGATTTCTTAGCTTCTGTTATCTACCTCAGTGGAGAAGCAGCTCTTCAGAGCACTACTAATGAAAATCTCTTTCTGTTTGCTCTCCGTGATAATCTTGAGAGAGGTGATAGAATAATCTGTCTTCTAGATAGTTCATCTCCTACAGCTCCGCGGCAGGTTTGTCCTGTGTTAGCGAGGATCTTTTCTGGAGAGCTGCTGTTTGCAGCACCCTAGGAAGTGACATTTTCTTAAGGTAATAACAGCCTTGATCGTTTCTGTAACATGTATAGTTGGAAGGAGTTTTATTTGGAAACTAACTCCTGTTTTAAGCAGTTGCCTATGAGGAGTATCTGTGACAGGTACCTTACTCTCACAGCTGCGCTTCTAGTAGCTGCATAGCTACTGTAGGTACTTGAGTATCTTCATTACCATTACTGCTGTTCAGCGCAGCTTTTTTTTCCTTTTTCTAAATGTTTTTCTCCCAGAATTCTCTCCCATTTGTTTTTGAACACTGCTGCTCCTATCTGTGAGGGTTCCTGATTCCCAGGGGCTAATTACTTACCTTTGTTTCTGCTTCCTCAGAGATGCCGCCCTTCACATTTTTCACCTCTTATAAATACCGTGTATTTCTGCACCTCTTTTAAGATATATTTCTTTTGTTTTTCATCTTTTTTGAGGCATATTTTGGATCCATTCCTCTTTCCAGGAGCTGTTCACCAGGTAGTATTTGTGCTTGCCGTAATACAACATGCACTGATTAAGAGTTCGTGGTGGGTCTGTTTCCCTGGGGTAGAAAGACTGAACCCTTCAGAAGCTGGAGTTCTTCAGTCTTTGGGTGCATTCCGCATGGGTGTTATTTGCAGAAAGGGAGGGCTTTTCTCAGAGTGATGGTAAAGTAGGTGATACTGTGGATTTCTGCAAGTCTTTTCATAAGCATCTAAAAGTGATTTTTGGTTTTATTTGTGTGCAGAGGAAGAAGGTTTAGCAAAAGAAAATATTTCTTGGTGGCACCTGGTTTAGTACATCTTGATTTTGTTTATGCTGATTTCATTATTTGTTTTCACTAATCCTTGAGGGTCCCAAAACCCCATGCGGAGTAACGTTTAATGGAGAGGCCCTGCGGCTGTAAAACCACAAAATCTGCTAAATGACTGGTGTTCCCAGATGGTGCTCTAGCAGCCTCTTCTATGTTTTGGAAGAACCAAATACAGTGACATGAAGGCTATTAAACATCTAAAAGTTCATACTAACAACTACATGTCTCTAATAATTTGTCCTACAAGCTGTTGACAAATTATTTCAGAAAGTCTAGTCTAAAAAACAGTTGTAGTCTGACAGAGATGTGGGGAGCTATGTCTGCTTTCTCCAGTAGGAAGCACCCTTTTTATACTATTTGAAATATTTTTACTGTTTCCTTAAATTTTTTGATCTAATTAGACTAAATATGCTAAGTGCAGAGACTTTTTTTTTATCAGAGCTAATTTAAACACATTCATATCCATTTTGCTGATTTATTCTAATTAATTTTCAATGGCTACTAATTGAACATCAGAATGTGATTGTTGTCTTCTCAAAACTTTTAGTAAAGATGTGAAACCATTTTAATTATACTCCAGTTGCCTAGCAGGCAGGGACGGAAAAGGTTTCTGAAACATTTGAAAGTACTGTTTTGAAAGATATGCTAGCTCTCCTTCCCTGTAAGACCAGTTGAAACATAACTGGTTTCAAAATATACCCCAACTCTTTTTTGGCTATTACAAGCAAAGTGCTGCTGGAAGCACAAATGCTTGCACATGAGCCTAGTAAGTACTTAGTTCACTGCTTGGATTGGTCTCATCTCTTGTGCTTTTCTAGAAGCATTTAATGCAGTAATTCTTAATTTTACAGCATCAACTACCAATGCCAGTCCAGTCTCTACATCCTCAACTGTTGTCAATATTTCCACGTCAGCAGTAGCCACCATCTCACAGGTAACTCTTCTCCCTTATTATGTTTATGTGCAGCATCTCCTTCACCTTTGTTACTCAAAACTAACAAAGGAAGGCCAAATGTTTGCATCACTTCAAGTGGAGCACAATGGGTACTAGAGTTACAGGGCTCAGTGTGTAACTCAAAGGCAGCAGAGTTACTCCTGCCGTCTCTTTGACCCTGATGCTTTTCCCTTTGGCCTTTGCAACCAACTCGAACTCACTTCATCTGCCCGAACCTGTTTCCTTGTCTGCAGATTGTGTGGTGAATCTTAAACAGGTTACTGAGATCTCTGAAAGAGAGACATTGGAGAAGAAACAATGGAACTATTTTGAGAATCAAACCTACAGAGAGGATTATAGGTGGATGTTTTTTGAATGCTTTTGTTCCTCCTCGGCAAGAAGAGGAAAATAGGTTGTACACAAACAAAACAAACAAAAAAAACCCCAGTAAAGTAGGAGATGCTTTCTGATGGTGCTAGAACAAAGTCAAAAAGCCCTGCAGCTAGCACAGAGCCCTTCCCCCTGACTGTGACCCGCTGTGGGTAATACATAGTGCTGTCAGTGGTTAACTGCTATTCTGAATATTTAGATATACAAAGGAGCCCTTCAACACCACAACTTTGCAGAAACCGAATATAGGAAGGGTGGAAAATGCAATGGATGCATAAAAATCCTTGTATACTTATGCTGTTGCTTTTTAAGGCTCTTTCATTAACATAAACTTCCTTGGAGCTCTAAGGAGAAAAGAAGATTTTCTTTCAGTACTGTGCATCAGGGTGCCTGGTTCACAAATCCAGGCTGCTCTTTGAGGGAATTGGGAGTGCACACTGTGCCAGAAGAGTGTGACACGACGTTTGGGGTGGCTGCTTTCTTTACTATCAGTAGCAGAAATTAAAATCTTCAAGCACAGCTTCAGCTCATCTCCTCCTAAATGAGTAAATATTCTTCATAAGTGGATACCTTTCATCACAGCATGCAAAATAATTGCTTGCTGAAGTCAGGACATGAGTAAAGGCCACTTATCCTGTAGCTCTTGTGGCTGGGATTGTGCCCTCAGGCACTGCCAAGACCACTTTCTGTTGCTGTCAGTACATCTGGTATCAGAAGGTAAAACAATGTATTCCACCATACATACAAACCCATGTATTCCAGAACACAGATAGTGTGGACTGATGCCATGGCATCCACTCGATACCTCCCTGTTACTGCCACTTCATTCATATGGAACTCATTTTTGAAGGAACTGGAGGCAGAGGAGTGGCCCTGTGATTGCTGGCCTCCTGTCTGCAGAACCTGCCTGTGCAGGGGCCGTTGGGAAGTCAGATCTCCCAACCATTTTTGGAGGTGTCTTACATATGCAGAAAGAAATAGCACAAAGTCAGACTGTGCTCTTGCTGGGATTTCTCCTTGACAGGCAATATTACATATCTTAATACAGAGTGTTTTCTGAAAGAAGTGTTCTATCGTAACTAATCCTTTTCTCCAACAGGAATATCCTACGTACACGATCCTTGGCCAAAGTCAGTACCAGACGTGTTACCCAACTTCTGGCTTTGGAGTTGTAACACCAGCAGACAGCAACACGGAGAGTACTGCATTAGCAACAACTACATATTCAACCGAAAAAACGAATGCCATGGTGCCTACACGGACGGTGCAGAGACATTCCTCTGGTAATAGCTGGATCTTTAACAGGGTAGCTGCAAAATACCTGTGATAAACAGTATAGTGTGCAGACACGGGGAAAACTTTTTTCCAAAAGGCATGCTGGCCTGGGCAGGACATTGTCAGACTGGTCTCACTGGTGTGCGGAATATTATGGTGGACCAGCCAAACTTACATATTGGAAGTCTTATGCTGCTGTGATTCAGGAGACACCTACCACTGGAATTCCAGGGGTGACTTGAAGAGTTGCCAACAGCAGCTCCCTGGGGACCGTTGATTCTGTCCTGTGTCGGGGCTGGGTGTTCATTTGCGCTACAGGGCAACTGATGATACACAGTCTCAATAGCTCCTGCTGGCTCTTTCCCTCCTGCAGGCAGGTATTCAGATTACCTGACAGGCATGACATAGCTGCCAGTCCCAGGTGTGGGAGTCCTCTGGGACTGCTCATGCGTTTTCAAGAGCTGTAGTTCGGCCATCACCTCTCGTGATGTGGTCTCTGATGTGCCTAGGAATACATCCTTTCCTTTCTTCTGCTTCATCACGGAAACTGCTTCTGAAATGACAGCTGTTCTGCAGCGCTTTGCATGTGAGCAGATCTGCATCTGCATAGTGTTACGTTACCTGGCACTTGTCAGGGGGAGAAGATTTTAGCTGGTACGAGAGGTAGAAAGTGGATTGAAAAGGTTTAATCGACTTTTCTAAAGAAGTCACATATTTGGCAGGCCTTTTCCACTTAATGCCATGTCATGTACAAACCGCAGTGGTGTTGACTAAAATTTCCTTACCAAAAATACAGTTTCCTAAACTTAACAAGGACTTAGCCCTTCTTCCGGTGTCTTAAGCAAGGAGGTATGAGATTCTTCCTGTGTTGTCGAACAGTTTTAAATTGAAATCTGCTGCCTGTTGCAAATTGGTAGGCTGGTAAAAAAAATACAGATTCTGTTGATTTTTGTTGATGCCCTGTGTCTGGTCAGGGTGGACTTAACTTTTCTTCACAGCAGCTCTGCTGGTGTTGTGTTTTGGATTCATGGCTAGAACAGTGTTGATAACACACCAGTGGTTTGGCTGCTGCTGAAAAATGCTTGTACAGTGTCAAGGCTTTCTCCCCTCCACATCCCTTCCCCCACAAGGAGGCTTGTGGTGGACAAGAACCTGGAAGGTGACACAGCTGGGACAGCTGACCAAAGGGATATCCCATACCGTGTAATGTCTTGTTCAGCAATAAAAACTGAAGTAGAGGAAGAAGGGGTGGGATGGGGTTTAGCTTCCAAGGTAGCTGTTTTGGAGATTGGCTGGGCATCAGCCTGCCTGTGGGAGGCGAGTGATTGCCTTTGCAGCACTTTGTCTTCTCCATCTTCCCCAAGTCCATCAGTAGTACATGAGCTCTGCCAAGTCCTCAAACTCATTCAAGCAATCTGAAAGCAGGGATGGGTGCCTGCCAGTAAGCAAAGCATACAGATTGATAGTCTTTAACTCAGTGAAGTTCCAGACCTTTCTCACCTTTGCCTTATGGGATGCTACAGACAGGGGATGACAAACACCATGCTGTGATGTTGTAAATCAAGAAATATGGTGCTTCAAGCATGTTTCCTCTTTCAAGAAGCAGTTTCCCTCTAGTTGGGGTGAGCAACAGCAGATTTACCCATGAGAATTTGTTCTTATTTGATGTTGAAAACCTAAGGAATAGACCTGTTATTTAAAGGCACTGGCCAGGGAATGGCCCAGTTGTTATTGTTTTCAGTGCCATTTTCTTAGCTCAGGAATTCTCCAAGTTCACAATTTTGCATGAATTTTCATAGGAATTGCAATGTCTTGTCTTCAAGACCCAGACTGAAGCTCTCTCAAGTCCCCTATGCCCTCTGTCTTCCGCTGCAGCTCTGGTCCTGTTTCTGAACTAGTTAGGCAGATGTCTGGGATGTTAACTCTTCTGCCTGAACTGTTAATAAAGTATTTGGAGAGTGTCTTCCATCATGGTCATAATATTCTGCACATCAAAGCATTGATTTTTTTTTTTTTTTTTATTGTGGTGCTTTACTCTTTCCCTGGGGAAGGGTGTTCTTACCAGTAGCAGCATAGGCTCCATAATGTTTCCCTGTCAGTCATGGCCATGGTGCTTGGCCAAGGCTGCATCTCCAGGCTGAGATCATCCCTGTTATTCTTTACTAATTCTTGGATAGGCCAATGAGCTGTAGCTGAAGTATGTCCGTTTTGTAGTTAGCACACTATGGATTTGTGATTAACACATTCCAGATAACTCTTGTGCACTGGCTATTGTTTAACTGTTAATCAAAGGCTGACGGTGGCACAGGAGTGAGTAGTGGAGGTGGAAACAGCTTGGGTTGTATAGTGTCGCATGATACAAAAGGCATTTGACTAGTCTAGGAAATCCGGGAGGGAGAGGCATTGTTAAATACTTTCCTTTGTACACTCATTCCAGACTGAGGGGTTTTGGTGCTCTCTCAAGAAGTATTAAAAGAAACAATTAAGTAATAAAGCAGTTCCAGGGTAGTGAGACATCTGAGGGGTTACAGGCATTGGGATGGAGGGTGCTCTGTCTTTGGCTTTGTAGCTGTAGTAGACTGAATTGAGGAGACAGAGCTGTTTTGAAATGATGGGACAAAGAAATCATGTTTCGTGTTCTGACAAGGGTTCAACTTCTACTGCATCAATAAAGCAAGATAACATTGTACCTTTTGTAAGGGAGGTTTGTGACCAAATGCTATAAGCTTTATGTTGGTGTGTTTTGAGACATGAGGGTGTGAGAGCTGTGTGATTTCTTTCTTCTAGGAGATGCATCCACAAGTCCTTCGCTGTCAAGAGCAACAGCAAGTAAAGAGTTAGATGAGCAGGCAAGAAAAAACATGCCTGGGAAGAACAGGGGGAAGAGGAAAGCAGATACCTCCTCTTCACAGGACAGTGAACTGGAGGTAAATAGTAATCATTTTTTTCTACAGGTACCATTGCAGAATAGTGTGGTGGTAAAAGTCCTCCTCTCTTTCTTTCATCCTATCTCCATGGAAATGGAAGGGGGTCATAGAATAGTTTGGGTTGGAAGTGACCTTTAAAGGTCATCTAATCCAGCCCCCTGCCTTGAGCAGGCATCTTCAACTGGATCAGTTGCTCAGAGCCCTGTCCAACCTGACCTGGAATGTTTCCAGGGATGGGGCATCTACCACTTCTCTGGGCAACCTGGGCCAGGGTTTCAGCACCCTCATCATAAAAAATTTTTTCCTTACATCTAGTCTGAATCTACCCTCTTCTAGTTTAAAGCCATTACCCCTTGTCCTATCACAACAGGCCTAAAAAGTCTGCCTCCATATTTCTTATAAGCACCCTTTAAGTAATGAAAGGCTGCAATAAGGTCTCCCTGGAGCCTTCTCTTCTCCAGACGGAACAACCCCAACTCTTTCAACCGGTCCTCACAGCAGAGGTGCTCCAGCGCTCTGATCATCTTCATGGTCTCCTCTGGACCCACTCAAACAGGTCCATGTCTTTCCTGTACTGAGAGATAATTTAGAAATTCCCATGACCCATGTTATCTGAGAACTGGCCCAAATGAGTTCTTCAGGGGTCCTTGACAAGCACCACTTAAATCCATCTTGGAATCATAGTGGTGTCAATGGAGGAGACATCTGGATGTCTCTAGTACAGCCTCCTGCTCAGAGCTGTCCCCAGCACTAGAACCATGGTTTTGTCAAGCTGAATCTTGAGGACCTCCAAGGTTGGAGATCCTGTACTTGTCTAGTGATCTGTCCCAGGACTGCCATGTCCACCTGGGGAAGAAGTTTTTCTGTCTCCAACTGGAATTTCCCAAGCTGCAAATTTCCCCTTCTTTTTTCATGGCAATTTCCATCTGCCACTACTGAGAAGAATTTGTCTCCATCATCTTTGCAGTTCCCTTTCAAATAGTTGTGTTCTGCTCTTAGATCACCCTTAGTCTCCACTTTGCCAAGATAAACCCACAGCTTCCTCAGCCTCTCCTCTAGGCTGCTGATCTCCACAGCCTTTTGCTGGCCACTCTCTAGTTTCCTCACATACCTCTGGAACTAGGGATGCAACCTGGGATGACTTTCCCAGTGGCAAGAAGGGTGAGACAGCACCTTCCCTCTGTCATCTAGGCACACTTAGTATTCTCCAGCACACGGTTCATCTTATCCACAGGGAGAGAGCACTACTGGCTCATACTGCGCCTGGTGTCCACTATACCCTTCAGCTTCTTCCATCTTGGACCCATATGAGGGGTTATTCTACCCCTCTGCAGATCTGCAGTTATTGAACTTACAGTTCCTGTTGGCCCAGTTCTCAAGTTTATCACAGTCCTTCTGTACTGAAACTCTGCTGTTCCTCGTGACAGCCAATCCCCCATATTTATCATAACAAAGGTGTCTCTGATAAACACCAAGGTCATTTACCTGGTGCTCTCCAAGATCACAGACCATAAACTACCCTAGCAGGGCTCTAAAGTTCATTAGCAATCTTAAGGTTTTGCTTTTATAACTATAAGAGCAAGAGAGGCTTTGGAAATAGTTTGACCAGTAGAGCCTTACTCTGAGCATATAGTTGCACTGTACAGTCTATAAACTCCACCACATTAAACTGAAAGAGTTTAATTAATAATGTGTTCAGCCCGTAAGATGAATACTGTTAAATGCTCTTCATATCTGTTAAAAGCACACTGCAACTAGCCACAAAATTAACCCTAAAACTTGCTCCTTTGCTGTAGCTCAGTGCTTGGAATAGCTCAACTCTAACCTGCTTTTATTCTCTATGCAGCGAGTGTTTCTCTGGGACCTGGATGAGACCATCATAATCTTCCATTCACTTCTCACAGGGTCTTATGCTCAAAAATATGGCAAGGTAATATTGTCTTTTCTGTGGAAGAAAAACAGTATCTGTCATGCAGAAGTAAATGTTAATCTTTGGAAAAGGAATAGAATATGATAAATGTATGAGGGGATACTTTTAACTTGTTGGCAGTTTGGGGTGGGGAAAGAACACTAAATTTGGCTTTATACAGAGCTGGGATATGAACATCACAAACCCTTCCCTTCTAACAATACAGGTCTTAAAATGTTTATCTGTTGTTATCGTCATTGGGAATTACTGAGGTCATAGCACATAGTGAAAGGAAGTATTTTTTCTCCTTCAAAACGTATTGAAGATTTTTGAATGTCTTGTTTTGTTGCTTCTGAAAATGCATCAGTCCCTGCTATGCAGTACTAAAGTGTTTTGTTAAATTTTGGGTCACTGTATTAGCAGAATATGGTTCGTTTTTTTATTTCATTTTATTGAGTTGTTTAAAATACTAGGGAAATTGTGGTTCACACTATTGGATGCAGATGGAATTACATCAGGCTTGATATGCAGTGGAAACTGTGCAATGTAACTCATGAAAGTTTCATCACAATTTATTTCTGCCTGTAACCACAGTGATTTTATGTTTTCTCTTTTTGTTTTGCTAGGATCCAACTCTAGTGATTGGCTCAGGTCTGTCAATGGAGGAGATGATTTTTGAAGTAGCTGATACTCACTTGTTTTTCAATGACTTGGAGGTACATGGCAAATGTTTTCGAAAGGCAAAACTCGGCATTACCTAGTTAGAATTACACTGCAGCGTTTGTGAGGGCTGTTGTGCTTCAGAGCCACTTCATGCTAAAACATAACAGGCTGCCAAAAGTGAAGTGTTTCTAAGCACAACCAAATCAGAGGTGTACTCTTTTATCTGAGACAAGCATTCTACAGAATTCTAGTGTCATGAGCTCTCTTAGCTCTCTTACAGATTTCTACTTGAACCTGTATAAATAAAAAGAGTGATGTCTGCTTTGTCTTTTATTTTCATTCTGGATGGGTAAACACTTTGCTTTCACTGATCCTGTTTTGAAATGGAGACCAGAGATGTGGGGAAAAAAGTGACCTTGAGGATGTCAGTTCTCAGGGGCTTTGACTGAGCCAAGGACAGAATACAACTTGTGCATCTCAGCCAGTGTCTCAGTAGGTTACGTTGGCTGTGTCACAGCTAAGAAGGACACGCTTCTGCAGCCAAGCATGCTCTGCACAGGGAGGTCCCGCAGCACCCTCCATTTTTCTTTCCTGCAAGCTCTCTCTGCTGCTTTCCCGTTCCCATCTCGCCTCACAGACTTCTGATCAGCTCCCATCTTCTTTCATGCACAGGATTCTTTGCCAAATTAAATACATCTCACTGTTTTGCACCACTTCCGCAGAAGCTGATTATAAATCTCTGCTTTAATTGTGGCAGTGCCCTGGGCTGTACTATGGTATATTATCAGTTAGTAATGGACACAGTAATGCGATTTATACAAAGAGGTGTGAAGTTATGCCAGGATCTGGAATTAAATGGTTGGAAACAGAGCAGTCCTGACTCATGTCTTCTTTGATATGAGTCCACAAATATAGACTTGTGAACCTGATTTTCAGAATTTACAGGAGTAGTTTAAAGCTTAGGAGGGTTGAACAGTGAACACTTCATTGTAGATGCATCACTGATGCACATCACGGGAAAACAAGATGGTTTTGTTGATGCAGATAGAAGTCAAATGAAGTTTTCATTTGTGGCTGTGACCACTTGCAGCTGTGAACTTTGCAAAGGTGGTAATGACATCAGTACAGGTTGGGGGCCGACCTCCTGGAGAGCAGCTCTGTGGAAAGGGACCTGGGAGTCCTGGTGGACAACAGGATGACCATGAGCCAGCAATGTGCCCTTATGGCTGAGAAGGCCAATGGCATCCTGGGGTGCATCAAAAGGAGTGTGGCCAGCAGGTCGAGGGAGGTCATCCTCCCCCTCTACTCTGCCCTGGTGAGGCCGCATCTGGAATACTGTGTCCAGTTCTGGGCTCCCCAGTTCAAGAAGGACAGGGATCTGCTGGAGAGGGTCCAGCAAAGGGCTACAAAGATGATTAGGGGATTGGAACATCTTTCATATGAGGAGAGGCTGAGGGATTTGGGTCTCTTTAGTCTGGAGAAAAGAAGATTGAGGGGAGATCTTGTTAATGCTTTCAAATACTTGAAGGGAGGATGCCAGGAGGATGGGAGCAGTCTTTTTTTGGTGGTGCCCATTGATAGGACGAGGGGTAATGGGCACAAACTTGAACATAGGAAGTTCCATCTTAACATGAGGAGGAACTTCTTTACTTTGAGGGTGGTGGAGCACTGGAACAGGCTGCCCAGAGAGGTTGTGGAGTCTCCCACTCTGGAGACATTCAAAACCCACCTGGACGCTGTCCTGTGCAACCTGTTGTAGGTGACCCTGCTCTGGCGGGGGGGTTGGACTGGATGATCTCCAGAGGTCCCTTCCAACCCTGACTGTTTTGTGATTCTGTGATTCTGTGACAGTTACCTCCCTGCCCCAGGAGGTAAAAAAACAACAGCAAAATAACCCTAAATACAGTCTTTTGTGCTGGAAAGGCAGTCACTGATATGTTAACTATGTGATCAACCACAACACTTACTGCTGTAGCTGTTACTTAGCAGGAGCAGGAAATTCTTGAAATGGGGAGAATTAATTTCTTGTCCTAAAGTGTTTGCAATTTATCTGTGGGTTAAATCAGCTGTGCTGAGCACCAGAGTCTTGGCAGTGCCACCGCGCTGATGTTTCACTCCAGGGTTTGTGCTGTGGCTCCTTGGTAATGGAATTGACTGTTGTGTTGGTGAAATGGAATATCAATACTTGGCCAGATAATGTGGTTTTGGCGTGGTTTTGGTTTTGTTTGGTTTGGTTTTGTGAAATGGCAAAAGGGTTTCAAATGACAAGTGAGCTTTGAGTCCAAAGTTTAGTGAGTGTCGAAGTTCCTTTTTTTGCAGGCAACTCAAAATGTCATAGAAACATGCTTTTTCGGGCTTTTCTGGTATTTCAAATCCCAGGCTTGGCAAGGCCCTGTAGGTGCTGAGAAGTAAAACCTAGTACTGGAAGACAAAGCTAATGGAAGCTAGGTATAGGTTAGGGAAGGTAGCATGGCATGGCTTGTTGCTGTTGGGAGGGGATTGTTTTATATCACACTTTTTTAATATGCAAATTTAGGTATGTTTCTGGATTACAACAGCGTGACTTTATTTTTATTTTTTTTCTTAAACAGGAGTGTGACCAGGTACACATAGAAGATGTGGCATCTGATGACAATGGCCAAGATCTAAGGTGGTGTGCTGATGAATGCATGAAATGTATAGCTGATGTAATCTGTTTTTTGTGGGGATTTCAAACCCAAGTGGGGTTAAGGCATGGAGGTCAGCACTGTGCAGGGGATAAAACTTGGCAAACGGTGTTTGTTTGCTGGGTGTTTTTTCTTTGAAGACCTACAAAACATTAAGACTTTTGGAATTATAACATGAATTATATTGTCCACTGTTGAATGTTGCCTGTGTGCTTAATGGCCTGTCACGAATGGAGAACCAACACTCCAGACTTCACAATCTGACCTTTAAAAGTCTCCCTGTGGTTTGCATCCCTCTGTGAGCTGATTGTGCACACTATCAGGCGGGGTGAGGGTAGGTTTTCTGCTGCAGCAATGAGCTGAACTGGCTCATGGAAAGGTCTGAGAAGTGCCCATCTGTCAGGGAGAAAGAAATACGGGGAAAGTGGTGAAGCAGGACCTGCTTCCTGCAGTCATGGCCTGGTAAAGCAGCTCGTCTGCTTGCAGAGCTACAGCTGTGATGTAAAGACACATGTTATGTTTGGAAGGTACTATGCTCGGGTTTATCACTGCAGGATGATAAAGGGGTTAGTGGGAAGGATGCTCTGTATCACAGAGTGAGCAGTCAAAGAGCAAAGGAAGGTTTTGTAGTGGAGAGTGTGAAAGAACAGTTGAATTGGTACATTTCAGTACAGCAGTTCAGACCCAGCAGCAAGTGTAGTTGGATATCAGAGTACGTTGCCAACAGAAGTCGGTCTCTGCTGTCGGGATGCAGTGGTGGTTGTGCAGAATTCCTCTTCGAGGTGCTTTTCTAGCTGCTGTCAGAGCTGAAGTCTGCAACGCCCTCCCAGAAAAGCTGCAGGGATTCTGCTGCTATGGCACAAGTAACAGATCTGCTTTTCTGAAATAGCAACTACAATTTCTCCACGGATGGCTTCAGTGGCTCAGGAAGTAATGCAAATCACAGCTCATCAGTTGGTGTCCAGGGTGGAGTGGACTGGATGAGAAAACTTGCTTTCCGCTACCGCAGGGTACGAGAGATCTACGACAAATACAAAACTAATGTTGGAGGTGAGTGTTCACCTGCACCAGTATGTGAGCACTAAACAGAGTTTGTGGTGCCAGACTCTGTCCTTCCTCAGAGCTTTTGCTTTCCTGAATGTTTGGACATGAAAAGTAACCATTCTCCTAGTGCTAAGTGGGATTAAATCTCCGTGGAATCTAAGAGGGTACATCTTCCAAAACTGAACGGCATGCCAGTGCAGTCTGGGAGTTATCATGTAGATAGGGGTGGTCAGAGAAAATTTTGGTGCAAACAGCGTCCCATCACTAATTTTGTATGAAAGGCTGCCTGTCACTCTGCTTAGAATGGGCCTAAATGACTTCCAAACCATGCTACTTCGGAGATCTTTTCACTTGTGTCTTCACAAAATCTATCTTTTATCATGCTGTTGTCAAGAAATACAGTGTTCACCCTTTTGGCTGTTGTGCTCATAGTCTGACATCACATCTCTACCATCTGTTCACAGAGTCACTTAAAATCTTCTAGTTTTGCTTTTCTTCCAATGCCAAAGTAGTAATAATGATGCAAACCACAGATATCAAATGTAGATAAATTTTCTGTTCAGTCTGAGTCTCGGCATTGCCGTCCCTGGGAAAGGGGTGCTGCTGGAGCAGCTCACCTGGCAGGGTGACTCGGCGTGGTAGGGTGTGGGTTTGGGTACCCTTTGCCTATGCAAAAAAAAACTTGATAGAACGTTTTATTGGACATATTTTCTAAAAACCATGTGTTCAAAACTGTAACTTTCATCTTTAAAAGTCTATCAGTGTAAGTGCATTTCAGTATACTGCAATTACCTTGTTCCCGGTAGGGATCAGACCATTATTCCATATTTTGCACGTGAGATGCAAAGTTTTTCAGGACCTGTCTAAAGCCACGTGGTAAGCCAGTTGGCAGAGCAGCCCACAATGGGTTGCTCTGTGGCCTCATTGTCAGAGGACTGGTGTACTTCGGGGTTGGAGTGAGGTGGGGCATTTGTATGTCATGGTTGGAAGTTGGGTGGAGAGAGTTCAGAGTCGGGGTGCTCCTTTCTTGTATTTACTGACGGGAGCAGGTTTGAGCATATGGGCTCCATTACTGCCTGCTTTTAATTCAAAACTGGATGCTTTGGGAACATGGTGTCTAAAAGAGATAAAAATTATGGGGATAAAAAAAGGGGGGGATTAACAAAGATACCTAAAGAGGATTAAAGTGGAAAGGGTCCTTGGGAAGTAAGAAGTCAGAGACAGAGACAGTGACTGCAGGAGTTCCCTCCCCTGCTGTCTGTGGCCTCAGACAATACCTATTGCTGTGAGTGCTATGAACAAGAGAAATGCATTTTTTGTGTGTATCCTGAGAAATACTTTTCTTCGATTATTTCAAATCATCTACCCAGTTCCCCACAGTCAGAGTCACAGATGGGTGTCTGGGCTTATCTGTGTCACTGGGACCTGGTTTCTCCCTTTGCCTCGAGACAGTTTCAGCTTTCAGATGCCTTCAGTACCGTATTATTTATTGCTGAACAGGCAGCTGTTAAATTGAGTGATAGCTCTCTCTGTGTTAGGCTTGCCAGCTCAGCTGGGAAAATGTGTTGCTTGCCTTCCAGGCCTTCTTAGCCCGCAGAAGAGGGAAGCTCTGCAGCGACTGAGGACCGATATAGAAGTGCTAACAGATTCCTGGCTGGAAACTGCTTTAAAGTCCCTGCTACTAATACAGTCCAGGTATGGAAACTGGAAATGTGTATGTTCTTTCTCAGCCCTTTCTCTCACTTAAATTTGCGTGCAGTGCTGTGTTGTACTACGTTACTACTGCTGTTTGTCACAGGTACTGGGGAGCAAAGCGAGTGAGTGCAGGAACTCCACTCCTGATCACCCCTTGGGATTTTTCAGTTGTTAAGAAGGTTCCCTTAATAGGGCTGTGCTCACAAAATTGTATTTCTGTCAGAGAATTTCTGTTCAAAACAAAAAACAAACAAGCAAAAACATACCAAAATCTTGGCCTAAAAATCCTCTTGAAAGCAGGACACAAGAGCCCGTGGTACTGTAGAAAGCTGAGCAGGCTGCCCAGAGTAGCCCTTGGCGCCACTGGCCATAGATAGGCTTTTACAAGTGTTTTTCTTCTTTTAGAAAAAACTGTGTGAACATCCTGATCACAACCACCCAACTGGTGCCAGCTCTTGCCAAAGTTCTCCTGTATGGATTGGGCGAGGTGTTTCCCATCGAAAATATTTATAGTGCTACAAAAATAGGTAAGGGGTTGTGCTGAGTACCTGGCACTGAGGCGTCTGCTGCGGGTTAGCTGGAATTTTTACACGGGAAATACAGTTTCTGCAGCTGAGCAGCCCCCGTGGCTCCTGTGGTCCAGCTGGCCATGTAATAGTGGTGGCTTCTGGCCTCACAAGTGGAACTGGGTGTTATCCCCTTCCTAGTAAGACACGAATGTGTTTCTGTACTGGGAAGAAGGGACCTGTTCAGGATTCTGTTACTCTCTGCCTAAGGCTCATTATAGTGGGATTGTCTTTTGGCAGGTAAAGAGAGCTGTTTTGAGAGGATCGTGTCCCGGTTTGGAAAGAAAGTCACCTATGTGGTAATTGGAGATGGGCGTGATGAAGAGGTTGCAGCTAAGCAGGTGGGTTTCTGACTCTGCAGAGCTGGGATGTGGGTGGATGCAAAGGGAAGTTACTGCAGTGTTTTTCTGCAGGGACTCTTTTTCCAGAGCTGAACTCTTCAGGCCGGGGGCAGCCAGGAGGAAGCTTGGCTTTGATGCAAGAGATCTGTCTTTTGCTATGTTAAGATGGGAAGTTTTCTGGCTCTTTGGGGTTTAAAGTTTCTGGTTTACTGTTGGTTAGGATTGTGTATAACATTGTCCCTGTCAAACAGTGTCTTGATGTAGCATGCCTTGGTCACAGCATGCAATGATCAGTTAGGATAGTGGCATTTCTCAGAAGCACGGAGGGAATCAGGACTCGATTGCCAGCAGTCAGATCAATACGCAGCACCTACCATTAGTCTGAATTACAAACAAGGAGCAGTTTGATTGATTTGGACAGGCCTGAATAGGTTGTTCAGTTGTGCTAATTAAAGGCAGCGAAGTGCACAGATTGTTGTCAGGAGACCGGTCAGGATACTGTCTCCGCAGGCTTCATGCTGTCTGTCATGTGCCAGAGTTGTCATCTGCACATGTTCCCTGGGAGCCCTGGAAAGGCTTTCCTGGGCAAAGCAGCAGCTCACAGCTGAGTGCTGAGGTTTCTGTCGTGAGCGTGCAAAGCAGCTGATAGTCAGTGCTAGTGCCCAGCATAAGCAGATGTGCAGATAAGATAAGCTTCAGATACTGATGTGCATAGGGCTGAGGTATGCTCAGACAGTGCTGTCACAAACCCCGTATTGCACAGCCCTGCACGTGTACCTTGACTGCTTCCACCTGGCTGTAAAATCACTCCGATAAACCCGACTTTGTCATATCTCTGTTACAGCACAACATGCCTTTCTGGAGGATCACAAATCATGCAGACCTCGTGTCCCTTCACCAAGCCCTCGAGTTAGACTTCCTGTAAGAAGTTGGAGCGAAGGCGTGACTGCAGCTCCTGCAAGCCCTCTCTGTCGCTGGGGAGGCAGAAATCACATACATTTGGGGACTCACTTTTCAGCTTGATGAAGAAAACATACCTAATGCAAACTGTACAATAGAACATGACACTGGGGCATTTCCTCAGGAGCACAGGCCCTGCCAAGTACGAAGGTGTCCTGTAAAGAAGCACTAGACTGAGCAGAGCTAGAGCTTGTCTGCAGAAGAGACTTACAGAAGCCAGCTGAATTCCTCTAGCAGGTAGTCTCCAGAGGGAGGGGGTGATACAACAGCAGAAGTATTTGTAAGAGCCTTCTCCTTTCTATTCAGCTTAGTTGTAGAACCCAAGTAAACACAAAACCTTATTTTTATAGAAAAATACTGATGGCAGAGCTGAACCTCCCTTATTTCGCAAAGCCGAAAAGAACTATGGTTTTTTTTCCATAGGAAATATTAATGAAAATGTCAAAAATACCTCTATTGCTGTGAAATGTGTCCTCTCTCCTGCCCTGGGTATTCAAAGCAGTTAATTTATTACAATGTCCTTATGTTATTCCCTCAATGTGGGATTACTGGAAAATAGAAAGTTAAGGGAATGTTTCTGGGATATGTAGTTCCTTGTAGAGGAAAGAGTTGGTGTTCTTAGTTGATCCCAGTGGCTTCTGGTCGATGTGTGCACAAGCCCTGTTAACAAGCAGGAGATCATTGGATTTCAGCTATCCATGACCCAGACCGTAGATCCCACAGATTTTCCCTGTAAAGGAAAACAAAACTGCCTATGAATAGTGGATACAGCACAACACTATTGCAGACTGTTCAGATGTGAACAGAGTCCTCGTCTGGACTAAGAATAATTTGAGAGAACTAAATCCTCGTGAATGTTACAAAGAAGGGTATGGTTATTAACCTTCACCTCTGCTTTCCTGACTCCATTTGTGACAGTAAGTTCCTTTTAGTAGAATCAGATTCAGTTTTCTTGTATTCTTCTTTGCATTAGCCTAACTACATAGTGAGAAACAAAACCCTTGTTAAGAGAGACTTAATTTTCTAAGACACTGTGACTTGGCAGCCTGGAGCACACTGGCCTTGGGAGTGATGGTTACGCTGATTTTTCTGCTACCATCTCAGAAAAAAAGGCTGGAGTTGGTGACCTGCAGTGCCACTAGCACTGCCGGAAATAGCCAGCTGGAGACAGGGCTGGCACGGGGCGCTGGTTTTGTGCCAAGTCAGGCTGTGTTCAGTGCCTGTACCCCAGTGGCACCAAATCAGCAGCTGCCGGGGTTTTGCGCACAGAGGACAGATGTCTGCTGCGCCCCACCGCATGCCTCTGCTGCTCCTGCTGAGCCAAACACCGCAGCTTCACCCAAACCCCTCCAGATCTCTGGTCTCCAGCCCAGTGTCACCTGTCTGGGCCCGACAGGGGACTGGTCTGGAAGCATGTTGCTTCAGGGAGGATGCTGCCCCACTCAGACTGTGCCCACAGAAGCAGGTGATGTGTTTGCTGCATTCCTTTCATGGCATTGATTGCTGAGGAATAATTTCCATCAGTGCTGGGGGAGTTGCTCTGCTGTGCCCCAGGAGCATTCCTGGGCCAGCTCTGGTCCATACCGTGGAGGAGATGCTTAGAGCAAGGGGTTTGCATCCCCAGAGCTACGGGACTGGACACAGAGGTCTCTGTTTCACATGTTCCTAGCTCCAGTTTTGTTTTTTAATTAAAAAAAAAAGAAAAGAAAAATCAGAGGAGTTTGTCTTTCTCCAAGGTGGTCACAGGAGTTAGGAGCAGCCTGCTTTCCATCCAGCTCCTTGCTAGGTGTTGGCCTTGTGCTCTCATCTCAGGCGGATGTTCTGGGTCTGCATATTTCCCCAGGAACTCTGCTTCAGGAGCATGTCATCTGTGTAGAAGCTGCTGCCTGTGAGCAGCGTGGCCTCTCGTCCCATTAGAAAAATTTGAGGAGCCAATTTCTGCTGTGGGTGTTCATGAACAGCTCAGTGGAGGAGGTGTATTTTGGCTGCACTGCCAGCTGCCGCTCTGCTGGCAGCTGCTGGCCCAGCGGAGCCCCTGGAGCAAGCTGGGGGACTGGGGACGTGCTGTGTAGTGCTCAGCAGCAGCCTTTGAAGAGAAGCAGGAGCCCACAGGAGATGTTCTCCCATCTGCTGTGTACACAAGGTGGAGAGCTCAGGTCTGTTACTAGGTGTTCCCATGCAGCTGGGACAGCCCAGGTAGGGGTGTGGTGGTGTTTCACAGCAGCATGGGTTCCACGCAGGAAAGGGAGAGGTGCTGCAGGTCTACAGCTCAATTACTGCTGGGTCCATAAAGAGTCCAGTTCATCTGGGGTCCCTGTGATGTGTCATTACTACGTCAGCCAGAGGGATCTGGTAGGAAGTGAACCGCTCCGAGAAGCAGCCCCATTGCTCCCAGGGTCTGAAATGTCTCCAGAAGATCAGGACTTATTTGCAGTCACAGAAGAATCTGTGCTGGATCCTGAACATCTTTCTGTGGGTCCCCAGCCCATCCAAAGGTCTCCTGTAAGTGGGCTTGGGACATGTCCCAGCCTGTGAAACAGCCTGTTTGGAGCACGTCTTGTACTCCGGCCGGCTGAACTTTGGGATTAAAACCTGTGCCTTAACCTCCCACCATCTGGTGTGGCCGAGCGGCCCCTTTGCTTCACTAACACCCAAAGCAGCTGGCAGGAGGGTCGCCCACACGGGGAGGTGAGGTGTGTTTTGCCCAGGCGCTCGCAGCGAGTGCTGGACCCAAGGTACCAAGCAGCCCCGCAGCTGGCTGGCTTTGCTTTGTGTTTGTTTACTTTAAAACATTTTAAGGAAATTTTTAGATGGCAAAATTTTAGCTGAGTGTGGAACTCTTGCAGCCAGTGACATTTCATACTGATATTTATACGATGTCTCCTTGAATGTATGTAAAGTACTTTTATAATAGGAGGTTGATGGTACATTTCTGTGTTTATGTTTAATAAAGGTTGACCTGGCTATTTTATTTTTTCCTCTGCTGGCTGAATTTAAGACTTTTCCTGTCTCGTGTGGCAGGAACAGCATCTCTAGCTGAGCATTGATTTGCATCTGTCTCTGTGCTCTCCCGTTCCCCCCCGACCTGGCTGTAGCTGAACTGGTGACAAACCCGGATGCCTGAATGACAGCCAGCCCGCTGGCCCGCAGCACTGAGGCTGAGCTCGCCCTGGGTGCTGCCAGCTTCCCCTCCAGCTTCACTGCAGTTGTGGAGGCTTTAAAAAAAAACAAACCACCTGATCCACTAATATTTGCTGCCTCCAAGAGCCCTGGGGGAGATGGTTGTGCTGGCGCTCACGGAAGGCAGCCGGACCCCAGAGCCCGCAGCAGCCCTTGCTGCGCTCCTGACCCCTCGGCAGCAGGAGAGGGGTGACCCCGAGCGCTGCTGCCTGCAGAGCTTTTGCCCGTTCATGGTCTGTGTAATGGGAACTGTCCTATGAACTGGAAAAAAAATAAATAAAGTCTTTATTTTCTATAATCACTGCTTCAGCCTGTTCTCTGACACCCCTGCGGTCAGTCCCAGTTCTCTGCGGCAGCCTGGCCTAGGCTTGGTGGCACTGATGGTGGTCAGGGCGGTGGTGCCACAGGTCCCAGCACAGCCACTGGAGCCCGTGGTGGAGGTACTGACTCCTTGGTGCTGCTGTGGTGCCCGGGGAGGCACGTGGTGCTGGGACAGTCCCACACAAACCTGCCCTTCCCATTTGTACAAGGCCAACAAACAGCTCTGTTCAAACAGGCTGTGGTGCCACTGTCTGGCCATGGGCTTATCTTGTTATAGGACCAGCTGTCAGAGGAGCATTTCAGCTTCTCCTCCCCCAGAACGATGGGGTGGCCTCCTGGGACAGGATCCTGCCAGGAAGGTGGGTGACGGAGGCGAGGGGGAAGGGCCAGTGCCAGGACATGCTACAGCTGCTGGCTGGGCAACAGGAAGAGGAGGCAGGGGCCACTTTGGGCCTGTGGGGGTTTTGGCACCACAGGGGGCAGCCCTGCGGGGGAAGCAGTGGGGGTCTGGAGTTGGCACAGCCCCACACTGACCATGTCAACAGCCACATACAGCTGAGATACAGGACATGGCCAGCACGCTGGGCACACCACCCGGGGTGCAGCAGTGGGAAGGCCAGCAAAGGACCATGAGGTGTCCATAAGCCAGAAGTGCTGAGCCATGCTGTGGCTGTACACCGGACACAGCTGCTGCCCCCCAGGAAGATGGGGGATCCAGGGTGCTGCTGCACCCTGCTGTCCCCCACCCCACAAACACCACTTGCTGCTCAAAGGAGAAAAGTGACTGTCTGGGGCAGCAGCAAAGGGGTGACCTGCCCAGCCCCAGGCCCAGGTTCAAGCGTGATGCTTCAGCCCTGCCCTTCTCTCAGCCCGCAGCGGGGCAGGAAAGGCAGGCAGGGACCCGGCCAGCCTGGCAAAGGGCAGAACTGACATTTCTGTCGAGGGAGAATCCACACTGGAATGCGCTTCCCCATTTCCGAAGGGGCAAAACTCTGCCACAAGGCAGGGGCACAGCCCCCACACGCCCTGACCCTGCACCATCCCACACCACCCTCCCCAGGCTGTGGGCACCCCACTTCCCCCACCTACCCGCAGGGGAGTCCCTGCCACCTTCCCCAGCCCTCCCCGAACATGGTGATACCGGGCGGCCTTCGACCTTAACAGCAAAACAGGAGGAAAATCCCAGCTGGAAACAGAAATAGCAGATAGCTTCTGCCAAGGAGGGAACAAGCTCTTCCCCGCCAGCACTCACCTCCCCCAGCAGCAGCAGCAGCAGCTGGCACAGGAGAGGCACAGAGAGAACAAACTGTTGTTTTGTTTTTTTTTGTTTTTTTTTGAAAAAGCTAATAATAAATAACAAGAGAAGCTGACAGGCAGTGCAGCCACAATGTGCTAGACCCCCCCCCCCCCCGAACACCATGGCTCTCCCCGAGGGCACAGCCACGGGAGCCGTGCTGTGTGCTGGCTGTGTGCTGTGGGACTTGCCAGGTGCTTGGACACCACCCCTGGTTCTGCCAGGTCCCTCCAGCTGCCCAAAACAACAGCCTGGGGCTGGGGGCGGGCAGGAGTAGGAGGAGGAGGACTAACAAATCTGTCTCCCTGGCAAGTCACTTTGGAGGAGCTGGCTTCAGACAGCAGACTCAACAGCAGCAGCCCCATTCAGGAAGCGCTGCCCCACCGGCCGGGAGATGGGGAACTGGGCCTGGGCCAGCCACTGCATCCGCCTGTTCACGAGGTCTGGCACTGAGAGCGAGCAAAACTCCAGCCCGTCGGTCCGCCCGTTGGCATCCACCTCGTCGTAGCCGCCTTCTTGCTGTGCCCGCACGTTGGGGTGCAGCCACTTGTAGTAGGTGACTCTCAGCACCAGCCCCAGCAGGTAGCAGGGCAGGCTGGCGAAGACCAGCAGGACGAGGTATGAGTGCTCGTCAGAGGGGGACCGGCACCAGAGCCAGGACAGGGCCAGCAGCGTGCTGTCCACCAGGATGAAGCCATGATAGATAACGCTGCGGTACAGCGTCCTCCCCTGCGCCACATTGAACCAGCTGAAGTAGAGGATCACGGCCACCATGGCGCGGTATAGCTGCTCAGGGCCGGGTGACTCCATGAAGTCCGTGTCCTGGAGGCTGACCCAGAGGAACATGGCCAGCCACACGAGCGGGAAGTGGACAGCCATGCCGTAGGGCCAGAGCAGGGCGAAGAGGGCGACTGTGAGGATGCGGGGGCAGATGAGGAAGAGGTTCCACAGGAAGTAGACAATGGAAGAGCCCCGGCTCAGCTCGTACTTGTCCTGCAGGAAGGAGCGCAGGGACTGGTGGTAGTCCAGCAGAGACCAGGTCACACACAGGAACGCAGTGCAGATCCCCAGTCCTGCAAACACAGCGGTGGAGGTGCTAAGGGCAAACCAAGGCAGGCCCAGCCTGGCTCAAACCTCCCCCTGCCCAGCATTGCTAAAACAAGCTTCCCACAAGATTGCAAAGCAGCTGCTGTGCGGGGTCAGCACCTCAGGACCTGCGTCTCCCCCAGCCTTCTGCCCTCCCCTTGCCCAGGAGATGGGGAAGAAGCAACAGGACTGAGCAGCTCTGCCGAGCCCATCTCCCACACAGACAGGAGGTGAGCGCTGGCTCCACCCAAGCAGCACATGGTTGGGCTCCCTGTTTCATTGCAGTGACACTTGCTCCCCGACCCAGGCCGAGCACCAAAGCATCTCCTCGGTGTTGCGTTCCATCCTCTGTACGCATCCACAACAGCACCTCCCCACTCCCCAGCAGGCTTCTGATTTCTCTCCTGACCCTAAGCCTCTCCTGGGGCATGTAGAAGAACGACCACAGAGGTCCTCCAGCTTCAACCCTCCCACCCCAGGCCCAGCATAGTCCATTGGGACACTCAAGTGCACAACAGGGATCCACCCTTCTGTCTGTCATGCCAAAGGAGGGCGTGATGTGGGAGAAGAACGACATCTCGAGCAAGGACAGACAAACAGTGTCCTGCTGGGCCCCGCAGCCCCCAGACAGCCCATCTGGTCTGTCCCATCCAAGCCCACTCTGA
>VZSZ01009689.1:500680-546061 GCA_013398815.1 Ibidorhyncha struthersii | reverse complement strand
CCTGCAGCCCCCCTGCCCCAACCCCCCAGCACCCCGCTGGCCCCATCTGGACTCACGGTGCATGGCGGCGTGCACCTCGTAGACAGGGTGCAGGAGCAGGATGCGGGGGCTGATGGCAGGGCACAGCAGGGGCTGTGGCCGCCCATCCCACCGCCCCAGCACCTGGCGCAGCGTCAGGCCCCGCTGCCTGCTGCCCTCCAGGAACGGCCTCTGCAGTGTTGGGTATGGTCCCGGGGCTGCAGCAGGGTGGAAAAGACCTGTGGGACAACGAAGCTGAGCCCACAGGGGCTGCAAAGGTCTCCCCCGGGATGAGGGCACCCATTGGGTTTGCACTGGGACAGGGCAGCCCTGCTCACCCTTAAATGTTGGTGGCAGCTCTGTTGTCTGGCCTGTCTCCGTGTCCTCGCAAATGACCTTCTGCAGTGCCACAGCCATGATTTTCAGCAGGTCACCCGTTGACAAGCAGCATTCATTGCCTGATATCTCATACACGGATCCTGCAGGGTGAGGAGGGAGATTTCCTCAAAGAAGATGCCTCTACCAGCATTTCATAGAATCACAGAATGGTTTGGGTTGGAAAGGACCTTTGCAGATCATCTGGTCCAAACCTCCTGCCCTGGACATGTCCTCTGCTGGGACACCTTCCGCTAGATCAGGTTGCTCAAAGACCCATCCAACCTGACCCTGAATACTTCCAATGATGGGGCATCCACAACTTCCCATGGCAACCTGTTCCAGTGTCTCACCACCCTCTGTAAGCTGTCCTTTACTGCTTCCTCAGAATACCTGAAGATGGTTGGTGCTCATGTCTAACACTTGGGAGCTCCTGACTAAACTCACATACAAAGGAGGTGCACAAATGGTGGCAGCAGGACAGGTGGCCCAGGAGGAGCATAGAGACACGGTCTAGCATGCAGGTATGGGATTAAGAAAGCCAAAGCCTGCGTGGAGATGAATCTGTCAAGGGATGTGAAAGGAACATGAAAGGCTTCTACAAGTACGTCAACAGCAAAAGGAAGACTGGTGAAAACACAGGTCTGCTGCTTGAACAGGGATGGGGACTGACCTGGTGCCAAAGGACACAGTGAAGGCAGATGTACTCAATGCCTTCTTGACCTCAGTCTTTACAGGTATGACCAGCCTTCACGAATCCCCCTGAGACCAGGGGGAAAATTTGGAGCAAGGAAAACCTGCCCTTGGTGGAGGAGGACCAGGTAAGGGAGCCCTAAGCAGACATACATAAGCCCGTGGGGCCTTTTGGGATGCACCCATGAGTGCTGACTTTGTGAGCCACTCTCTGTTATATTTGAGACGTCATGGGCAATTGAGAGAGGCTCCTGAAGACTGGGAAAAAAAGCAAATGTCAGGCAAGAGAGGGACCTACAGGCCAGTCATGCCCCCCTCAAACCCTCAAAGGTGATGGAGCAGGTAATTCTGGAAACCATTACCAGATACATGGAGGATGAAAAGGTGAATTGGCTCTTTCAATATGGGGAAACCATGCTTATCCAACCCGATCACCTTCTACAGTGAGGTCACTGGCTTGGTGGGCAAGAGAAGAGCAGTGGGTATTGTTTACTTTGACTTCAGTAAGGCTTTTGGCGCTATCTCCTGTCACATCCTCATAGAGAAGCTGATGAAGAATGGGCTGGATGAGCAGACACTGAGGGGGACTGAAACCTGGTTGACCTGCAGGGCCGAGTGTGGTGATCAGTGGTACCAAATCTACCTGGAGGCCAGTCACTAGCAGTGTGCCCCAGGGTCATTACTGGGTCCAATCCTGTTTAACTTCTTTGTTAATGATCTGGATGATGTGGCATAGTGCACCCTCAGCAAGTCTGCAGATGACACAAAACTGGGAGGAGAGGCCAACAGGCCAGAGGGCTGTGCTGCCAAGTCAGAGGGACCTCAACGGGCTGGAGGAATGGCCTGACAGGAACCTCATGCAGTTCAACAAGGAGAAGTGCAAAGTCCTGCCCCTGGGAAGGAACAACCCCTGGCACCAGCACATGCTGGGGGCCACCTGGCTGGAAAGTAGCTTGGGAGAAAAGAACCTGGGGGTCCTGGTGGACACCAGGTTGAACATAAGCCAGCAACACACCCTTGCTGCAAAGGTGACGAACGGTGTCCTGGGCTGCATTAGGCAAAGTATGGCCAGTAGATCAAGGGGGGTGATCCTTCCCCTCTGCTCAGCACTGGTGAGGCCACCCCTGGAGTGCTGTGTCCAGTGCTGTGCTCCCCAGTATGAGAGAGACATGGACATACTGGAGAGAGTCTAACAAAGGGCCACAAGGATGATGAAAGGACTGGAGCATTTCTCCTGTGGGGAAAGGCTGAGAGAGCTGGGACTGTTCAGCTGGGAGAAGACAAGGCTCAGAGGGGAATTTCATCAACCTATATAAATATCTGAAAGGAGGATCCAAAGCCAGGCTCTTCTCAGTGGTGCCCAGTGCCATGACCAGAGGCCATGGGCACCAACTGGAACACATGAAACTTCCTCTGAATGTAAGAAAACTTTTTTTTTACTGAGATGGTGGTATCGCACTGGGACAGGTTGCCCAAAGAGGTTGTGGAATCTCAATCACTGGAGATATTCAAAACCCAGCTGGACAAAGTCCTGAGCAACCAGCTCCTGCTGACCCTGCTTGAGGTGGGGGTTGGCCTGGATGGTTTCTAGAGGTCCCTACCTCAGTGATTTAGTGAGTCCTATCACAGGTATTCATGGTGTGTGCCATTAACAAATGCCAGTTACATCATGGGGGCCCTTCTGCCTGGCCAACTGTGATGAGGTCCCTGGGGCAGCAGGGAGAGGGCTGACCCACGGTCTGGCCCTGGCTGCAGGCTTTGTCCTTCTGGGACGTGAGCCAAGCCCAGGCATCCCAGCACTCATGGGTGCATGGACATCCCTGAGGGAGCCCCAGTGCCTGTGGTGGGGCCAAGGGGATCCCCAACCCCTGGCACTGCAAAAGGGGCCATGGGAAGGGGGTGGAGGGTGCTGGGGAAGGAGGGCAGAGCTGGTCCACAGGCTCAGCGGTTGGCAAAGGTGGGGCTGGCACAGATTCACCTGGTGAGCGGGGCGAGCGGGTGCTTTTGGCCACAATGGAAACATGTTGGTTTAGGGCCCTGGCACACACAGCTGCCCTGGCAGGTCTGGGCGGGAGAGACAGAACCAAGGCTGGACACGCCACTGCAGATGGGCTGGTGTGCTTGCACCGGGTATTGGTGCCCAAGCACAGGGGATGGAGAGCGCTGCAGGCACTGCCGCAGCACTGACTGCTGCTCACTGTGTGGATTGTAGGTGGGACTGGCCAGGAGAGCGTCTGCCCTCCAGGAGTGGGGGGAACCATGAAGTGGAAAAAAATGTGAAAAAATAAACCACAGGAAGAGGTGGATGAAAGCCAGGAAGTTTCAGAAAGTATTGCATGTTGTGTAAGCCCCAGTCCCCCTCCTCCAGCCCTCCCATGCCCTGTCACGCTGTGACAGCATTGAGGGTATAGCCTGAAAAGGGAGGAAACTCACAGCCGGGCTGCACTGCCTCACTGCTGCACAGAGATGCCTCACACCCTGGGTGCAGAGACACGGTTAACTCCACACACATGTGGCATGGCTCATCTCCTTGGCTGGCAGCAAGACACACAGACACACATAGCTGTGGATGCCCTGCACAGGACCCGAAAGCCCTCTTCAGCTCCACCACAGCACCAAGCAAGAGTGGTTTTGCAACATAGAGCAGGATCAAGAACACAGAGAATGTGAGGAGTGTGTGGCTGGGAGAGGTGCTCAAGAAGGGGCAAAGACTAGAAGCCGTTATTTAGCATCTTGGGGACCCACCCAAATGTTTGCTAACAAAATCCAAGAAGTAATAAGATCATCAGTAGTGGCAGGAAATCCAGAGGTGTTCAAGAAACAACACCAGTGCAGGACTGCACATCTGTAGGGTGCAACACTGATCGATCCCCAGTGCACTCTGATCTGTCTGCAAGGTCCAGCGGTCCAGCACCATTCGCCAGCAGCCAAGGCAATACACAACCAGGAGGTTGGCTGAGGGGTCTTTGTTGGGCTGATGCTTATTTCTAAGAAATCAGGAATAGCTGGAAGCTTGTACAGCCTATGTCCTGGAAAGCTTCCAGTGCTGGTAACTGTGCAGGGATCATAACAGAAGAGAAAAGCAGTGCAGAAGAGCACAGCGGGACCGGCTGGAGGCTGAACTGATGCAACTCAGATGGGAAATGCAGCACGAAAGATTCAGTAGTTGATCATACTGCAAAGGGATGGGGGTAGATGTGCCTTTCCCGGAGCTCCTCAGGCTACACTACCACATCACGATACCCTCCAACACAAGCAATGCCCTCCTCTGCCCTTAAATCTCTGCATTCATTAAGCTGCTACCAAACATTCTGTGCAGCCCCGAACTTCTCCCCTCCCCATGATGAATTCATGACCCCTTGCTACATGAAGCAGAAAGCACCAGCTGTCTTGCCATGACTACCAGCAACTGCTAAACAATTTGACTGCTGCTATTGGAACAGTGGCATTTTAACTTGTTTAGCAATGTTAAGATGTTATCAAGGTCTTTGTGAAAGCTAAACATCCACCATAACTGAGCTATAGAGAAGCAGAGTGAGACCACCCCAACCACTTCTACTCTTTAAAAGTCAGTGTAACCTAAACAGATCCTACAAATCCTACAAGTCATGATGGTAATTGCCACATTGTTGTTGCTAGGATCCTGCTGTGCATTCCCAGTTTTTTTGTGGGAGCCCCAGAAATCCAACAAAAGCATTTGCTAATTTCTGACTCCATTTCACCACCACCAATGCCACCAGCTGAGGTTGGTCAAGGCTTCTCTTCAACATGAGATGTCTCCAGGGTCATGGCCCAGGAGGAAGTGTAGCTCAGACCAGGCTGATCTCTGCACCCTTGCTGGACTCCTCACACCGAGGCCAGTGGCAGTGCTATCCCACCTTCCTCCAGCCACTGGTGGGATGTGGCTCCATCCCTGCCAGATCCACCACCAGCAGGTGATTCACTGCCTGGGATGAGAGCTGAGCATGAAGTGGAGGGCCAGCCTGGATGGTTTTTGTTCCCCATCCCTTTCCTAGCAGCACGACTGAATGCACTGGGGCACTCAGCTGGGTGGGCACTGGGTGTAGAAGAGTGTTTTTGTAAGCAGCTGTGCCTTAGGCACTGGTGTCTGGTGGTGGCACGAGGACCTGTGCCTCTCCCTGGACAGCCGGTGGCAGGGATGCCAGCCCCTTGAAGGCAGGAGGGGGGAGCCCGGGCCACAGCGGCATGCCAGGGGGAGGTGGGGCACCTTGGGGCATTCTTTGCAAGCAGTAGGCAGCCAGCACTCACCTTGGAAGTAGACACCGGCGCAAATCCTGAGGATGCGGGGCAGGGTGGTGGGGTCCAGGGAGCAGATATACTCCTGGAAGGAGAGGGGCTCCATGGCCATGCTGCCGGGTGCTCTCGGGGACTCTGCAGAGAGGGGAACTGCGTGGGAAGCAGCCCCGGGTTCCGATTTCACTTCTGCCTGCCTTTCACTTCTGCTTCTGGCAGTGATAAGATCCCTCTCTGGTAACAGACTCAATGCTGCTGGTAGCTCTCCAGCCTGCAGACTGAGGGATGTGCTGCTGGGGCAACCCTCTTCCTGGCCCCCATCACCCGTCACAGCTTGGTGTCCCCCAATCCTGGTCCTGGTGGTGCTGCTGGTGCTGAGGGTGGGTGAAGGCATAGACCCCACTCCAGCTCTGCTGTGGTGTTGTCCTGGCTGTACAAATGCTCGAGCTTGTCTTACCCAGGCTGTCCCCATGGCACATCTCCCATGTACCAGTCTGCCCTGCTCCTCTGTGGCTGGGCCAGAGAGAGCGATGGCGCCATGGAACAGAGGGCAGGTCCAGGCAGACCACGCCAGAGAAAGTGAAGGGCTGTGTCCAGATGGTCCTCACCCCTTACAAACACACAGGCACCTCCATCCCATTCACCTCTGGGCATTTAGACCCGGCTTGCCCCCAGCACAAATATCCTGCGCATCATGCTCTGGCTGTGTTCAATGTGTGGAGGAGAGGGGAGTCAGTGGGTCTGGACGGTGTGTCACTGCAGTGGCATCAGCCTTGGGAAAGGTAAAGCCAAATTCCCATGCCTCCAGACAGGCAGCAGCACCTGTCTCCCTCTCCCGCAGAGACTGGCGTTGTCCTTCGCAAAAGCAGCCAAGCACAGTCCTCGTGGCTGCCAGCCCCACAGGCTGCCAAGGTGGAAGTGGCAGTTCTGAGAGCTGCTGCTCCTGATGAGCTTCATCTTTGTAACGGTTTTCCTTTAACTTGCCCTACAAATAAAACCGAAGCTGCAGGCTAAGAACAGGAGCCGGATGGGACTTAACATAGAAATGAAACTTGGAGAAAGGTATCTTTAAGTACATGATGAGAAAAAAAGGTCCTTCCACTTTGACTCCAGCTGTAGAAGTCAGCTGCACTGCATGGGAAATTGTGTTTCCTGTTACTCAGTACAGGATGAAGCAATCTGAGGGACAGAGTGCTGGTGCATCAGGATTCCCCCTGCACAAGGCAATTTCAGTATGCCACACAGGACGTCACAGCAGCAGGGATGACTAGAGGACTTCAGGCCAAACTGACACTTGGAGCTGGAGTATCCCTGGCACCACAGCAAGTCAGACACATCAAGGTCTTGACAACCAACAAGGAGGGAAACCTTCCACCTCTCTGGTGACCTGCTGAAGGGCTGCACCACCCTCCCAGAGAAGATGTTTTCCTAATGCCCAGCCTGCATCTCCCAGGATGTAGATGTGGCCATTGGCCCTCACCAGCATGTCTGCCGTTGCTGGGAAGAATTTGGCTCCATTATCAGCAAAACTGTCCTTCAAGCAGTTGCAGACTGCTATTAGATTACCCTTCTCCTCTTCATCAGACAAAACCAGCCGAGCTCCCATAAACACTCCTTGCAGGTCGTGTGCCCAGCCCCATGACCACCTTGGTTGCCCTTTGGTGGTCCCTCTCCCACATCCCTCTTCTTGAACTCAGGGTTCAGCACTGGGTCTGCTACTGCCAGTGCAGGCATACAGCAGAGATAGCTTCCCTTGATCTGTCAGCCATGATCTGGTCTTAGTCCTGCACATGGTTTGCCCTGTTCACAGCAAAAGCATGGGTGTGGTGTTGCACATTTAAGACTGAGCATGTGGGGGAAAAGATAAAGGAACTGCCAGGTACCAGCCCCCTTTGGAGAGCCAGCAAGATGCTGGCTCTGTTCCACAGCAGGACAGGCTGTCCCAGGCACTGCAGAAGGTACACAGATGCTGAGCCCACGCTGATGGGACATTGCAAGATTTACAGCTGGGCAGCAGCACACAAGCCTGTGTGGAACTAGAGGAATGAAGCTACAGTGGATGGAAGAGCCCAGGCAACAGAAGCTTAGATGCCATCAGCTTTATCATCATGAAATGTGAATGAGACAGTGCCTGGTCCTTTCTACCAACAACTGGGAAGAAAGTGTATTTTGTTGTATCAAACAATGTGAAGAATCCTTGAAGGGCAGGACTAGACTAACCATGGGAGGTCAGTAAACTCTCAATATAGTACAGAGAATTCCCCAAACCTGCAGAGCTTGTCCTTCTGGGGGTGTTTTGCTGCTCTAAGGCAGAGTCCAGGGAGGAGCTGAACAGCTGTACTGCTTTGGAAGTCACAGGGAAAATTGAACAGCCAACAGCAAAGGTCTCTGGACACCAAGCATCTATTCCTCCATTGCCAAACAGACCCTAAAGAACCAGCCACGTGCCTAGACAGTCCGAAACCCCCGTGGCAAGGCTGACTCCAGGGTCTCTCTGCGGGGAACAGGTGACAGTGGTTGTGGTGGGCATCCCTGGCAAGCCAGGGTGTGGATTTTGGTACAACTGAGACCTATGTTTGCAGCTGCAGGAAGAGAATGAGGGTTTTCCCAGCTGATGTGCTAGTCTAGTTCAAAACAGAAGAGCCTGGCCGCAGCCACCCCTGCGTACCTGTGCTCTGCTACCCATCTTGGGAAAATGGGAGTGGGACAGGGAACAGAAGGAATTAGTTTGAAAATCAGCCATGGAAAAATATGTCTGAAAATAAACGGTCACTTCAGAAACCAGAAATGTACAGTGGCTTAAACTGGACAGCTCAGCAGCCCGTCGTTCAGCACGTAACAAGCCCATTCGATTCCCAGGGCCCCCAGTATCCCAGGTGAGCGACATAAGGAGACATGCTCAAGGGAGATGCTGATCCCTGTGCTGCAGAGAGTGGCTGTGAAAGAGCAGCTGAGGACCCAGTGTGCAAATCTCCATGGGAAGTCTAGAAAAATAAAAGGGGTCATAGAAATGTCCAAGCCCTAGACACATATACAATGAGCATGGCCATGGACAGCAATCAAGGTCAGCTGAAAAACCCACTGGCTCTTGCTTGAAAGAGGCTTCTTTCTCCAGGCTGCTGAGCACCAGCAGCAAAGAGCCAGGACTTTGCCACAGTGAGTCATAGGATGAAGCAGCATCACTTCTCCAGGGACGGGAAAGAGCTGCAAGGAAAGGTGAGTGAGGAGAGGCAGACATTTAAGACAGCTCACTACAGGCCAAGGGGTTGAGCAGCTCTGCTTTAGGGCCAACGATGCCTGCTATCCTCTCCTGGTAGCTTAGCCTTGAGCCTGATTTCATCGGGGGGTGAGTGAAGGAGGTTGTTGCTTTGTAGCTACCCAGGAGCACGTGTAGCAGATCCATGAGGTTTGGCATGCCTCTGGGAACAACACAGCAGTTGTAAGAGGAAAAGGCAGCAAACCCGTCAGAGCTCTGTCATCCCAAACACAGCTGAAGCTCTGAGCTGAATAAATGGGTGGAACGTTTTCACTTCCTCCTGCTCACCACCAGGCTGGTGCACATCTGCCTGCTCTGCCCACAAGGGGAGGGACAGGGCAGCCATGGCAGGGCCCTGAGAACTGCTCCTTTATTTTACACACTAATCGAAACCAGCTCGTCCCTTTTCCCACAAACAGCCCTCACTTCCCCACAACAAGCAAGAACTCTGCAGGCGCTGAGGAAAGACCATTCTTTCCCCATAGCAGACATTTCCACATCAGCCACCCAGGGCCTGATGTCAGGATGGAGTAGGCTTGGGCTAGACACACGGTCCCTGCACTGAGGGTCCTCTGTGAGCACTGTCTCCACCTGTCCAAGTTCAAATTCAGCATCTGCCCAGCAGGTGCTCCCTTCAGAGGGGTCCCCTGTGAGAGCAGAGCAGTATATAGAGATGCTCTGACTCAGTAGCATGTGCTGCAGAAGAAACTGGAGCACTAAGTGAGAAAACTGCTCATCCCAGGAAGAAGGACCCAGCTCATTGCCAAGGCCAGAGAAGCTGTGCAGCAGGAAGGCCAAGAAAGAGGGAACACCAATAGCAGAGGGCCCTCATGGCACTGCAGCATCATCTGCAGTGCCTTGATGATACTGTCCATGCTCACCTGTCGAAGGTCACAGGTGCCTCCCTGCCATCCGCTACCCAGTCCTGTGCTAAGGCTAACCCAGCATCATCTCTCACCACATGAGATATGTCCTCATGCTCTCCAAGGTTAGTGTCTGATACAGGACCCAACTGAGATGACATCTCCCTGCAAAGGAATCCTCTCCTCCTACTTCAAGCAAGCAGGTACCACCATGGAGCACAGCAGAGAGTGGTGGGTGAGCCAGGACCCACGAGTAGTTTTGTCTTCTTACCCTGCTGAGGCTCTAAAAAGGGTGATGAAGATGGACAGTGGCAGGAACAGGGGACTTTGAATCATAGAATTGTTTAGGTTGAAAAGACCTTTAAGATCATCAAGTCCAACCATCAGCCTAACACTGCCAAGTCCACCACTAAACCATGTCCCTCAGCATCACATTTGCCCGTCTTTTAAATACCTCCAGGGACAGCCACTCCACCACTGCCCTGGGTAGCCTGTTCCAATGTTTGACAACTCTTTCTCTGAAGAAATGTTCCCTAATTTCCAATCTAAACTTCCCCTGGTGTAACCTGTGGCTGTTTCCTCTTGTCCTGTTGCCTGTTCCTTGGGAGCAGAGACCGACCCCCCCTCGCTACACCCTCCTTTCAGGTAGTTGTAGAGAGTGAGAAGGTCTCCCCTCAGCCTCCTTTTCTCCAGGCTGAACAACCCCAGTTCCCTCAGCTGCTCCCCATCAGACTTGCAATCCAGACCCCTCACCAGCTTTGCTGTCCTGCTCTGGACACACTCCACGACCTCAATGTATTTCTTGTAGCGAGGGGCGCAAAACTGAACACAGCACTCGAGGTGGGGTCTTACCAGTTCCGAGTACAGGGGGACAATAACTTCCCTAGTCCTGCTCACCACACTATTTCTGACACAAGTCATCATGCTGTTGGCCTTCTTGGCCACCTGGGCACACTGCTGGCTCATATTCAGCCGTCTGTCCACCAACACGCCCGGGTCCTTCTCTGCCAGTCAGCTTTCCAGCCGTTCTTCCCAAAGCCTGTAGCGCTGTGTGGGATTACTGTCAGCCAAGTGCAGGACCCGGCACTTGGCCTTGTTGAACCTCACACCATTGGCCTTGGCCCATCGATCCAGCCTGGCCAGATCCCTCTGTAGGGCCATCCTGCCCTCCAGCAGATCAACATTCCTGCCCAACTTGGTGTCCTCTGCAAACTTACTGATCCCCTCATACAGGTTGTTGATAAAGATATTCAACAGAACCGGCCCCAGTACCGAGCCCTGGGGAACACCACTTGTGACCGGCCACCAACTGGATTTAAGTCCATTCACCACCACTCTTTGGGCATGGCCATCCAGCCCGTTTTTCACCCAGTGAAGAAAGAGTACCCCATCCAAGCCATGCGCAGCCAGTTTCTCCAGGAGAATGCTGTGGGAAATGGTGTCAAAGGCTTTATTAAAGTCCAGGTAAACAATATCCACAGCCTTTCCCTCGTCCACCAAGCGAGTCACCCGAGAAGGTGATCAGGTTAGTCAAGCAGGACCTGCCTTTCATAAACCCATGCTGACTCGGCCTGACAGCCTGGTTGTCCTATACGTCCTGCATGATGGCACTTAAGATGATCTGCTCCATAACCTTCTCCAGCACTGAGGTCAGACTGACAGGCCTGTAGTTTCCCTGATCCTCCTTCCAGCCCTTCTTGTAGATGGGCGTTATCTGACTTGCATCAAAGGAAGTTGCCATTTTCTGCCTTGGGCAATGACCCAGGAAACGATGCAATTGTTTTTTTTCCTCTCCAGTTGTGCATTTGCCTGACCAGAGCAGATCACACCCACTGTTAACATCATGGACAAATATAGGCGAAGAATCTGTGGTCTGCAGAAATTCAAATGATGAACAAATGCTGATGAGTAATGGTCTTGACCAGGATTCTGTTCAGCAGTAAGCAACTGTAAAGCCTACATCCTAGTGGAACTGGTTGTGTTCTACATACTGAGTAACTGAGAGTTTTTAAGAGATAACAAGAAAAACATAAAACCTCTCTAACAGATGGGCCGAGTGATATGAAATGAGTAAAAACTGCTGGCTAGCAACTGCCACAAGTCAGAGGGCTATTATCATTTCGACACAGTTGCCTTTTCAAAAGACAGGCTGGTCAGAAATAGCCCTTTTACTAGAGAACTCATGGAACTGAATATTCCCCTCCCCCCAGAAATACTCTCCATACATAACCCAAGACGAAGCAATGAGCACACCGCAAATAAGTCACATAAGACATGCAAAGTTTCTGTGCTCCTAGGCTGATGACTAGGCATAACGAGGCAAGAGCAAACAAGTACCTCTTTCTATAGTGTAATAGCTTGTCTGAAGCATTCACACAGTGCTGTCTCCTGGCAGAGAGGAGCTCGCTAAAGAGAGGTTCCCATGCACCGTTTCAGCTTTCACCAAGCTTGCTGGCAGATCTTGTGTGCAGCATCTCCATAGGAGCACTTACAGCTGGTCAGTGCAGTGCAGAGAGCTTTTTGGCAGCTGGTGTGGGCAGGAGACAGATAAGCTTTACAGCATAATGGTCACCAAACCAGTGGTTATGTCTTCTCCAGTTAGGACTGGTTCATCATATCCAGAGTCCTGCATTTCTCTTGAAAACATCCAAAGCACGCTATAAGCTACCTCCCTGCTGCTTGCCATGGGTCGTACTCAGTATCACATGGACACGACATTTCTCAGTGCTACTGAAACCCTGACTGAGCCCTGGGCAAAATCTCCCTGCTGTGCTGTGCCCGAAACAACGCTTCAGGGTCTGCGCTGAAACAGCTGACAGCTAGGCTCTCTGCCTTCGTGGACGGTCCCTGTGAGCACGGGACACCCTACGTGTAGGGCTGTTAGCTGCCCTGCTGCTCCTTGAGTTCCTGCTGTAGATGCTCAGGGAGACACAATGATGTTCTGTCACGTCCCTACTGCTCAGGTGACAGATAGTGGAAAACACACCACTGGTTTCTTGTTCTCACCCACAAGACACCATTCCATCCAACATGACATCCGAGATTTTATTACCATTTATTTCTAGCCTTCAAACTTCTCACCTGGGCTTGTGACACTCATTTTCTTATTCTGCCCATTTTAGCCATTACCTTGGCCTCTGGACAATGTTCCCAGGCTCAGAGAAGAGAGATGTTTAGTGAAGCAGAGACACAGAAGCAGAGGCACTCAGGGACAGGCAGATGATCTCTGTGCTGTAGGACAGAGAAGAGCTCCCATGGAGAGTCAGGAATAAGCCTTGAAGAGGCCAACTTCAGGTCATGGGGATGAAAAATCACACCAATCATGAGCGGCTACAGGGAGCAAAGTTGTCTGCCTGCTCTTCTGGTTTCCAAATTCAACTGGGGAAACATAAAAATTGCATAAAGAAATTGCCTTGCAGGACATCAGACAGACAGCTGGAGTTCCCACAGATTTTAGGCAGTCCCCAAGTCATCCTCACAGCTTGTCAAACTCCTGAACTTTGCTGTTGTTTGGCTGCACCTGAGGGCCTGAAGTTACAACATGCAGGATGTCAGAGTTCCTCGAACAGAAGCAGGAACTGTGATCCCACAAGCAGGGCCCCAGACAGACAAGCACAGAAGACGTGAAGTCAGGGGATCACATCAGCTGCTAGGATCCAAGCAAAACTGGTCTCTCAGCCTAAACCATCCTCACCTCAGGTTTGTAATGCTCCCTGCAGTAGAGCACAAACCTCCTCTGACCTGTCAACAAAGCAAGAATTATCAGGGCTACGTGAGGTATCCAATTTGAAGCAAGCAGGGGAATCACTGCCTAAACAGCCCATTTCCAGGCTCTTCCTCATGTTCGCTGGACCTTGAAATTGTTATCAACGTAACTGAGCACTCTGGTAAGCCTATGTGGGAGAGGTTAATGGAGAACAAGCTCCTGCTAGCTCTTCAAGTTACAAAACCAGTATTTTTACAAAGACACTGGAGAAAACTGGTTGCGCCTCCTTTGAGAAAGCACTTGCCCTGGGGTGATAATGGCCATAAACACACCATTGCTTACCCACCAGGAGAAATGCTGCTGGTCTAGTGGAAGGCGTCCCTGCCCATGGCAGTGGGGTTGGAACCAGATGATCTTTAAGGCCCCTTCCAACATAAACTGTTCTGTGGTTCTACGATTCCATTTCCTCCAGGCTCAAGCACAGGAAGGCCTCTTTGACATCTAGAAGTAGGTGGAAAACCTCAGGCAGGAAACGACCCATCACTGACATGATACAAGATAAGCCTCTGTGACCAGCCATGACTGGAATTGCTAGATTAGTCCAGTATTACAGTATTATTTCCTCAAAGACCAGCGCATACACAGGCAGCTCCCCATCTGGCTGTCTTTGCAAGATGACAGCAAACAACTTGGGCCACGGCAAAATGTGTCATAGTGACCAGAGCACATCTAGTACTTAAAGAGTTCCTCCTCCTCTTCCTGTACCATTCTGCAAATGTGATTGAAACCTTTCACACATGTATGCCAGAACATATGACAAGACAGACAGCTATGTACAAGAAGACAGACAGCAAAGATTCAGGCTCTTTAGCCACTTCTCCCTTAAAGCTTCTCTGAAGAGGACATCAATTCTGGGAAATCCATAAGAAGCAAAAGACAGCTGTGAAGCAACCATCAATGCTGCTGGGAAGCTACTGCTTTTGTGGAGGAGGGGTAAGCACCACAGTTAAGTCTCAGGCACTAATATGATGCCCGTATGTGACGTCCCTCTTACTGCTTCACTGTGTACGGGACCTTCAGGGAAGGCTAATTTAGAAGACCAACCCAAAATACACTGCTGTCTGCCCTGAACTTGCCACAACCTTATTTCACACTCTCTGTCTTGCACTAGCAATCCTGTCCCCTACACCAAGCAGGTAAGCCCCAGTGATGCCACAAAGCTTGAATGAATGTGTTCCTGGTGTTGAGCAGAAGTGAAAGCAGAAACTTCTTCCCCCTCTTTACCTACCACTGCTATATTAAGAGTTTTGAGATGAAAGAACCTACAAATTACCTGACTGTATTAGACTGCTTTTGAAAAAATGCTCTTTACCAGCATCTGACCTCTGAGCCCTGTAAGAGCCATTACACAGCCCAGTTCTTTGGCTTGTCCTAAAGCCATCCATGTCTTCCAGTCCAACCCTCTACTGTGGTCCTTCCCCATGCCATTGAGTGTTTCAAAGCACACTTCAGCTGGCACACTCACCTGTTCTGCACTGGAAGCTATTCCTGCTCTCCTAAAAGGCCCCAAGGAGAAGTCACCTCCTCTCCAAAAAGTCATTCTTTCAGGCATGTTGTCACAGGGTCTAACACACTGGTATTTTATTGCACAGCACACTGGGAATAGAACAACTCAGCTCATTACTAGCTCTTGGGATGCCTGCTTGGTGCTGCATTCTTGTATTTCAAAGCCAAAAGAGAGAAGAGGGGTTATGACAATCCTGTGAGTGCTGCAAGGACAGATGTTCCTGGAAAACACTGCCGTTATTCTTTAGCTCAGTAATTTATTCAGCTGCAAACTCTTCTCTGCTTCTCTGTTCCCATCTCTGCATTCGACATTGCAGAGTGTTTTAGATTACCATGCAAGTTGACTCATTTTTACTATTTCCTTTAAATTAACTGCTAACCACACCAACACTTACAATGTCAGACCACGAAGTTAACTACCTAACCTGTACAAAATATTTCTGCCTATGGCAGAC
The DNA here is from genome assembly GCA_013398815.1 of Ibidorhyncha struthersii. Classification (NCBI taxonomy): domain Eukaryota; kingdom Metazoa; phylum Chordata; class Aves; order Charadriiformes; family Charadriidae; genus Ibidorhyncha; species Ibidorhyncha struthersii. Next base: position 530,875 of record VZSZ01009689.1, on the reverse strand, counting down.
CAGCAGCTTACATGAATTGTGAAGATTCAGCCTTCTGCTCACACACAATAATGAAAATGTAACTGCCCCAGCTGTTTAAAGGATATTGCTGGATTGAGAAGAAATACTAAGCTACAGCCTAAATATAACTAAATTCAGCAAAGCTTGGGAATCCCTCTCAACCCTACACTGCAGGCACCACGGTTATCTTTAACCAGGTCCCAGTTTACTGTTTTGCACTACAGATCTCCCCAGTGAGCTGAGGACAAGCCACAGAGACACAGTGTGATACAGGATGGTGCATTCAGACTACCCAAGGCCGCTCTATAGGTCAGAGGCAATGAGAAAAGCAAAGCTGGGCTCTAAAGTGTAACTTTTGCGGAGAGAGGATTATGTCAGAACCAGATAAAACTTCACCCAAAAAACAAAGGTGACTGCTGTTAAGTGCTACTCTTGTGTGCAAAAGCGCAGTACACTGCAGCACAAGGCAGCAAAGCAGGTCATGAGCAATGAAGCTGGAGCAGCTTTGAGCAGGAGCCTGAGCCAGCTGCTAAGGACAAGACCTGCAGCAATAGCTGCACTTTGCCATGGCACAAATCCTTCAATAAGCCACAAACCAATGGACAGTCCCAATTGCAGAAGTGTAGATTGGGAACGAACACACTACATACACTCTCCAAACTGGCAAAAACTGCATTTAATTTACAACATAGTAAAGGTTACAGGTAAAAAGCTCAACAGAAAGTGTGAAAAGGCCTATTACATATTACACAAGTGTACAAACTTCTGTACAAAGCCCCTAGATGTTATACTGTCCCCTCCTATACTGGCCAGCTATGGCCCCTAAGCTCTAAAATAATGAGAGCTTGTTCAAACCCAGGGAGGAGAAGAGCTTTAAAAACCAATGAGCAGTAAAGCTTCCCTTTTCAAGAAAAATCTTGCAAAGAGCNAAAAAAAAAACCCCCCCCCCCCCCCCCCCCCCCAAAACCCAAAACAGAAAAAAAAGGAAGAAGAAAACCTGTTCAACGTTTACTTGCTCTAACTAGTCTTACCCTAAAGAGTTTGCCTTCATAAAGCAGACTGGCTGAAAAAAGAAAATTCTACATACCAGGAAGAAGAAAATCTAAAAATAAAGGGAGATAGATTTTAAGAGTCAGCATGGAGTGTTTGGAAGCAGAATGTCTGCGGACTGAATCATATTCAATAATATGACAACTAAATGCAGAGTGGGACAACTATATCATGGAGAAGGTGCTGTATTCCTCCATAGAACAGTCTGAGCTAGATATGATGGTGCGGGGAGGGGAACAAACCAGTCTCTAAAGCCATTGCTCTTATAAATGGGGTAGCTACCAGCTCATTTTTATCTCAATAACATGATAGAAGCAATCACTCTGCAGATGCAGAAGTCACACTGATTTTGGAGCATCTGTCCAAAACAGGTCTAGTGCATACAGTGTACCAGATGCACTATAACACAGCACTGCTCCAGCAACCATCAGATTTTCACAACACTATTCAGCCAGGTAGCTACAGTACTGTACACAACAAACAGCTATGTATACTACTGTCATTTTAGTGCACATTTCCTGCAGAAATCCCCCAAACAACAAAGGAATGTGACTGCGTAGCTGAACTGCATTATAGAATGTAAAAAAATCCAGAGTAAGCTTAAGAAAAACAGAGCTCTGGTCTTACTTTGTATAAAGTAAAGACATAGTGTCTGAATACATGTGAATCAGATTTTTGAAAACTAAAGCCAAGGATCCGAAGGGCTAGAGCAACGATCCAAATTGAGCTTCTCATTTTATTCAATGGGAGAGAATGATGAAGTAGACAAAAACGTAATATTAAGAAATCAACTTGTGCACTGCTTTATTCACGGCAAGGCAGATTCTCTACTGAGAATTCGTACTCTAGCTTTAAGTAGCACTCAGTTCTCACCCACTGTTACTAGCAGCCAGAACAGTGTGCAGATTGTGGTTTTAGTTGTTAAACACGCAAATCCTATGACACTGCTGACAGCAGCTCATTTTTGTGTGTGTCTTGTTGCATCTCACATATACTCTAAGCTCACAAGTTCCATTTGCAGATAAAAATGAAACTATTTAAGTTAAAAGGGCCACCATGTTTAAAAGAAACTGTTCTCCTCTGTTTTAAACCCACCTTAAGTTATCACAGGGGAAAGAGTCAACACTACTTTGTTGTTCATTGTTTGTAGAGTGTAGATAGTGCCTAGTCAAACGCTCCTAGGCTAGCCAGGCTTGCTTGCTGCCATTAGCACCAACACAAGCTCAGATCCATCCACATGTACACCTTTATCCATCCACACAGCTCTCCATCGTACAATACCAGACCACAGCTAAGGAAGCCCACCTGTTTCTTGTCCATCTCAACTCCACATTCTTGTGATCTAATGGGATGCTGTAGTGTTTTAGGTTGAAGTTAAAACAAGATGTAGCCAAATAAAACAAAACAAAAAGATAATGTCCCACATTGGCAGGGCTTTGAAAATATGAAAAATAAAAGCTGACCTATATGTTGCAAGTTTTAGAACTCATACCAATGGGATTTCTGAAAGGCTTGGCCCCACATTTACTTCTGATACAGCTGACATGCTATGAGCAAGTCCAGCAGGAACAGCATTACTCCTAGTAAGCATGACACCTAAATGCATGAATTTGCAGGGTCACGCCATTAAACTGTATGACTCCGCCCCTTCAACGTATGGATCAAAATTCAGAGTAAAGACCTCTGGGGACAGTAATCACTAAAAAAAGGCTGCCAGATATATAAGGAGATGGGAGCTGTATTTTTTTTTTCTTTTAAACAGACATATAAAAACGCTTGAAGACAGATCTTTAAAGGATATTTCACTTCTCCAATCTTGGTATTACATCTGGTTAGGACACGGAAATTTTAAAAAGACGATACTGCACATAAACAGTTTCTGGAGTTCGTAGCTCCCACCCTCCCTCAACAAAACCCAACTCAGATCAGTAGGGAAGGGGTTGGCTTCTTGCCCGGCCATGCCTCCTTTGCGTACTTCTTCTTCTTGGGTTCATTCACAGCTTCAGGATTAAAGACAGCAGGGTTTGGAGCTGGGTTCATGTTAACTGTTGAGGGCACAACAGGAGTCAAGTCCACATCTGGGGCAAGATTGGGGTAGGGCATTGGCAGACCACCAATGAGTGCTGTCCCATGGACGCCATGCGATTGGGAACCTGCCTCATTGTGAGTTGGAGGTAAACCACCATATAATCCTCCACTGTAGGGAAAGTTTTGCATACGTCTTGATGCAGAATCATCTGTGGTCAATGCGCCTGGACTCTCCAACCGTTTTTTCTGTAGATGGAAGTATTTAAAGAATTACTCAAAATACATGAAACAGAAGTTATTTAAACTGCAAGCCAATGTAATTTTCCCCAAAAAGGCACCTAGACCAGCCACGTATAAAGTCGTTACAGAACATGCCCCAGTCTTTGTCCCAGAAGACTTCTTCTGGGTTTCCTTGAAAACAACTTAATAATAAACTCCTAAAGGTGCACAATGCAGGAAGGGATGATAGAAGTTGAAGCTCAGGTTGAGCTTAGATCAGGCCTGAGCACCTCTTTACCTCCTGTACATGCTTGCCAGTCTTGAGCTTGTCCTGAACACAAGACCAAGTAGGTCTTTAGTCAATAATGCAGATCCTCCTTCCCCCTACAATAAGAAACTGCAGCTTCTAGATCACTTGGGTGATTTTGTCTAGCTCTTGATTTGAATCTTCTCCTGCAGTCCGTGGTTTATATAGAATTATCCTTTTCCACATACATTATTTAGCGTATACCAGCAACAAGTAAAATTGCTATTACACTGTTGCTTAGCTACCCTGAAGTTTTGCAAATCTTCCCTACTCTTAGCATATTCAAATTAAATATAAGCAACACACTCATCTTGGAGCAAAGTCTAAATCCTGCTAGTTCTAACAGACCTTATGAAATCTTTAGCACTTCCAGTATTTAAACAAACAACCTCTTTTTTTTTTTTATTTTCTACACTTCCCATAATTTTAACTGATGCCTAGAACTACCATAATGAACTTCTGGGAAGTGTTTCTTTTTGGGAGGAAAAAAAATTGCCATTGATTCCACGTGTCATAAGGAAAGAAGCTGAAGCTGGACTTGAAGGAACATGGTCAAATCTGCTAACTGTGAAACATGAACACAACATTTGCTTAACAATAAAACACTTTCCACCATAGAACATTGTGTTTCTAAGGTGTAATTCATAAAGTGAGTTCACCAAAGTAATGTATTAATTAGAAAGTTGGGAGTTACTCTGTACCTTAACAGGGACTACTGCTGTCTGTACCATGTTCCTGAAACGCCCAACAGAAGGGTCCACATCCTCTGTAAAGGTAAGAACAGTGAAGCTTTCAGTAAGAATACAGGAAAAGATAAAACATCTGTCATGTAAAGGAACCTATATGAAGAACTGGTACATGGACTTTCTCAAACCCAGCGCTCTAGTAGCTCTCAGTACAAGCATGCCCAAATAAAAAGAGGAGCTAAGGGGACATCTAGTGGCTTTGTCTCAAGGTGGACTCATCAGATGTTCTGGTAAGAAGGGCTTCCACTCAAATGGAGAATGGGGAAGGGGGACAGATGGATGGCCAGTTTGCACTGATCAGACAGACTGGAGTTCTGGGGTGAAAGCTGCTGTTGATAAGGCACTGCACGTGCTCAAAGGCTCAACAGTGAGCCCCAGAAGTCCCTGGGAGACCTTGAAGCAGGAGTCAGAAGAATTCAATGTAGAGTCTCCGAAAGTCTGAAAAAAAAAAATCACCTTTTTTGTAATGTGCATGGCTGCTGTTTACATTAGGATGTTCTGAGCACTAAATTGCATTGATTTATAAATTAAAAAAGGTTATTCTTAGTGGTACACACTGTCAAATGAAACTAGCTCCAGACTATATTTTAAAATGCACACTCATTAAAAAGCTACTCTTATTAATAGGAATATTATCCATATAAAATATCACTAATAGGAGTGCCATTCATAAAACAGCTAAGGGAGAAAAATGACTAATTAGGAATTGGACACATCTTCAGAAGCATTGCTTTGAATGAGAATGACTTGCTTCAGATATGCAGACAAGGAGCAAAAAACCTCTGAGCTCGAGACAAATATCCAATAGGCAACAGGGAAGGAAAGCATTAAGGGACAGATGAAAACCAAACAAGTTCAGTTCCCATTTACATTCTAAAGAAGGCAAAAATTTAAAACATTTTCCTCCTTTTGGAGCCATGAGATTTTTCCAACATCTGATAGAATTTTCAACAATGAAGCTGAGCATGATATCCCTGTCCTGCACAAATCATTTTACAGTTAGAAGAGAAGAAACAGAGAGAGAGGTCAAAGACTTCAGCGAGACATGTGGCAGCTTCTCTGAAATAGCACATCACAAATATTGATTGCCAAATTTCTGTTCTCCTTATCCATATGCAGCCATGAGGAATCCCTATGAGAATACTGGAAGGAGGGCCTTAAGGGGATCAACTAAAGATTAAAGCAAACTACTTACCTGGATTGATGATTTCATCATCATCACTGAATGTCACTCTGGAGTTCTTCCGTTTTCTCTTTGGTCTCTGAATATCCAAGTTCCCTTCCTCAATGGTTAGTGTGGAAATTCTTTTGTTGTGGGCTGTATTAAACTCTGTCAGGTTCTAATGACAAATTTGGAGATGAAATTGTTTAAGCAACCAGTGTATGAGGTCTGATTTAATCATGTGATTGTGCATATCAAGAGACCACAGAACACTGTTCAGCTTCAACTTTAGACCCCCTGGAAGAAGAGTGCTCCAGTGCTGCAACACGTTGCCCAGAGAGGTTGTGGAGTCTCTGTCTGCAGAGGTATTCAGAACTTGGCTGAGCACAATCCTGGGCAAGCTGCTCTAGCTGGCCCTGCTTGAGCAGGGGCGCTGGACTAGATGATCTTGAGAGGTTCCTTCGAACCTCAACAGTCCTGTGAATGCCACACACTGCTGTCTCCCTCTTGACTAGTTAACTGTAGAAAACAGGGCAGCATTCACTGTTATCCGGCAACGGGGAACAGTATGGGAAATCACGCCTGACCCAGGGTAATGTTAGTTGGAGAGCACGTACTCCCTGGCGAGCCTTTGTGAGAAGGCCATTGGAACAGAAGGATTATTAGGTCGTGGATTCTGGGAAGCAGCATGATCACAGGGTTATCATTGCAGAATGAGATGGTCTGTGTGTACCTGCCAGCAGAAGACACCTCAGACTACCTTCAAGGCCAAGAAATTAAGACCCTGAACCTAAGCAAACCAGAGGGGAGTGCTATCTGTTTAGCTGGAAATGACATCTAGGTACAATGTACCATTGTACTCACATCAAGTTCTGTCTCCTCCTCCGGCAGGCCCAGCAAGCCCTTCAGCTCTTCATCTTCACCGCCCATTTTCTCATCTCCTTTAACTGCTGATGGCAGTGTCTGGGGCTTCTCTCGCAGAGTATATGCCCGTGTAGAAGCGCCAAATGAAACCGTGGAGTCAATGGGTATCTGTTGGGGTTTGTGAGGTTCCAAACGGATATGTCCCAAGAATGTGCCATGTGCTGAGAATGTCAAAATGCAAAATAGTCTTGTTAGTCATCAGCTTGGACTCACAGTATTCAAGTTCAAGTCCTGAGAAGTTAAAAAACTGTACATGGTTGCCCTGCGATACAAGTCAGTGAGGTACTGCTGAAAACATTACCTATGTACGTTTTACCTACCATCTCACAAACTAAGATAACTCACATCATAAGTCCTCAAAAAGTCATGGAAATAAATGACAAACACCACTTACTTTCTGGATTCTTGTAGGTCTTAATGTACCATGTCTAGAACTATTCCCTCAGTGGAAAAAACAGTATGACAGGTTTTAGATCTTGGGAAACCACTCTCAGAATAGAAAGCTTCATTAAAGCTGTGAAGGGAAGGCCAAGTCACTTTCCTCCTCTTCCTTAGACTCTTTGTTTTAAACAACAAGTGAAGCAGATGTAAGCTGACTGGAGCAAACACACTTTTGATCCTAATCCTTGCCAATCTTTCACTAGGATGCTAATTCAGATTAATAGTCGTCTATCCACACAGTGCAAACAACAACAAAAAGGAAAAAGTGTCTCAGATTCAGAAATGTTTAAGCACTGAAATATTGTACTTCTGTCTGGTTCAATGTCACACTACTTACTGCTGTTTAGATCTATGAGGAAAACCCTCTTGAGATGTTTGTGATAGACCAAGGCAGCATGGACCCGAGAGCAAGACTGGTGGTCAATGGTAAAATCGCACAGATCAGGATTTCTCCCAAACAGATAGTATTTCTTCTCATCAATGATGAGTTTCTGAGGTAGAATATCAAAAGAGAAGCATATTAGACTCCTATAAACTTTTGGATCTTCCTGAAAAAATTCAAGAACATGAATAAACAGAGCAAATTCAAAACAAAGCATTAGCATCTAATCAATATTTCTGTTTTGTCTGGCACTGTTTAATACAGAAACTCAAATATTCTCTTTGTAAAATCAGAACAGCTGAATATGGAAGAGTCCCAGCTATTCCCTTCTTTAACATCCAATACAGGACAGCCTGGGAAGGACAGTAACTCTTCAAAGCATGAGACTGTCTCATACGAGAGATCCTCTCTCATATCTGCTCCCAATGATTTTTACACATTCCTCAAGGCAGATGACCTCAGGCCTTGTCTAAGCCAGGAATCTATGCTAAATGAATTCCAGTCTGATACAGAACACCGAAATTACATTTCTGTATAGAAATGGACATACAAGACATTTCAGACCTTTTATAATAAAGATGTAAAACTAAACTGAATATGTACTGTGATGTGAATCCATACTAGTCTGTTCAAGTATGCCACTAATTCTAGGCATTCCTTCTTAATTCATCCTAGTTCTAATCTCTTCTTCAAACAAGAGCTTACATACTGTAATATCAGTTACGTAAACAATCTCTGAAAAGCAAAGGAACATGTAGGACTGTGTCAACAAGGTATACAGCATATGTCTGTTAACAATGTTGTTGAAAGGAACTCCTTGCACTTACATGCTGAAGTACTTAGCAGTGCAGCCTTCTTTCCCACTGTATCCCAAGACCTTAATCTAACCTGCGTTTTCTTGCTTCCAGCTGCACAAGTCAAAGGCTGTCAATACAGATTTGTTAACAGATGGCGTTTCCTGCTTTTTGAAACATTTACCAAAGCCCACACAACATCTCAATAGCATGATCAAGGGAATGCTGATGATGCATTTTCCATCAAAAAAATGCCAGATCTTAGTTCAGGAAAACATTGCTTTCATGAGATGGTCTGAGCTGAATTAACATTTTGCCTGCTAGAGCATGAGGATTTGTCCCCTCTCCCTCCCTCCATTCCCAGCTATACAATCCTCTCCTCAATCACACTGCCACTCATCTGAGCAAAGTTTTCAGCTTGCAGTGCACTTTTTTGCTGCGTTAGTCTTCTACTGTTTTAGTGAACTGAGTAAGTTTGCCTTCAATCAGATACGTACCCCAGCTGGCTCTAGTGAAGCAATGCATTATATACACCAGGATGGTGTGATGAGGAAGGACCTCCCCTCATGTCAATTAGTTGTGTGCTCCTCAGTTTTGCCAGCTGTATAAATGACATGCTCAGCTAGAAAGAGCCAATGTATCAGACTAGTTACAGGTAGTTTGTTTTTTTTTTTTTAGCTATCAGAAAGACTGACACAATGAGCACCTGGAGAAGGCTCCAGAGAGACCTTATAGCAGCTTTCCAGTATCTGAAGGGGGCCTACAAGAAAGCTGCAGAGGGACTTTTTTACAAGGGCATGTAGTGATAGGACAAGGGGTAGTGGCTTCAAACTGTAAAAGGAGAGATTTAGATTAGATATTAGGAAGAAATTTTTCACTGAGGGTGGTGAGGCACTGGCCCAGGTTGCTCAGAGTCACTGTGGCTGCCCCATCCCTGGAGGTGTTCAAGGCCAGGCTGGACAGGGCTGGGAGCAATGTGGGCTGGTGGGAGGTGTCCCTGCCCATGGCAGCAGGGTTGGAACTAGATGATCTTTAAGGTCCCTTCCAACCTAAACCGTTCTATTTATGCTTTCATGGCAGCATGAATGACACTGCAAGCCAGAACCTGGGTAGAATTAAGGAAGACTATGAAGCCCTCGGGGTGCAAGTGAAAAATATTGGTGCCCAAGTTATCTTTTCCTCCATTTTACCAGTTGGAGGAAAGGGGGTAGCAAGAAATAAACATATAACAATTATCAACTTCTGTGGCTGGTGCCATCGCAAGGATTTTGGCTTTTATGACAATGAGACATTCTTTGATCACTATAACCTGTTAGGGAGGGATGGAATCCACCTGCCTAGAAGAGGCAAGGGAATCTTTGGCAGCAGGCTAGCCAGCTTGGTGAGGTGGGCTTTAAACTGAAGGACTTGGGGGGTGGGGGTCCAAGGTCTCAATGCTCACGCCAACTTATCTAACTGTGGAATAAGCCAGGCCAACCAGAGCAGTGACAAATATTCCTTAGCTGCCTCCCAAGACAAGAATCCAAAGGCCAGCCATCTCAGGGGTGTGTATGGCTGTGGTGGATCCTCTTGCACCCCTCCACAGAAACCTGTATGCTCGATTTCCTCTCTGAAACACCTGTACACCAATGCACGCAGCATGGGGAGTAAGTAGGAAGAACTAGAGATCTGTGTGTAGTTGCAGGGCCATGGTCTCATTGCAATTACAGAGACGTGGTGGGATAGCTCACATGACTGGAATGCTATGTACTTTTTAGGAAAGACAGGCCAGCAAGGAAAGGTGGTGGAGTTGCTCTTCATGTGAGACAGCAACTAGAATGTATCGAGCTCTGCCTAGGGGTGGATGAAGAAAGACTTGAGAGCTTATGGGTAAGAATTAAAGGGCAGGTTAATATGGGTGACACTGTTGTGGGTGTTTAGTACAGACCACCGGATCAGGAAGAGGAAGTCAACGAGGCCTTCTACAGCCTCACGATCACAGGCCCTGGTTCTCATGGGGGACTTCAACCACCCTGATATTTGCTGGAAAGGCAGCACAGCCAGGCACACACAGTCCAGGAGGTTTCTGCAGAGCACTGATGATAACTTCTTGACACAGGTGGTACAGGAGCCAACATGGAGATGTGTGCTGCTGGACCTTGTACTAACAAACAAAGGAGGACTGGTTGGGGATGTGAGGGCTGGGGGAAGCCTTGGCTGCAGTGACCATGAGATGGTGGAGTTCAGGATCCTGTGTGGAAGAAGCAGGGTAATAAGTAGGTTTACAACCCCAGACTTCAGGAGAGCTAACTTTCTCCTCTTCAAAGACCTACTTGGAGGAATGCCATGGGTAGGGCTCTAGAAAATAAGGGGGTCCAACACTGCTGGTTAATATTCAAGCATCACTTCCTCCAAGCTCAAGATCGGTGCATCCCTATGAGTAAGAAATCAAGCAAAGGAGGCAGGAGACCTGCATGGATGAGCAAGGAGCTTCTGGAAAGACTCAAATGGAAGAAGGAAGTTTACAGAATGTGGAAAAAGGGACTGGCCACTTGGGAGGAATATAGGAACATTGTCAGAGCATACAGAGATGCAATAAGGAAGGCTAAGGCCCATTTGGAATTCAATCTGGCAAGGGATGTCAAGGACAGTAAGATGGGCTTCTTCAAGTAGCTCAGTAGCAAAAGGAAGACTATGGAAAATGTGGGCCTGCTGCTGAGTGAGGTGGGTGCCCTGGTGACGGAAGATACAGAGAAGGCCGTTACTGAATGCTTTCTTTGACTCAGCCTTTATTGCTAAGGCAGGCCCTCAGGAATCCCAGACCCTGGAGGTAAGCGAAAGAGTCTGGAGAAAGGAAGACTTTCCCTTGGTTGAGGAGGATTGGGTTAGCAATCATTTAGGCAAACTTGACACCCACAGATCCATGGGCCCCGAAGGGCTGCACCCACGAGTGTTGAAGGAGCTGGCAGAAGTTATTGTTAAGCCACTGTCCAATATCTTAGAAAGGTTATGGAGAACAGCTGAGGTGTCTGAGGACTGCAGGAAAGCCAATGTCCCTCCAGTCTTCAAAAAGGGGAAGGAGGAGGACCCGGGAAACTACAGGCCATTCAGTCTCACCTCCATCCCTGAAAGGTGGTAGAACAGGTCATTCTGGATGTCATCTCTAAGCATGCAGAGGAAAAGAAGGTTATCAGGAGTGGTCAGCATGAATTCATCAAGGGGAAATCATGCTAGACCAATCTGATAGCCTTCTATGATGGCGTGACTGACTGGGTCGATGAGGGGAGAGTGGCGGACACTGTCTACCTCGACTTCAGCAAGGCTTTTGACACAGTCTCCCATAACATCCTCATAGGTAAGCTTAGAAGTGTGGGTTAGATGAGTGGACAGCAAGGTGGATTGAGAACTGGCTGAATGGCAGAACTCAAGAGGGTTGTGATCAATGGTGCAGAGTCCAGTTAGAGGCCTGTACCTAGCAGTGCTCCCCACGGATCACTACTGGGTCTGGTCTTGTTCAACATATTCATCAACGATCTGGAGCAGAACGTACAGAGCGTACTCTCAACCAAGTTTGCTGATACAAAACTGAGAGGGGTGGCTGACACACCAGAAGGCTGTGCTGCCATACAGCGAGACCTGGACAGGCTGGAGAGCTTGTCGGAGAGGAACCAATGAAGTTCAACAAGGGCAAGCGTAGGGTCCTGCATCTGGGGAGGAAGAACCCCATGCACCAGTGCAGGCTCACCTGCTGGAAAGCAGCTCTGTGGAGAGGGACCTGGGAGTCCTGGTGGACAACAAGTTAGTTGCCCATGAGCCAGCAATGTGCCCTTGTGGCCAAGAGGGCCAATGCTATCCTGGGGTGCATTAAAAAAGAGTGTGGCCAGCAGGTCGAGGGAGGTCACCCTTCCCCTCTACTCTGCCCTGGTGTGTCCAGTTCTGGGCTCCCCAGGTCAAGAAAGACACAGAACTACTGGAGAGAGTCCAGCGGAGGGCTATGAAGATGATCAGGGACTGGAGCATCTCTCTGATGAGGAAAGGCTGAGAGCCCTGGGGCTGTTTAGCCTGGAGAAGAGAAGACTGAGAGGGGATCTCGTCAATGCTTATCAAAGGGTGGGTGTCAAGAGGATGGGGCCAGACTCCTTTCAGTGGTGCCCAGCAACAGGACAAGAGGCAATGGGCACAAACTGGAATATGGGAAATTCCGTCTGAACATAAGGAAAATCTTCTTTACTTTGAGGGTGCCAGAGCACTGGAAGAGGCTGCCCAGAGAGGGTGTGGAGACATTCAAAACCCACCTGGACGCAATCCTGTGCAACCCGCTGTAGGTGATCCTGCTTTGGCAGCGGGGTTGGACTAGATGATCGCCAAAGGTCCCTTCCAACCCCTGCCAGTCTGTGATTCTATGACGACTCTGCCTGATTTTCAAACATAAAAATCACATGGACCTAATTTTCTACAAATCACCTTGCAAAGGCACAATTTACCTGCCCACCAATTATAATCTTCAAGGCTTTTAGCATTGCTGCATTCAGATGCCACTTCCCCACTGATGTTTTTCAGATTTTTCCCCCCAAATGGGTTCTACATTTTCTAGGTTGGATTTCTAATTGTTTTGCTGAACATTTGTCAGCCCCCCTGCTGCAAGCTCTCATAATCTGGTATTCAGTAATAAGTATTTAATTTATTTCTGTATGTTTATTCTTTTAGGTCACTAGACAAATTAATTGAACAACTCAGCTTCACACTAGTATACATCGTGACGACTTTACAATTAATTGGTCCCTTAGGTAATAATCTGCTAATGTCTTATTCCCAACTAACTCAAGGTATACATTTTAAGCATGATTTCATGAGAGTAAATGCTCTGTGAAATCTACCAACTTACATATTTTGGCCTGCTTTCTTAAAATAACCAGATTCAGGTGACTAAGCTGTGTGCATATCTGTCATCTCCTGACATCCACTACTAAACCAAGTAACTTCTCAACCAACTGGCCAATTTCAACCAGCACTACAAGATACTAAATTTCAAGAAGTTCTATGAAAACAAACAGCTAGACAGAATGACAACTTCATCAGTACCCTCAGTGATACACAGGCTGGCAGAAAATCCGTAAGAGTGCCACAACTTAGGCTTTAACTAAAAAAAATTTTCTTTGTGAGTCCGTATCTCATTTGATCAGACAGGAATCACAGCTTAACTAGCAATTCACCTTCGAGCACATTATCTGGTGACAAATGAAGTGCAAATGCAAAATGCAAGTGATTTTCCTCCAGCTGGAACGTTTAAAATATGTGGGTGAATCTATTTGTGCCTGGTGGGAATAGTGTACCTCAAAGCCTCAGTATAATTCAGATAAAAAACCCAAGAAATCAATATACTGAAACAGTCTACTTGATTCTGCTCTCACCTGGCTATTTTATTATCATTTTCTGTCTCTTAAGAGATACTGGTTTTCACAAGACCCTCCCCTCAGAATCAACCAGAAAGTACAAGCCACTGATAAAAGAGCTTAAACTAGTACATGATTTCGTCAGTCCTTTCTGGTTGAATATTACTTCCTTTTTTTTTAAAAAAAATTCCACCTGTAAATAGATCAATCTCCTCCCTGTACATTCTTCACACTTCCATTCTTTTGTTATGCTTTTCCCTTCCAGCGTTAATCAACACCTAGCATTCCATTAGTCTCACTGATATCTTCCTGTAAGATTACAGTGGTTTCATCCACCTATTGATCTGCAAATACCATGGTGTTTGTTACAATACATCTCTTGAGAAATGCTGGTCAGGTTTTCTGAGATTCAACTTCACAGCAATGGATTTATGTCCAATATTACGCAGTACCTTACTCATTCAGGTCAGCACTCTGAGTTTTCCCAAATTCAATACCTTTGTACTAATGAATTCTATGATTCCACTTTGTGAGAAAGATGAGCACTAACTTTTCCTTTTTTTCTTGTGTATTTGAAAAAAAATCCTGTGTAAACACAACTCTGATAGAAACAAGTGGATTTTCAGAAGCTGATTTATTACTCCACATTTCAGTCCTCAGCTCTGCAAGCAGTTATCTCATAAATTCAAGTACCATAAAAATTGGTCCAACAGTTTGCCATTCTTGTCCACAACTGAAGTAAAAAGAAGTATCCCGTAAGTTTTCATTTGCACTTGTTATGCACAAAGCAATACCATTCTCACTTGACAGCATTTAAAGAGATTTTGCAAAGACACAAATGAATTCATATATTGGAAATATTGCAACAAATCAACAACAGAGAAAATAATTTTATTGCCATTACTTCAAGATAACGTTTCCAAAATTTTCTGTGCCTCTGAGTTATAACCCAGTGTTATCCTTTATACACTGAGCTTAAACACTTCATGGCTTATTTTAATGTTGCACTTTTCAGACCCAGCAATCACAAGGTGTACCTCAGACCTCTGCACAAGACCTGGGATACTGATGGCTCGGTTAGTATCAAGTGCTCAGTAATCCACAAGATTTAAGAACGTTCTTTCTTGGTTTACTGCTGTCTACCATAAGACACAAAACTGAAAAACTATTTGCCACATGTTCCAAAAAGGGAAGCAGATGGATCACATCGAAATGCTGTTAATTCGTTGCACAGTTCCCACACAGACACACAGTATGTGGTCTCATATAACCACCAGAGTCTAGAGGAGTTAGTGCATCACCTGCATACATACAGTATGCAAGTCCCCAAAGCAACTATACAGGCAGGCAGGCATGCTGGGTGTAACAGTCCGCTAGGACTCCCCCACTAAGCCAGCTCTTCTGAGTCTTACTCCACCAGACAGAAGTACCATAGCAAGCCAGACCTCTGTGCTACACATGTGAGTGCCTGCGCCTGGTCACTGCTTGCCACAGATCTCACACAAGCTGTACCTGCCTGATCGCAGTAACACTGATAGCCAACATCAGATAGTCAGGACGTAAAACACAAACACTACAGTCATTCTGTAACCTCTGTGCGATCACATCCTCTACTAAATCTCGGAGTACTTGGATAGCAGACTAGCAATGGCTGTTAACAGTGCTCTGCAGGGCAGCAAAAAGAACCTCTTTCAGGTTAACAAGAGAGTTGATGGTAGGAAGAGGGAATCAGGGTGTTTGTAGCACCCGCTTTCCCAACCTGGATGAAGACGCCAGGCTTACAAAGCCAAATGGGGCCTCCTGTAGGTCAAAAAGCTTTGGGCAGCGCAGCCTCAAAGCCTGACACCACCAGGACAAATTCCTGACTGTCAATTTATCAACACCAAATTTGCTCATCCATTGCCAAAACCAATGATGCATCCTCAGCTTCCATACAGCATTTTGCTGCTTTTTCTTTTATTCAGTCCTGACCTGGACTCCCATGATAGACAGTTGCCTAGCACCTGAGGATTAATTCAGCAGAGAGCACCATGTAAATTCTTTCATCCTAAAGCTCTCTCTCCACGCTCAAAAATCCAAAAGAAACATGACAAGAAAAAAACCTTCATCTCACAGAATAAGTCTCCCAGGTGGGAAGGCTATATTATGTTTGGCCACCTGCCACATACCAAAAAACCCGAAGTCACTGCCATTTGGCTTTGCTGACTGAATCTCATTACACAGAAAACTCCGTGCCAAGTACAATCCTTACCCCAGATCCTGCTGCCAGGATGGCAGTGAGAAGGCTGAGCTGAGAAGCAGTCCTATTCCACCTCTCTGATCTCTGAAAATGATTCCGAACATGTAACAGTACCATGAGAAGCAGACTACATGGTCTGTGGTTTGAAGGAAAATGCAATGCAAAGGATTTGAAAGCTATAGTGCCCAGAGAGAGCCAGTGAAGGACAGCTCCAATGTAGTCCGAGTGTGAACCAATCCAGCCATGTCTCGTACGAACTAGTGAGCTACTCTGAAGATGCAGTAAATGTGTGTTGATATCCAATTCCTTTCAAATTAAGGCTGAGCAAAGATCTCTTTTCTGCCAATTTTCTGTGTCTTTAAATCCAGAGTAAGAGCACTCTCTCAAAACAGTCTGTAAAACCAACAGTAAAGGACTATAAAGAAAGGCCTCATTTTCCTGGTTTCTGGCCTGGGAAAACACAAGTTTATTTGTGAGATACCTATTTGTGACACCTCTATCTTCTTTCCTATGCAAAGCATATTCTGGTAACTTATCCAAACTGTAAACAGTAAGTCTCTCCTGCTAGAGATCAGAAGGAACACTAAATACTGTCTGATGCTGGCATACATTACAAACCAGCCAAGATTTTAAGCTACCTAAGTCTTTCTTGATCTAACACTGAGTTCTTGATTTTCCAAGTCTCTGTTCAGAAAAGTTGGCTCAAATTTGCAGACTTTTGCTGCCCAGAAACATTTCTCTGTGTCAATCAATTGCAAGTTAGGAAACTTTCAATAGTTAAAATACATTCACTGGCTTGAGTCCTCGCTGTCAACCATGTTAAAGGCTGCTTTATTTTTTTAATACTATTTTTGATTTGTCCTTTAGAAAAATCTGAATGTTGATCAGTATAATAACAATATGACCGCCAGTTATCAACAGTGACAAATTATAAATATAAGACAAAATATGAAATAGAGAATGAGACAGTCTATATTAGACAAATTCCTTTGCTGCAATAAAAATAACTCACTGTATCTGGGCTAACCCAGATTTGTATTTCATTTTCTATTTCATTTCTATTTCATTTTCTATTGTATTTCATACCATAGAACAGTGCAACAATCCTATAAAATACAGGATGCCTAGTTAACCAAAAGAAAAACCAACCCAAACCAAAAAAAAATGACAAGTATACCAAACAAGCAGTACAAACTGAGGAGTTTTTCCTCTTCTGTATTTGAGAATTCTTTCCCTGTGTTATTCGACTTTCTGCTCCTAAAGTTCCTAAGACAAGGCACCTTCTGGCTGCAGTCTGATACCTCCAATATAAGTATCTTGCAGGAAACAAAATGTCAACCTTGGTCCAAAATTCAGTTTGGAAGAAATAAGGCTCTGCAAAGTATCAAGTTTCCCTTACAAACATTTTATTTTTCTCTCTCTTACTAGGACAGGTTTAATGTTCAGGAATCAAAGTGTCATTGCTTGCTAGCTGAGCACTGCAGTTTTTTATCCCTTCAAACAGTGCATCTAACAGCAAAGTAACTGATGGAAGCACTGTAAGGGAAAAGTCACTTCATTCTGAAATTTCAGAGTAAAACAAACTGTTTTGAAAATAATGAATGAGAGAGAAAGGAAATACTTATGAGTAAGTGTGGAAAATTTTCTACTGCTGGTGCTTATGTATATGATACACCAAATACATACAAAACCTATTTTCATACCTCAATGAGTTTGTCTCCTTTGACTACATCCAGATGTAAGCCAGGTGGCGGTTTCCCTGCCCTGGAAAATAAAGAAAGGAAAATATAGTATCAAAATATTTAATAAAAAGTTTATTAGTGTTAGACTAATACTCGAATAGAGCTACAGACCTAACCTACACAAATCTAAGCAGAGTTATTTTGGGGAAAATATGAAAATACCACAATTTTCTTCTCCTCCCCACAGATTCCTTCTGACAATGTCTAAAACATGACTTTTTTTACAATAAGAGTTAAGCTAACAGGACATGAGGCGTTTCAAGCCTTACTTCTCCAGGTGAAAAATAGCTAATTTACAGAATGAACAGAGCAGTTCCTAGGAGAATATGATACGAGGCCAGGAAGAAGCTAACAACTAGAGAAGGGGACAGGCTGGGACTGTTTGCTTAAGGGCCTGCTGAAGGGCTGTTTTCTCACATTACCTTCAAAACAGTAGTTCTCTGCCCTTAGCTGCTGAGAGGAACGGAAACATCTACCATCCTTCCTCTCTAGGACTGGTAACGGCCAAAAACCTGAAAGGGGCTCCACACACACCTGTAATATTACAAAAATTTTGGCCAACAGCCAGCATTCCTCCACACTCGCCCTATAACCAAACTTTCCTACCAACAGAGGTAACATGGAAGACAGTACAGTATTAGATGGCAGAGGGGCCCCTACCCTAGGACAGTACAATCCTCCTCCACCAAATTCTCACATGAACAGCAGCTCAGCTCCCCCAGCCCCACAGCTCCATCCCTGCTCACCTCCTGTGAAGCAGATTCACCAGTCAGACAGCATTATTCCCACTTGGGCATAAGAAGCAGAGGCACGTGGGACTTGGCAATGCACAGCAAAACAATGCTAATATGCAGGAGAACCCATGAGGACTAACAGCATCAAAAACATATTTGGTATTTACACCACTGTGGTACCAATACACTGCCCTTCACCGCGCAGGATCTTTGGCTGTTGACAGCAAACAATCTCTGCTCAGATCTCTAAAGATCTGCATCCCTAGTACTTCTTCACCGATAACAGCGCTGCTGCTTGTCTCAATGGCTGGATCAACTTTCTAGGCAATAGCAGCGACCCAGTTCTTGGCTACACTGCTGCCCTTCTGAAGAACAACCGCAGAGATCAGATTCCCATTTACTGCTTTGCTCACTGCACAGAGCAAGCCAAGAGAACAGCGACAACGGGTAGTGACATTCTCAGCATGGCTGGAGAAGGGAGAGAGGACCCTAGTAACTGAAGTTGTTTGAGGGGGTTAAATATAGTTGTTCACGTTTCTGGGACATGCCTTACAATTTGAAGGTTTCTTCTGTGTCCCCAGGTCAGCTGGCTACTATACATGTGCTCTCCTAGCTAACTTCATACAAGAACACAGTCCTCTACTTTTTCTACTTCATTTCTTTCTGAAGTATCACACAAGCATTTTCCATTCTTGCTCCAAATCCATTATACTAGCCTGCTCAGATCTCTCTCTGGCCCTTCTTGAATATGCCAGTTGGGACTTTCACAAGTTTTCTTACCAAGTCCTTCTCTAAGATTGTGGACAGTACCATCCTAACAAATGAGATGGGTACAGCTGATACTGATCCGTATTCTTTTGGATGAACAAACAGCAGCAGCAAAAGCAGAGGATGCAAAGCTGCAAGGCACTCTGCTAAAATGGTGACTGCTTCCTAGAATAGGATTATGGTGGTGTGAGGGAAAGACTAGCAAGTAAAAATGCTCCCAATGAAGATACAGAGTCCATCTGGTGAGTTCTACAAGGATTGACTCTTCCAGTCACTCCAGTCCAGCTAGGGGACTGCCTCCTCTCAAGCACTGCTCCAGGATCACCCAGCCAAGCTACACCTAAGTACTGCTGTCTCTTCCTGTGCTCCCCTCAGATCTGAGTGCTCAGTTTTCGTTGGAAGACAGGTTTCATTCATGGATTCATGTCCACTTCTCAGTGTTTCCTCTTTCTGGCCCTCAGCACTGGTAAACTTGTTTTTCTTCATTCCACTGAAATTACCAAGTTCTAGTTACTCTGCAACACAATTTTGACAATTTTCACAAAGCCTGCCTTACTTTGATCCAACAAAAGCTACTTTCCCTATCTTTTTTTTTTTTTTTTCTTTCTTCCAAATAGGTAAACCTTTCAAAAAACTAACTCTACAAGCAAGTCTACTTACTCAGTCTGGCCTCTGCTTTTCTTCTGAGTGGCCTCTTCCTGGATACCCAACAGTCAGCCTGTCCTAAAAACATTTCAGCAACATCCTCAACATACCTATTAGGCCATGGGAAAGCTCCCAAGTGCTCTAGCACAACCACCTTCCTCTTCTGTAAACTGAATCCTTTCTGATGGTCATCTTTTGCCATATACAATCTCTGATTTTTCATTACCCCTTCTACTTTTAGTTTCATCCTTGTTGTTATTTTTACTCTGCTTTTACCGTCAACTTTATTTCTAACACAGAAAAAAAAGCCCAGCCGGAGCACAAGATAGTGCCTTTGGCTATGAATCAAGGTGCTTGAAAAATGTATCTATTCTCTGGCTTCTTTTGGACTGAGACTCCTTTGTAGACAGTATTTCCCCTATCTACTTACACCTGCAAAACACTGAACACAGTAAGGGCTGTAAATACTGATTATGATACCATCAAAACAAACCCATAGAAATAATTTCTGGTAGAAGACCCCTTTGGAACAGATTAAATCAATGTCACAGCTTAGGCTGCTGAAATTAGATACTTAAAAAGCCTTTTAATAAAAAAAAGTAGAAACATTTTCCAGTTTTATATTCAAAACTAATTAGTTCCAGAGTCACCAAACATGAGAAGTAATGGTTGTATTTGGAAGTATCAACAACCCCTCATGTGCTCTGCCCTATCAGACCCCTCACCTCATGCATCAAGTAAAACATTAAAGGGAAATCTCTTGCAAAAATCTACTAGAAGGAAGTTTGTTAGAAAGTTGGTACTATGCTGTTAAAAGAGAGCAGGTTTTTTCCCCCCTCTTATTTCCAATATTTAAAAAGTCTTCTCCCACTAACTAATGTGTTAAAATATCCACTAAACTACTTTTCCTATACTGTTCTGTAGGATGGAGCATAGAACACATTTGGACAGCCAGGCTTAGCACTGCTCCAAGACAAATGATCTCGCATCAGAACCTGGCTCGGGCAGAACTGCTTGCATTTGAAAGAGAGAAACAAGAAGCTGTTCTCTGCCTTCCAGATTGCGTATCACAGTCCCCAATGCCTAAACATCTTCTGCTATCTACAGGTCAGCATTTTGCAAGTGACCTTAAAATAAGACCTGCGAGTAATCTAATTATTACTGACCACTAGTCCAGTAAGTTTGAGACAAAGTAAGATTAGACTGCCTACTGAATTGCCAAAGGCTTACTTGGGAGAAAAGCCTTCCAGAGAATTAATGAGGCTGTCTGGCAAGGAGAACACGACCACAACAGTATCATTAACTGAATTCTCTGGATCAGAGAAGAGGTGAGAGGACATCCCACACTAGAGCTTTTCTTCACTAAGAATGAATCCAAGGAACTCAAAGTTAAGTACCAGAAAGAGAAAGTTTATCAGAATTGATAAAAAGAAGTAATAAACTGCAAAACCCAGGTGGTATTTAGCCAAGCATTCTAAGAGATATCAAATACCTGTTTTCTGCACTTAGTTTATCAATCTATTGCTTAAACTACCCTCACTGTCAGAAAAATGAAAGTATTGACTGATGATGCTAATTTTAAAGCATATTTCAGGAGTGATGTGGAAACTACATACAGTAAAGTCAAGTTTTTACTGGGAAACTGGTAGAATAGAATATTTCAGTTGGAAGGGACCTACAACAACCATCTAGTCTGACTGCCTGACCACTTCAGGGCTGACCAAAAGTTAAACCATATTATTAAAGGCATTATCCAAATGCTTCTTAAGCCCTGACAGGCTTGAGGCATCGACCATCTCTCTAGGAAGCCTGTTCCAGTGCGTGACCACCCTCCCTGTAAAGAAATGCTTCCTGACGTTGAGTCTGAACCTCACCTGGTGCAGCTTTGAACCATTCTCATGGGTCCTACCACTGGATACCAGGGAGAAGAGCTGAGCACCTCCCTCTCTACTTCCCCCTCTCAGGAAGCTGGAGAGAGCAGAGCTGTAGAAACTGTATTCGTGAGCAGAACAAGCATACAGATAGGAATTGAATAACAGCCAGACCACAGTCATCTAATCCACACTTCAACACTCAACAGTATTTGTCCTTAAGTAACGTGACGATATGTGGGGCATAACAGTTCTTTCAATGCCAGGGAAACGTTCTTCTTGGATTAAAGAAGGATAAACCTTGCTTTGAATTACGCATAATCTGCTCCTTTCAGCCTCTGTAAGAATCCAAAGATGACAACAACCATTCTGAAAGAACGTCTCGTTTGACAGAATACAACCAAGCACTGAAATAGTTTGTATTCTACTTAAGATAAGCTGAATGTCCTGGGAAAGGAGCTACTGTGGTATATGGATAAAACTGATATTTATTAAGCAAATTAGTTGACTTCTTGCAAGAGAAAGTGGGCATATTCATGGATGATAAGAAATGAGTAGGGAATTGACACTGGCACTCTGCTCCAGAAGTGCTGCTCACTACCTATACAATGGATGGGGAGTTACAAAATGGACTGTTTTAATACTCAAGATATTCCTCATGGGATGCTGGCTTTTGGGGCTTTTTTTGTGGGGTTTTTATTTTTTTTATTTTATTGCAAGGTGAACCTTCCTTGAAACCATACTCTTCAAAACATGCATACAGGATGCATACTATTTACACAGTGGTCCAAAAATAATGTATTCATATTCCTTTAGACCATTTCTCTTGTAAAATGAGAACACTGTTTAATCAAGACAGCAGTGCTGCTTCTGTATTACTTCAAGAACTCTACTTATCTTTCACATTCCTGTGGAATTGTATCAGTCAGATCAAACTGACAAACCCAGAGTAAGGAACCTTTTGCAAAATAAAAAATACCTCCAGTAACCAGTATCAGGTGCCTCACGCAGTAATACTCTCCCAGTTTCTACCAGTTACCAAATCAAGGACTTCCTGAGTCATAGCTGCTATCCGTTTAAATGACTACACAAATTGCTCTAAGAAGCCATGTAAACTTAATGCATTCACAGATTCTTACACAAACAATTTCACAGATCACCTACATATAGCTGAAGCACCCTCTCCACTATTTGGCCACAAACCTGCTTGCTATTAATTTCATTTTGCAAACTCCAGTTCTTCTCCTCAAAAGGAGAGCAAACACTTGTCTCCTACAGACTTTCTGTTCACTATTGAAGACAGCCAACATCTCGCAGTTGTTCCTTTTCCAGACTGAAGAGAAGCCTAGGCTGTAGTACAGCTTCCTAAATATTTGATTGAGATAATACTTGAAAATAACACTTAGAAAGAATTCATATGGTTTTTGAGGAGGCAATGAGTATCACACAATCTACCAGAATTACTGGAGACAATCAAGAAGATCTAAACAAGGCTATCAGTACAGTAGTCTGGCGTTTTTAAAAAAGCTTCTGACAAAATTATCAAATAGTCTTAAGGAAATTAAGGTGTGATGGGGAAAAGAAATGCTAATCCATGAGGGAATGTAAATTATTAGGAGTCAGGAAGGAGCAGGGCTCTGTGATGTTTATATGCAGTCTGGAAAAAAGGAGCCAACGAACAAATGAAAAAGAATCACTTGTGACAACAGTTATGCAGGAAACTCAAAACAGACTACAATGCTGTAAACAAGCATCACGATATNGAAATAAAAAATCAGCACTCTTGAGTGCTAGTACATGCTAGAGAAAGACCACCTCAAGCACGCAAACACAACCATGAGCCCCAGGCTCCTTACTGCCACGCAGGAAAGATCTAGAGCTGTCACAACTATGTTCAGAAAGAATCAGAGGAACAGTCATCAACACCTGACAAAGCAAAGACATCATAAGGAAGAAACTATAAAACTACAATGTTCTCGTATCTTGAATGCTGTACTACTTCTAGTTCTCTTGTTGACAAGGGGACAAAGATGATAAGCAGTACAGGTGGCTTCATGCAAGGGAAAAAATAATAATAATGGAGTACATCGCATCATAAGCTTTGAAAAAAAACAGGCAAGTACGCATTCCCTTTGTCCTCTTAATCAATACTACAAAACTAGTGTATTCATTATTTCTTGAAACACAAGAAACAAGCAGCCCTGGATCTGAAAACGAGAAGAGTGCCTTTTCCAACATTTGCATAACTTGTGGAAAGCACTGTTACCCTGTGCTATGGAATTTGACTGTAAGTTAACAAAGAAAAAATAGAAAATTTCCAGAGATTAGGTGTGGTGTTAGTTGTTAAAGATGACCACCCAGAGAGAGTCCTCAGCTCCCCAAATCCCTTTGCTTCCGATCGCCAAAAGCCTACAGCGCATGAAAGAGGACTGAATACTTAAAGCTTACACTAAGTTATTGGTCACTACCACAATGCAATAGGAAACCATCTGGGCTGTTGTCTTCAATTAGTGAGGCTGTTTTTATGCTCTTTTCTACAGAAAGAAATCCGAATAAAGGAAAATCCTCCTCTTACCAAGATGTTGGTTGAACACAAATTTGTTGCTGATCTTGTGCATCAGTGATGGAAATGAGTCATGTGCCTTTCTCAAAGCACAGCATACACACCACAGAAATCGAGACCATGCTAGCACTGGAATTTGTTTAGGTGACTTAATTTTGACGATACAAGGAGGTATTATAATAAAGTTAAGGCCAAAATCTTTGGGGTAATTATTTTTGCTCATGCAGAATGGTTTCTTCCCATGTGGAAGAAGAGGGCTGGATAAAGAGCTGACCAGTCATTCTGATCCAACCTTGTTACGTTTGGAGGAAATATGATGATTAGGGCATTCAAACTTAAAAAAAAGAAATGCAGGTTAATGGGAGGCATTTAGGACTTCCTCTACTCTTAGAAGCATTGAAATAACTCTCACCAAACTTCCAGTTGTAAGAAGTACAGTTAAAAAAGCTTGTGGCTCAAACTTGACGATTACAGACCTTTCCCAAACCTGAACACAAAAAATTGCACTGTGTTTTAGGAGTATTTTATGGAAGATTTCCAATGAGAAATGTGGCTGCTTCAACTTAACAAAGCATTCCATTTGTATTAAAGCATTTGCCCAACTGCACCTTGGCACTATTTGTGTTTTCTTGTTACAGTGCAGTTCCACACAGAACTAGATTTTACTGGTTCACTCTGGTTCCCTTGGTTACTTAGAAACAAAGTCTCCAGGGAATACAGTGAAATTTGGAAATTGTATACAAAATTTAATTCCTGACAGCAGGGCCATAAATATTCTAATAGAGAGAACTACAAATTTTATGACACCAAAAAATGAATTCAAATGACACTGAATTAAATAGGAAAATGAATGTTAAGCAACAATGCAATGATTATTTGATAAGATTATTCCGACATTTTCAGAGTGAGAACAAGTATGTTGGAAATGTTAATTTACCTGTAGAAGTCAGAGGAAGGAAGGACAGGACCTCCAGACCCTGCAAGTCCAGCCACTGCTGCTGCAGGCCACCTTGCTGTAACCTTTATGCCTACCAGGAAGCTGTTCCAAAGCCTTCTTATTCTGACAGTTTGATGTCCATCCTAAATTTTTGATTAAATCCTTTCATTTCCATCCTAAATTTTTTGTTCTTCCCTTTCAGCTATAAAAAAAAAAATCCCCAATATGATCCCTCTTTAAAAATACTTCAGCCATTGAAAACCAGCATTGTCTTTATTTCACTAGACAACTCAAGATCTGGTCGTCTCAAAGTAAGATCGCAGTTTCCTCACCAATGAATATCCCCACTGCATCTGTTTCAGTTTGAATTGAGCTTTATTAAGTACAGGTAACAGACTATGCATTTTCATCAGTGCCTTCTACAACAGCACTGACACTTCCCTACCTTACAAATAGATATCTGTTATTACACATCATGTAAAGTATTAGTCTTTTCATTTAGTTTTGAACAGTTGTGTGTTACTTGTGACTGATGGCCATTCTGTGATTAGCCTATGTACCTGTGTGTGTGTCCCTTTTATTTCTGAATATGAACTTGAGTCCTTTCACTTCTGAATAGTGAGTTTCTGACTTCAAGAAGAAGTTCTTGTTCTTAGTCCCTATCTTCCATCTTACACGTCTGGATTTTATCTTTTTTCTACTGTTTTGGTCTTCGAATTATACCAAAAGGACTGGATAATACTGTGGCGTCTACGTTGACCATGCTTGTGTCACTAATGAGTATTGTGGTGTCTTTTGCCAGGGTAACTAATAAAAAACTCCCAACACTAAAAGGGTCTGCCCACAGAGTCTATTCAACTGCTATTGTCTCCTTAGAGTTGATTCCTTATACACTCACAGTCCTTGTGTGAACTCCTCTATTGCTTCCTAAAATGATCATTTCCTGTGTGTTCTGAAAGAAACAGTCTCGAAGAAAGCTGGTTCAACTGACAAAGTCAGCCTTTGGCAGATACAGTACATCTCCTTCCCTGCCTTGAATAACTCGTTCCTTCACAATATAGTTCAGCAGCTGGACACTGTGAAGTTCAGATTTTCCCATAGCAGTTACATGTATGAATTTGTTTGGCTGAAGGTCCAGCATAGGTTTTTAAAAGATTAAACCACCTACAATCAACAAGTCTCTTCTGTATTAGGAACAGAAAAATGTATTTCTTCAGTTTCTTCACCTTGTGCTCTACAGGACAGTCCACTGCTCTGTGCAATGTGTCAGGACGATTCTGTGAGGAATCTGTATACATCATTTCTGCCATTGATGGCACACTCTCTACTGCAGAACTATAATGGAAAAAAAAGCTGGGACAGACAGACAAGAAGATGACAGACAAAGAAGAAAAGCCCAAGCTGAGCTTAACCTTGGAAGGAGCATACTGAGTAAAAAAGACAAACAAACAAACAAAAACCCATTTCAGAAAAAGAGAACAAAACCATTAACGTTTTGGGATGTGATGCTAGCTGGAAGTACCAAATAATAGAACTGAAGTTTTATAAATTAGCTGACAGTATCTCTTTGACAAGGCCAAGATTCAATGTTGACATGCCAACTGGGTTACAACAGCTACGTCTAGCTGAAGCTCAGCAGCCTCACTGAAATCCTATCCAGTCTAAAGAGAAATTATGAGTTGTAGCTATTAAGGACATAGACAGGAGAACTTTAATTCTATTGTGTTAGTTTAAAAGTATGTCAATAATTTAGGTTTCCAAATGTGGACTCAGAAGCCTAAAATTAGCCACTTCCTAAAAATCTTGGCCTACGTGACTACAGTACATACCTCCACGCCCAACCTCAAGGACAAGGAGGAATTTCCAGAACTCAAGAGCTCATCTTCTCCAGAAATTTGTGTACAATAGTTGCCAGGAATAGCTTGGTTTTAGCTCAGCGAAACTGAAGAGGAATTGTTGCCTTTAAAACATACTATTTCAAATTTACATACATTCCAGGACAAGCTTGATATCCCAGCTAATGGTGTGTCAAGACAGAGAGCAAAGAAAGATTCATGATCTGAAATTCAGGGTAAAACAGGACAAAAGGAGAGACAGGCAGTATCCATTAAACATCTGATGGTCACCTCAAAACTACACCCTGGATCATCTATACCCCAAGGAAATTACTTTTACTCTCTAAAAGCGCCTCAGAAGGTATGTAAAAGTCTTAATAAAACTAGGATATGTAATTGTTATCTAAAGACTATCTAATCTCATGGTATGGCTAAATTTTAATCCATAGAAAGTACTGGCAACATCTCTATTCCAACTGTATTCCAATTTTAAATGAATAGCCCATGTCTTTGCTAACACGTATGGAGGAATTACAGTACCTGCATAAACAAGTACTGCCACAGGGAAGTACTACTAAGACAGCATTCATTAGTCCTCATCTATCTTGAGCTAGTTTAACTGTTGGAAACACAAGAAAAGAATAAATATTTTATGGACAATGAAGAAGTAACCTTTAACAGCATAAAAACTAAATCAAAGCCAGAACTTAAAACTGATGAAAACATTAAACTTCAGTAGAGATCTTTTCTGGAAAATGGATACTAAAACAGTATCCATGTTAAGAAAGAACAGATACAATCATGGAGTCAAATCTTAAAAGCATCTCAATTTAAAGACACAAATATAATCAACAGAAATAGGGATTTTTTTTAAGATGTATTTCTCATATGATTGGTGTTTGTGGTCCTCAAGGCAGCTCTACTTAGAGGCATAAAAATAAATAGATAGGTAAAGACCGTGATTTTGATGTTAACATAGATGGATGAGATTGAAGATAATTCATTACACAACAAGCTGCTACTGACCACGAAGACTCTCTGCAACTCCCTGTTTTCTGGTCACCCAAAGCTCTCCCTATGAAGTTCTACAGTGCTACTGATATAGAAGACTTTTCAGTGCTTGTGTAAGACATCAAGGATCCTGCAGGATACGTTTACACTGAGACCCTCTGGTAATCAGAGCTTCAAATAACAATACTATTGTATGTTAGCAAGCCTGCTACTGCAGCAAGGCTTCACTCTGGAGAATCATACCTGTGGAAGACCTGTCACTTATTCAGTATCGTAACTGTGTGCTCTTTGGTTTGCTCTGAAAGACATAAATACTTTAAAACTGTGAGCTACAATCTGTAATTCAGTAGATGCAAGTGGAAATCATACAAAGTTTTAACATGAAATATATTCTGTTTTTTTTTGCAGACTACAAAAGTAAGCCAGAAGTAAATAAATCCACCTGGTAAGTGGATTTATCTTTATCCACTGGATGAGGCAGTGGAATACCATCAGCCATAACTACCTAATACTTCCCATTTTTGGTTGCCTATTCAGCAGAATATAAACACTGGAACTGGAAGCTATCCATGTTTACTTCCTGCTACACTTTATTTATTTTTTTTTACATTTATGAAACAACAGTTTACCTGTTTCAAGAGAAGCATTAAGGAAAAATGTTAAGTTTTTCCACACAAAACAAAATCTTTCACCAATATTAATTGCCACATCTACACATGACAATTTCCCTAAGATCAAACTGTATCAGGTATGCCTTTTGCTACACTGGTATAAACATACAGCTTGCCCAGACTCGGTCTCTCAGGTATTACAATGTGCACATGTACAACAGAGGTACAAGGGAAGAAAAAGAGCTTCTAAGGAGACAATCCATATATGAGCTTTGCTTTACCTGAGAAGGATTTTAGGACATTATAGTAAAAGGACATTCAGGTTGCAAAAAGCATATTTTCAAAAAATCTTAGAAATGTCAGAATGAAACAGGCCCTGGCACCTAAACCTGACCCCCTTACTCCCAGGTGTGAAACCCTGGCTTGGATCATCTCCCCGACACCCCTTCCACCTTATTTCTCTATCATTCAGCACAATGGATTGTGCTTCAAAACCAAATCAGGTCAGCAGCAGCACAGTGAAGAAAGCTGTCTGTCTGTTCGGCCCTGCCCTGTTTGCAGCAGAAGCCAGAAAGCATGTAGCTACAGAGGCCCTCGTGGCTATAGTTGTTACAGTCATCCCCTCCAGATGGTATTTATTTAGGAATTCTTCTGGAGTAGCATGTAAGTTACTGAAACTAAGCATTTCACAAGTTGTACTTCTCCAGCTGTTCAACCAATAGCTTTCAAAGGCAGAAGCCATTCAAATTTACCACTGAATATAATGCAATTTATGAGCACTTTTACACAAAAAAAACTCAGAAAAAAATTAAAGATTTTTCAAATTTCAAGTTGAACACCCAGGAAGTACCAACAAAATAATTTTTGGCTTTATCTACTGTAAGGTGTCATCATTTTATGAAGCACCATCTTGTCTCATATAGATGCTTGTTATTGTATACGTTCAGCACAAATAAAATATTAAAATATATGAGCAATTCTTTTCCATGAGAGGGTTAAATGGTTTTACTAACTAAAGCAGGCACTTATAAAACAGGTCAAAATTAAAAAGTGTATTCACTAAGCATCCATTCACTGAGCAGTATCATCAAAGCACTGAAAGGTAGGGGACCTGTAGTAAAAACCAGATGACTATGCAATTAAAGACTGCAATCATGCATGCACATACAGAGCTAGCTGATACAAACGTACAAGTGCTTGACTTTTCAGCTGTAACACTGTGTCATTGGCTGCACCATTTAAAATCTAAGTGCACACATCCCCTGAATAATCAATGCTCTAGCACCCAGAGAAGACGTAACGTATCAAAAAATTCAAAGCAAATGAAACAGGGCCCCAGGTAACCTAATCTAAGGCCCTGCTTTCGACAGAAGCTTCGCCCAGATGACTTCCACAGATCCCTTCCAACGTGGACCCTCCTACAATTCTAAAACCAGCCAAATCCTCGGTCCGAATACTGCTTCTCCAGCGCATCACTTTGCCCCGACTTCTTAGGACAATAAAAAAAAACAGGCTAGTTTCAAGCTGATGGATTTCTCGTACCGAAGACATAACTTGAGCAGAAAATATGATGTGTGCGACATCGCACACTCTGTTTAAACTCTTGGGAACGGTCACAGCACCTCCGGGGAGCGTTCTCACCCTCACCCGGGGCCTTGCGCCCAGGCAGCCCGCGGGGCTGCAGCCCCAGCCCGGACCCCACCGGCCCCGCGTTGCCCCAGCAGGCGGCCACCGCCTCTGCGGAAGCCGGGAGCGCAGGCCCGGGCGGGCGCCTCAGCCCCACGGCCCTTCCCGCCCCGTGCTCTCCACGCCCG
>VZSZ01009689.1:484389-500317 GCA_013398815.1 Ibidorhyncha struthersii | reverse complement strand
GGGCGCCCCCCGCTGCGGCGGGGACAGGAAGGGGCTGGGGGTGAGGGTGGGTACAAAGCGGAACAGCAGGGGAACGACCCACATCAAACCCTCTCATCACAGGGCTTCAAGCCCCCGGTTTAGGCAGTGTTTCAGCGTCGCCACTTTCCACTGACCAGCAGACAGAAAGCCGATTAGATGGCGGGTAACGCGAGTCACGTGCTTTGTTACAAGAACTGATAATTGGGCTGATACAAGGGAAAAATCGCATTTCTCCGGTACCCTCCCAGGGGAGCTGTGGCTCAGCAGCCTCACATCCGAGCGGTGCGGGGACAGCCGCCAGGACAAGCGGCTGGAGCAGGCTCAGCCCTCGGCTGGCTCTCAGCCAGCGCCAAGCCTGCCCCGAGCAAGTTTCCAGCATCTCCCGGAGCGGCAGAACACAGAGCCCAGAGACAGGAATGCCTCGTGCCAGAACGCTGCAGCAACAGAGACCGAGAGCTTCCAGTGGTGATTTTTCATGCTCAGAAACATCACTCAAGACTGCAGCAGTTCCACTGCTAAGTTCAATGATGTAAAGAAAGCAGGGAAAGGAGACAAGCAATTACAGCAATCCTGAGTCCAGCAAGCCAGAGCTGGTGTTCTCAAGTCCAGCTTCGAGAGGACTAAAACAGGCTAGAGTGAGGATGGATCCTACCAGTAATGCACCCAGGCTCCCATTTGAGCATGGGGAGGAGGCAAGCACTTTCATTTTCAGAGGAAGATGTGACATCCCTGCAGCGGGCAGTGCACAAAGCAGCAGGCTCTACTGTTTAGGACAAATATTTTAAATAAGGAGCAGAACGACACACAGTTCCCTTCCCAGATTTTACCGTACATGCTCAGCAAAGACTTGGAAGTTCTAGCAAGACGAGTTTTGTGTATGTCCATGTGAAAGTCATTCAGTGTCATCAGCTAGCTTCATTCTTAAGAATCAGGGACCACAGAACTACAGCTGGAAGAAACACTGCTGTAACTGATATAAAATCTTCTACCCTGGTTACAGAGGGAACTGCAAACACTGCCTAAACTGCAAGAGAAAGAAGCTCTGACATAGGCTTTTAAAAGTGTTTATTGATGGTTATTAGATGGAATGATGGCGCAATAGTGCAAACCACTGTGCAATTGGGAGAACACACTCCCTTCCCAGTTTTCACATTTACTTTATTGTACAGGAAACATGGAATAAGGATTAAATACAAAATGGGTCAGTATGCTGCATTTACCACACTCTGTTGGGCTTTGGACAGATTACTGTTCCCTCAGTGCATGTCAGTTCAGAGCTACATCGAAGCGGGGAGTGGCTGCTACCTTCTGTCCAGCTCTACTAGCAAGACAGTTGGAACCACTGATCATCTTCATTTGCATACACATTCTCAGTCTGAAAAGCCTAGCACTTCACTCAGCCAGTTTCTGCACTTTCTGTTTCATAAAAAGTGGAAAACATCAGATGTTCACAAGCCACACACAATATTTACTAGTACACTACAAGTGAGCTTCAAGAGTACTTCTTCAGAAGCAAGATTTCAGCTAATACTCATCTGCCTTGCTAGCCTGTAAACTTAGGTGCCCACTTCCTCATCTTTGTGCGATTTTCTGCCTGGAACCTTCTCAAAACAATTGGGAGCGAGCAGCTAAACTGTATTTCTAGTGCTTGAGAGTCAGCATTGGAAGAGATTTATTTGTCCAATAATAAACCACCAGCTAGTTTCTGTAAGGAAGTTGCATTGTTACATTATAAGTCAAAGAACATCCTGTCCTCAAAAGATGCATTCTGGAAAAAAAACAACTCCAACCACACTCAAGAAAATTAAACACCACAGTTACAAGTCTCAAGGCTAAACTGACCAGCACGCAGTGGTTCCAACTATCATCCATGCATAGTTCTCCTTGCTTTTCCAATCTGTAACATCTTTCTCTTCAAGAGAATCTAGAACCACAGCCACTTGGAGACTAATAAAACCATGGGGCAGGTACTGGAGACTTTAGAAACTGCTGGATTAAGGTAGAGTGACTTGGTGTTGGGCCCTCTTTGAATGTCATTCTTATTCCAGTCCGACAAAGTTACCTATACATATAAAATGTTAAAGTTGTGCCACTTGTCAAAAACAAGACATCTCCAATTATTGATCACATTTCAGCATACAGTTGGGACAGGGAATAATACATTACAGAAAGCAAAACCACAATATTTTTGTTACATAAAACAATGTAATTTGCATATAAACTGATAAATACCGTCTCCATGGTTCACTAATTCCAAATACTAGTTATCTGCACATTAGTTGCTAATATCTATTACTAGAAGTAGTTCCAGCTTGTGCTCTCTCAGGGTGGTCAATCCATTTCTGAGACTAGTCAGCCTGTTCACTCTGAGGGAAAAAAATCTCAGTAATGAGACTAGGTTCCATGTGAAGATTTCATTTTGTTGTCTGCCAGATAATTAATCCTATGATTATAGAAGCCACAGCAAGACCAAGAATCAGGATACAGATCTTCTTACGTGATTTCTTCTAATAAAAGAAGAAAAAAAAAAAAACACTGACACCAGGAACAGATGGCAAGAGGAAATAGCAAGTCTACCAGTTAATGTTACTAACTCTGGCAAACTACAGCACTTGATATCCATACTTACTCAAGAGAAGCAACCAGTGTAGTCTGAACACTTTTACATGTTCCTTAAACTGCATAATCCTACAGATAAACATTTTTAGTTTTAGGACCATAGTGGTCTAAGAGTTGCAGTTAGGTCAAAATGTGACAAGTTTTGCTTCTTTTAAGGAAAATGCAAGCTTTGCTTCAACTTGACAACACCTACCCCATGCTTTTCATCCTAATGAACACTACCATGGCTTCAAAGCAAAAGCCAAACATCTCTAACCATTCAGCTTTTCCAGGTAAGACTAATAAAACTGCTAAGCAGTTCTCTGATACAATCGCGACTTGGAGTTCGTGTGGAAATAGTATTGCATTTTACAGTTTAAATGATTTAATATACAGTTACGGTACTTGGATTTTACAGCTTGGGTCACTTTATTCATCATAGGAAACCACAGTCTGTCCATATATACCAAATATTTTTAACTTAGTATCTAAGGATTTGAGGATAGTTATATATAACCACTTCCTTCCTCATCCAGAAAAGCACTTTCAATACATGTCGAATAGCTCCCAAACTTAGATTTATGAAATAGCTCAAAACTTTATATAGGAAGCCAGGGAGAGGAGAATACTACTAAATGCTGCCAGATGGTACAAGCTCTTTTCCCTCCCTTGCGCTAAACAGCACTGGAGTTTTAATGCCTTCTAGTACCTCCCCACTTAACAGCTTGAGAGAGTCCAATATTTATCTTATGTAAAAGCCTGAAGTCCCAGCAGTGAAACTCTGTATGGGCCTGACTGAAGCAGAACTCATGTTCCTTCACAGAACCTGCACCTACAGGGACCACAATGATGAAAGGAACCTACAGAAAACATTGAATGTCATACACAAAGGAGATTTAAGCTGAAGTGAAAACCAGACCATGGGATATAGAAACTCAGCAGAAGAAGGGTGCTGCAAATCCTGGTTGCCAGAAGTCTGGGCAAGGATTTCTGAACATCAGTGTCTTGGCTGATATGTTTACAAGATGGATACAACATGAGAATGTGTTCTTGTTTAACTGTTCTGCTAACTCCTGAGAACAGCAGAGACAGCTAAACACTTAAACTTGCTGACCACACCTACACGAAGGAACAGACTGACCCTCTGAAGGAGAAGGGTAATTTCAGTACTGTGTTTTTGACTCAAGTGCTTTATCTATTCCTTGCAGCACAATTCTGAGTGAGTGCCAACTTGCACAGGCTGTTTTTAAATAACTTGTTTGGTGTGCTCCAGTCCTCCGTTTGTGTCTTGCTATGCCTGTTCCGTTATTGCTCAACTGTGCATTGACCATAATGCAAGCATACAGATAATATTACCTGATAATAGGCAGCTCTCTGTAACTGCTCGCTGGCTCTTTCCACATGGACTTCTGCACTTTCCACATTTGCCTCTATGCTATCTATGGAAAAATAAGAGAACTCATTGTAAAATATTTCAGAGCTTCAGTGCTTAAAACAAACAAACAAAAAAATCAGAAATACAGTAATTTTCTTACACAAAATACTGGAAAGTTTAATCTATGTAGGCAAAACAAGTTTGCCAATGACACCAAGCTGGGTAGTGCAGTGAACACGCTGGAGGGAAGGGATGCCATGCAGAGAGACCTGGACAGGCTTGAGAAGTAGGCCTATGAAAACCTCATGAAGTTCAACAAGGCCAAGTGCAGGGTCCTACATCTGGGTCGGGGCAATCCCAAGCACAAATCCAGCCTGGGCGGAGAATGGCTGGAGAGCAGCCCTGAGGAGAAGGACCTGGGGGTGTTGGTGGATGAGAAGCTCAACATGAGCTGCCAATGTGTGCTGGCAGCCCAGAAAGCCACCCGCATCCTGGGCCGCATCCCCAGCAGCGTGGCCAACAGGGCGAGGGAAGGGATTCTGCTCCTCTGCTCTGGGGAGACCGCCCTGCAGTGCTGCCTCCAGCTCTGGGGCCCCCAAAGATCAGAAGGACATGGACCTGTTGGAGCATCTTTGTGGCTTCCTCTGGCCATGCTCCGAGGGCTGGAGCCCCTCTGCTGTAAGGACAGGCTGAGAGAGTTGGGGTGGTTCAGCCTGGAGAAGAAAAGGCTCTGGGGAGACCTTAGTGCCTAAAGGGGCTCCAGAAAAGCCGAGGAGAGACTTTTTGATCAGGGAGGGGAGCCATAGGACAAGGGGGAACAGTTTTAAACTGAAAGAGAGGAGATTTAGATTAGGTATTAGGAAGAAATTCTTTCCTGTGAAGGTGGTGAGCCCCTGGCGCAGGTTGCCCAGAGAAGCTGTGGCTGCCCCATCCCTGGAGGTGTTCAAGGCCAGGTTGGACGGGGCTTGGAGCCTGGGCTGGGGGGAGGGGTCCCTGCCCAGGGCAGGGGGGTTGGAACTAGATGGTCTTTAAGGTCCCTCCCAACTCTAACCATTCTATGAAAACATGTAATTGAACTAAGAAGAAACTTCCTATTATCCAAACACACTCACCAATCATATCTCCTTGGTCATGAATCATCATGGCTAAATCCTTAAATATCTGATTGACATCCAAAATGTCTGCCTGAAGACAACAGTTTGACAAGTTATAACAAATACTGGTTACAATTTTTCTAATCCTCATTCTTAGTACCTCTTCTGTCCATTACTCAAAATGTCAGAATAGATTCATTGACTGAGGTGATTTGATGCTATCATCTGTGGAATTTGGGATTAACACAGAAGCCTACAATATTCCTGCTACGCAATATTTGTTTCATCATACTAGCAATTAACACAGTATGGAATAGAGATGAACATTGTAACATGAGTTGCTCCTACCATCTCTGAAGGACCACGAGTCAACACTGAAGGAAAATATACCTAGTCTCCTTCAGCAGGAGCAGGGAGATTGATCTTGGCATCAATCCTCTCTACAAGGAACTCTGTTCCTCCACCTTCAGATCTCCTCAGCCCATCCCATTAGTTAGCACTGCACGACTTCTTTGGTTTATCTCCCAATACTGTTAACTGTGCAGGATCTACTGGTCACCTCTAATTGCCTGATTGCTGTTTCTCTTTCTTTAATGAGTTCAAGGTCCTGTTCAGTTATTGCCACATCTTCTTCTTGAGACTGCATTTGATTCCAATCTTCACCACTGGAAAGAGATGGAAAGAAAGTACGAGTCTTTCTCTGAGTATAGGTACTCCCACACTCCATTTATAGCAAAGCACCAGTGAGTTGAAGCTGAAGTTTCCTACAGAACAACCCCCAGGTTCCTCACCCTGCAACTGTACACAGAGACAGGACTGATTTGTGACAAGTTACAAATTGAAACAACTGAAAAAAAGGAAGAGATCAGGAAAAGTGAAGAAAGTGGAAAGCAGTTACATGTATAGAATACTCCGGTTTAAGAGGTGACAGTTATCTATAACATTACAGAAGAAACATCCATATTTCAGTTCTGGGTTTAGGTTTTTGTTTGTTTGTTTTGTTTTTTGTTTTTGTTTTTTTTTTTTTAATACCTGTACCTTCCTTCCCTCTCACCATCCCGCAAAAAAGGAGAAATCAGGGTGCAAGTTTTGATAGAGAGTAGTCTGCAAGCACAATGTTATCAGAACAAAAGAACACCTGACAAGCGTCTGGATTCAAAGATTCTCACTTGCTATCTGGCATTTGGAGATAAGAATAAAGTGTTTTAGTATTTTGTTAGTCTAGTAAGAACTTCAAATTAAGTCACAAACCAAAAGAGATATTAAAAACCAAATAACTCTGCACCCCAGTCTACTTCTCTCCTGATGAGCTGGTACTTCGTAACTGCTGCACAAGTTACACCAGTTATAGTGAAGGCAGTACCTACAATACAAGGCCATCTATATGTCCAGCATATAAAATTCTTCAAGGGCAATGTCTCCTTCTTCTCAACACAGAGAAATGTGCTGGAAAGCACCGTAACATTCCAGTGCTAGGTATATAACACTAAACAGTAAGTTTTAAAGTCTCAAAGTGCCAAAAGAAATGAAGATAAACTACACAGGTAGGTCAGAGACAGCTGACCCATCCAGCATTTCAGCTTTAAGATGACAGTAGGGTTTTCAGATATTGAAGGCAGCAGTTCCTGACATGCAGCACACAAGACCAACTTCAAATGTGGAGTGGCTGCTGTGCGCCACTGTCTCTCACCGACCTAAGAGCCTCTGCATGAACAGGTACCTGGCTGGTTCCCCCTGCTTTAGCGAGTGAGGTGTTAAGACTCACCACAGAATCTGTATAACTGAACAACCTGGGGTTTTCACTCCTGCCTCAGTAAGTGAAAGCACAGGGCTACGAAGGGCATGCACACGAAGCAGCTGATCAGATGAAGTGCAGTTTGCAGAGGGAGGAAGTATAGATGAGACACGTAAGCTATGTCTCTTAATTTAGAGAGTTAAAGGATTTATACAGATAGAGCCAACATATTTCATCCCAGTTTTCTCAAACATACATGCAGTAGAAACTGACACGGTAATCAGATGCTTCTGGAGCATCTTGAGTTCTCTTTACCACACTGTAGAGTTGATGTAACATTTTACAAACCTATCTATTATGGAGACATACTGTTACTGCAGAACTGATACAACTACCTGACAGGCGACAGTAATGCTGCTGTTGTGCACATTCTAGGACAGTGCAGTGCCCTGTGTCCAGGACTTCTGAATTTAAGGCAACCTCATCCACTACTCTGCAATAGTTCCAACTGGGCTGCTACAGAACACCCAAGCCCATGAAATAAATAGATAGCTCTTTGTGGAAAGAGTCGCAGTGAGGGAAATCCTGTCTGGTAGTCTTGTGCTCACAGTCCAGAAAACTGGGAGCTCCAACTGCCACATACTAGGGACTCTACTGCCCTGAGGGGAATAGTAATCACACAACCTACATTTAAGGAGGGTAAAATACTGTCACATGCAGTTAATTTTTTTTACATTGTGTATTAAAAGTACTGTAATAATTGCATTTAAAATCTTTTTGCTTTGCATTCAGCTAGCAGAGCCTGGCCCAAGTTGCAATAACGTATCCTACCACAAAAACTTTAGTTATACATAGGTAAAAGTATAACATCAAGAGTACAAAAAGCTGTTACCTATCAAAT
Source organism: Ibidorhyncha struthersii (assembly GCA_013398815.1). Lineage (NCBI taxonomy): Eukaryota > Metazoa > Chordata > Aves > Charadriiformes > Charadriidae > Ibidorhyncha > Ibidorhyncha struthersii. Next base: position 492,593 of record VZSZ01009689.1, on the reverse strand, counting down.
GAAACAAGCTGTTCTTCTCTGAACCGTTCATCAGCCTGGAAGAGATAAATGAGTTATTAGTCTTGGAGACTACCAAGACCACTTGCAAAATCAACAGGAGTATCTTGAAGACAAAGGCGTATACTGTCCAGAGAGTTCTTTGAGAATGCCACTGTCAACTTCAGCTTTAACTCAGACTAATTAAGATTAGATTTAGATTAATCTTAAATTTAATTTTTAGACTCAGATTGTCTCTGCAAATCAGAGACAACTAAGTGATCAAAAGCAGATAGTCCATTTATTCATATCAGCTGTCATTGTTTGTCACTTCCTCTCTCACCATGTAGCAAAAAATTCAGAGCATAATCCAATGGATAACTGTGTTCCCTCATAGAAATTAAGAATGCATAGTTAACACAAAGATCCAAGGCAAGGGCAGAAAAATGCTTTCACTGTCCTTTTTATTGTGAATTTAGTAGCCACAGGGGTTTGTCAAAACATAATAGGGAAGAGGTTTGAACATACATTGGAGATATTAGCAGGACAGAAGCTATAAGAAAACAAAGAAACATAGCAAGAGATTTCAGATGTAATTTAAGGTGTGGTAAGCTTCCAACTGACCTCTTAAATTTTATAGTCTAGGGCTGATGTCAAACGAAGAGCAGCCTGCAATACTTTGCTATTAACTATACTTTGACTGCTTATCTCATCCTCTGCAACATTTGCAGCTACCAGGATTCCTTCTCTCCTCTACTAACATTGATGAGGAGCACACCAAAATGAGTGTGTACGTACAACATCTGGAATGACAAAAAGAATGCACCAAGGCCTCATCTGCACTCAGCAGACAGCTATAAAGTTGGTAGGCAAATACAAGATCTCTCAAAAAACTTGTGGTTCATGATATCAATACAAAATTCCCATAAATACGTACAGAGATACGGGAGCCAGCTCTCGCCCTTGCTACAGTCTCTTTTTCCTTCTCTGACACTCGCCTCTGTATTGCCTGGAAATTATTTAAGGCTGCGGAGAAGTCATTCATTAAACGTTCTTTCTGAAGCCTCTGTTGGCGCTAAAGAATTGAAACAAAAACAAGTGTTCAGATATTCCCATTCATGATAATGTAACTATCAGACTCTCATCATCATAATAACAACAATGAATGCTGTCATTCAAGTGATCTTTCAGTTCCAGCATTCTGGGGCACTGGAGAGAACAAGAAACCCACCATATTTTCATGTTATACCAAATGCTCTATGCCTTGCCTATTACAGAACAGTTTTGTGCAATAAGTTTCTCTAATTTCAATCTAGTTTTAAGTCTGAAGTAGATACTCTTATTCAAATCACATTCCAGTAATCTACCACATTTAATTACATACCTTTTGTATACCTACAATGCTTTTACCCTCCATTCCTCTACTTAGCCAACCTGGTAGTACTTAATTTTCTCTTGTCCTGATAAGACAACCCCCTCAACTTTCTTAAATATAGGAAGCCCCACACTTCCAGAACTAATGACAACACCCATTACCCTAGTTTCACAAGGTGTCTCTCCCAGCCGTATCATACTACAAGCCTGCTGTTACTTGATCAGAGAATATCCTTAGTCCAAATAACCATTTCAGTTTATCTTTTCTCCAAATACATTAGTTGTAATTTTCCTTTTCATCCTCATTTTACAGTATCAACTTATTTAGCCTTCACAGAATGTCTCCTTCAAGCGTTGTGACATCCCAGTTATGGGAAACATGAAGTTGTGAAAAAGCTTGTCCTGAGGACACTCAATACTCTGGACAGTTCTTATGTTTTCCATTAGAGAGATTCCCAACAGCTGTCCCAAACTGCAGACTTTCTAGGATTGTAATCCTTCAATGAGTTTGTATGAATTCAACAGCCATTTCAAGGAAATAAATGTTTTCAATTAATGTTTCCTATAAGCCGCTACAGCAGCCTCATAATACACTGCAGCTTCCATCTGAGCCATCTGGAAGCAACAACCCTTCTGCCAGAGGAGATCCTCAGCATGTTGATGCCAGCTCCTGCAGATTTTGACTGGATTGGTCCAAGCTTCACTAGGCTTCAAAAGTCACTGCTGCATTCAGTGAGATGCACAGGACAGGATTTTGTTCACCAGGGGGAGATTAACTGAAAAATATCTGCTGGACAAACAGACAAAACGCGGCCATGCTTACAGCTGGCATATAAGCCTGTAAATACAAAATTAGATGAAGACAACATCTGCTGACCCATATCCACAGATCGTCCCACAACAGTATCATAAAATATATATAAATAAAAAAATAAATAAAATAAAATAATAAATAAAAATATATCAATATTGTGGTAGTGATTTAAAGTAGAGCAAGAAAATGCCAACAGCAGAGGACCGTCCCTTCCCTTTCCCATAGGAAGGGGGAACTTGAAGGACTATTTGGCAAAAGATAAAGTCATAACCATTGCCTCGCTACATTTTGCTTTATTCAACTACGAGCAAGGTGAGTCACCTTTCCCCCCAGCTTCTGATAAATCACATGCCAGGGAAAGCTTTTTGGCGTGATCACATTTCATGCTGACATGCAGTTTGCTATGAGTTCTTTATCCTAAAAGACTGCCTCGCATCACCAGGCACTCAGTAAACAAGATTATTTTTCAGAAATTTATTCAGAAAACCAGAATTGCATACTCAGCTCTCCCCAAACATTTAGGGCTTCTTATTCTCATGTGAGTAAGTTTTATACCTATTTGCCAGGGGGAAACACTGCTTTCCCAGCATCATATAAGCTGCCAGGATGTAGCCAGTTTAATGTGTTTCCCCACTTCAACAATATTCTTCATTGCAAAAGGCTGCTGTCTCTTCAGCTGTGCCAATTCAAGCTTTGTGAGGTTGTGGTCTAAGCTAGTTTCATGAAATGAGTGACTTAAAAAATACGTCCAGACAAATTCTGTGTGCCTACCTGTTCAGAAGCAGATAGAGGAAGTGGTAGAGATCCCAACTCCTTTAGATACTCATTGGTCTCTTTGGCAAGGCGGTTTGCAGAATGCTGTAGCTGTTGTCTGAAATAACAGTTCAAAAGCAGTTACACAAGCTTCTACTGAAAAAGCAGTCTGAGCATTTCAGTTTCCAAAATAATGACCAAGTAGGGGTTCTGAGATTGCACATCTTTACGGTGTGGGTAGGGTTTGTTTGTTTGTTGTTTTTTGGGTTTTTTTGGTTTTTTTTTTTTTTTTTTTTTTTTTTTTTAAACACCCTAATGGAACAAAGATGTACTTTCAGCTTTTACCATCAACTTGACTCTGGGCTATGTTTTAAAAAAGATTGAAAGAAGTTCTGTGCCCCCTGCTAACTAGTATAATTCAGTAGTTTTAAAAAGATGTTTTTCGCCAATGGCGTAAGACAAATTGAAGGGAAAGACAACTTTAGTCAGTGAATATAATCACTCTTTTAGGTACCAATTAGTAACTGTGGTAGCAATTAGTAACTAACTGTTCATTTGACAACTGCTAACTCCATTGTTTAAACGTACATTTGATAAAATTACAGAGACTCAAAGATACTACATTCTTTCATTTTCATGAAAATTAATGATCAGAGAGAGGAATGGTCCAGCTTCTACTTTGAGAAATGCAAGACTTTCCCTTGAGCCTTTATGTTTTCTAACAACATTGCAATTCAAAGCTATAGTTGCAAAGATCTAGTGCAGCTGCACCTTCATTACTACCACAATACAGAAAGACATTACATTGAACTTAATGTAAAGAAATTGGCTTGTACATCAAAGATGTCAGTTTATTAGCAAGAATGGTTGCGCTTCACAGAGAACAGAACTGCAAGTTTTATTTTGTAGCCATATACACAAAACCTAATAATGTAAACCAGGATGATACAAAATACTAAAACAAGAACCATTTTTTTTGGCATTCAATGGATACAAGATGTTTAAGTGAAAGTCACTTATTCAGCCCAGCAGGTACACACATCAAAGTATGCAGGCTAGTATTCAGGCAGTGTTATTGTATAAGTTGACCTGCAATACATGAGTTGAATAAACCACGCATGCATTTTTGTATTACATTTGTGTGGCAGCTGACAATTTGTGAAGTGCAACCACTCTCACCTTAAAGAGGAGGGCCATTTCTACAATGAAATTAAACGGAAAGACATTTGTTTGGTCACCAGTAATTAGTTCTTTAATCTACCGATTAAATACAGATCAAGTCAACTGAGCAGCTCAGGCAAACAAATTTCTTTCTCCCCCAGCTGAGCTCTGATCTCATCCTCCAAATGTTGCATACGTAGCGATTACCAAAAGTTACAGACTTATCCAAAAATCAGCTACTACAAAAAATAGGGATGTCGCGTATTAAGAGATTCAAGATACAGTCACATGAAGAGATAATGAAAGAACTTACTTTCAAGTTTTCTTTTATGACTCCGGAAATTATTCTTCTCATAACTTGCTATTTATGCTTTACAAGTTTCCAAAAGATGCACAGACGTACAGACTCCCTGTTCAGTCTCTCCAGGAGTCAGTTTGGGCCACGCCTGTTTAAATGTCTTCTATATTGTTCCCCACTGGCATCTTATTCTTCTGAAGTTACATGTGGCATTTTGGCTGCCATATAGGATTACTAATCTTTCTAGTGCCTAAATCCACCTGTATTACAAGCTACTTTTTTCATCAATTACGGGTCTTCCTTGCTGTTTTGCCTTATTGCTTCTATGTGAGGACCAAATACCTAGTAGAGCATTAATTTCTTCTAAAGCACAATTGAAGCTACTATAGCTAGTCCTCAAAGTACAGCTAATGCATGGCTGATGTAGTACTACCCTTTATAAGTAAGCTATATGGTTTCTAACCGTTCCTATCCAGCAGTTTTGAATGGCTTCTCCAGAGTCCTCCAGAAACACCTTAATTCATCCAGTAAGCTACTTAACGCAGCTAGTCATTTTTGGTTTGCAGGACTATATTAAATTTATCTAATAAAGCATCTCCACAAAGCAGTCAACCCAGTTCCTCTAAGAATACAGGCAGAGATGAAAGAGAACCTATACAAACTTTAGGTCATTTAATACTTACAAGTTCTCCTGAAGCTTGCTGGAATCCTGCTTGGTTCCCAGCTGGCTCATCAAATTCTTTATTTGAGCAGCTGAAGATAAAGAGATCACAAGATGAATTAGTAAGACAAGTTCTAGTGTGTTTTATTTCTTCTTAAATGTATTTTCTAGCTTCCCCCAAAGGACTTCCCTCAGTGTTTGACTTAAGCTGGTAAGACAACACTTACATTCTTTGTTTTAAATGCAAAGTATATTTTAAACATCCCCATTTAGACACGATCCATCCTAAGAGGCTAACTTTCAGGTAAGAATGTGATCGTAAGGCATACGTACCCTGAAGACAAGTTTGTGGAGCTAAAAGCTTGTGCCTTCCTCTTCCTCAACCTTTTTAGACCAGCTTACATAGCTGTTTGTTTCTGCCAGCCTTGCTATTTCTGTATTTTAGGCTATCACTGCTGCAGAACAACTTTACTATGCTGTGTTGCCACTTTTACATATTCTAAAGTTACTTAAATTATTAGTGCTCCGATAAAAAAAATAATAATAAGAAAAAGCCAAGGGCTGCTATCAGTTAAAAAAAAAAAAAACAGCCTGAATTTTTCTACTCATGACATCCCAAACCTTTTGTAATACTGGCACAGCCTTTCAAGAACAGCAGATAGCAATGGTGCACTTCTCAGTCAGCTTGCATCAATTTGAAATCACATTGTAGCAAGAAAAGATATTCTAGCCCTCTTTCTCCTGTCTCCTATGTTTTTCCACTATTTTCCTTGTGTAGGCACTAGTGATCATGCAACCATACAATGAATCACATCAAACCATTAACCTACCTGAAAAGCCAGTACCATCTTTTCTCTCCACTCCCTCTACCTTAGAAGATTATTTTTTTCACAGATCAGCAAGCTAATCCATTTTATTCTGCAGATGCGCAATTTTAGCATTACTAAAGACGCTGGGCACACCATTTATGACAGCAGTACAATGATTGGCTCAAATCGATCATGAAATCGTATGCTATCCCATCAGCCATCAAAAGAGGCAAGACCAAGGAGGATCAAATTTAGTTCTGTAGGCACCTGCATTGAGTTGAATGAGAACTACTTCCAGTTCAACGACATCCTACTGGTGTAATCTCTGCTTTCAGCCTGGAGCAGCCACTTCAGTTGATTAAATGCGTTCCTGAAGGAACATCAGATTCCTACAAAGGCCACTTCTTTAAAGTGATGTCCAATGGCTTATAACAATGGCAACTCAGCTAAGGCTACAATATAATTTAATAAGTAATTAGGCAAGTGTTCTAGCTTTTGTAACCAGCAAGAGTATTCCTGCTGAGAATTCTAGACTTCTGTTACCTCATACAGCGAGGAGTTTTTTACAGCTCCTTATACACTGGACTGAACGTGGCTTCTAGCAAGCAAGACTGCACGTATGTCACAGCTCTATCAGCCACAGGAAGGTCGGAAAAGTTCATAGTCAAGTTAAACTGAAAAATAGCACACGGACTATACTCTGTGTGCAGATTTCAAGGACTTTGCAAATGGCATTTGCGCTACAATGTCTAGATACTCTGTGATGTATTTTTTTTCCTCCATTGGGGAAGATTCTTGTACAAGCCCCATTTCCACATGAGGCGATGTGCTTTTTGTGCTGGTCTGAGCCAGGTTCAACAGTTCGCTATGCTTAGTTTATCTCAGCCAACAGCAATGCACAAAGACTACAGAAAATGAGAGCAAAGTGTCTGGGAGGCCAAAGGATGGGGCTGGAGCTCTTTATTCTTTGGATAGTGTGTATACATACTGACATAGAGAGCCCTCTAAGTCAGCAGCTTTCTGTCTCCAAACCCTTTCAATTTTATGCTGTAAAGCCTTCCACATACTGACTATTTTACACTTAAGATTACTTAAAACATATGAATCTCTGCTCTAGATGCTCAGGTAATGTAACAGTCTTGCAAGCAACAGTTTTGCCATCTCAGGTCACCAGTTTTCTGTACATTTTGTGTGAAATACTAACTCTACAGAGTTTCCTAAAAGGAGTGAAAAATAGCTGCGTCTGCTGTTTGCTTGCTGTTTTCCCTATAGGGAATGAAAAGGAGAAATGAGGACAGGCTCAAGGCTCCAATATGTCTTCTCCTGCTAGGCTTGAATGGAAAGCCTTTATAAAATGTGTAATAAAGATAATTACCATAATGTTAAGTCAGATGTTCTGTGTGTTCCCACCCACCTTGATAAAAACTGTAAGGCTATTTGTTTCATTTGAGATAGGCAGCGCACTGAGATAGGATGGCTGCTGGTCACAAGACAGGGAAAGCTTGTCCTATGAGAAAGAGAAGCTGAACTACTTAGGAGGAGAGGCTCACAGGGAGATGTCCCATGGAAAGCGGGGGGCGTGAAAAAAAAAAGGGGGGGAACCAGACAACCCATGTTATTTGAACTTTTAAGCGATTCAACTAGCAGCCATGCCTACACCAAGAGGAAATGGACATGACTGAGCAAAAGCAAAGCAGTTTCAGCAATATTAATAGCTTTGTATAATTGAATTGGAGAAGTCACCAACTTTCAGAGGAACCATGATGATCAACTGATCTTGCCCCTAAAAAATTGCCCGGGTACATGGACAATTAATGCCTTTTTTAGCAAAGGCAGTATCCTTAGGAAGTGGTTATATCAAAGACTCTTTTGGAAGCGACTCATTTCATAAACAGTATTTCAACAATCAATACTAGAATTTCAACGATTAGCTTACGATACTGATAAATTTCTCTAATGACAACCATATGATCAAGAAACTGCAATGCCATTTACTTAATGCCAATCTGTTCAACAGCCGAATGCTTCCCTGCAGAACTCTGCCAGCATACTTAAGAGGAAACGGGCAAGTTAGCAGCAGCCTTCAGAAACCTCTGCAACAGCAGCCTCTCCCAGATGCCCCGCACAAGGCGAGGTGACAACCCTTGGCTCCCTGCTCCCACTTGAGCACCTCACTGAAGGCACCTGAAGGCGAAGGAGAAGCCGGGCTCTTGCCAAGGGTGACAGAAGGCGTCACTGCCGCTGGGGAAGAGCGCAGCTTGGTAAGAATGACACAAACACTGCACCAAGAGGGACAGGAGCTCGCATTTCGCCCGGGCCAGCAGCAGCACGCCAGCCGTTAATTACAAGGCAGGGAAG
>VZSZ01009689.1:460172-484072 GCA_013398815.1 Ibidorhyncha struthersii | reverse complement strand
GGAGCGGGAGCCCGCGGGGTGCTATGGCAACAGGGCGGCCGCCCCCCGCCCGCCTGCCGGTGAGGGGGAGCCCGGCACGGCTGTCCGTGGTACCGCGGCCCGTGGCTGCCTGGGAAGGGCGCTGAGCCCTGGGTCTGGATGCGCGGTTTCACTGTCGGGCAGTGGCACCATTTGCTAGTTGCGGGGGAAGGCCGTGCCCTGGGCTGTTGCCCTGCCAGGGCCCACGCTCCTGATTCGGATGGGCCGCGTGGAGGCGCTGATGGTTTCTGTTAGAACAGGCTGTTTCCTGACCCGCCCCACCCTGCGGGCAAACGGCGGGGCCTGCCCGAGGGAAGCGGGGGAAGGCGTCACTGCAGGCCCAGGGAAAGCCGGGGCTGTTTCGGTCCCAACCTGTGCTTCCGTGAATGCAAAACAAGGTAGCTAATGGTTTGGGCCTCATTAGATACATCCTGCTGTAGCAGCTCTGAAAGGCTGTAGGCTTTCTAAAAGGGCTAGCATTTATAATTAGTCAATAAAACAGTGGGAGAATAATGAATAATTGTGTTGAAGCAGAGCATACATAACAATTTGTGATTAAACTCTATCCCTTATCTTACCATTACTATAGAGCTGTCAAAGACAATTATGAGATTCTTTCCATATAATACTACTTAAACTTGCATCTCAAAACATGACACGCATATACTGGCTTCTGGGAAAATGCCTTTTCAAGAGAGCAGAGCAATTTAATTTAAATAATCGGTTGTGTAATTTGGTCAGATAACTAATTTTAATCAAAACAAGGCTGTAAAATTAGTTTTTTTTTTTTCCCTTGTTTTAATTTCAGCTTAAAATACACGATGAACTAAATTATAGGTGCTTTTTTAGCGCCACCACTGGAGGGACTCATATCAGAACTCAAAAAAATGATTGTATGAAAGCATTTGCACTAGTCCTGAAGATACTGAAGTGGTATTCACATTCACTCTGCTGGTATAAATAGCCCAGTTACCTGAAAATGCAGCCTCTAAAGAAGGAAATTGCTTCACTGCTAACAATGCCTTGCAATAAATTAACAAAGTTACTGTGAACATTTATTACACAGGCGAGCCCGTATTTAAGGCTTCAGTCAAAGGCGAAAACCGATCAGTGACTGAAGAGTAGGTGTTCTCCCTGGTTTCAGGTAGCAGGTGCTGATGGGGGAGCTGGACATGTGACCTTGCTGAAGCAATTCAGTTTTGATTTGGTCCAGTTCAGTATCTGATTTTGTGTTTCAGTGTTTACTTGTTAGTGAAGCTGTTGGTGTGTCCATTTCTAAGCACAATAAGAATAAGATATTTTGATATAAAAAGCACGAATATTGCAGCGTGTAGCCACAGAGATTACAAAATAATCACTTTAGCAATATCAGAATATAAACTAGGAGGAAAACAATTAGAAATATAAAAAATAGAACCTTTTTAAATATTGAGAACAATTTACCATTTTAAATGATTTAAAAAATCAGCAATATTTTTACACAGTGTCTCACCTTTTTTTGTTCAGCTAGTAATGCAATGCTAGCTTTCAAATCAAGAGCAAAGAAATGTAAGTTAACATACATTTCTGCTACCTACTGCAGAAGCTATAGTATTTCAAGGAAAGTACACCTAATTTTTGAATAAAAAATCTGAGGTCATGCCCTGTATGAAGTCAATGTATGTATGATTAAAAGTAAGAGTGTAAGTATTGCTTTGAGAAATTCCTGAGACAGTAAGAAATTTCTCATTACAGAAGTGTCCACAACAGGTCAAAATTGTGTTAAATATAGGGCAGGGCTATGGATGAAAACTGTATATGCCTTAGAGATTTATTCAGCTTTAAGCACATGAACAGTTTGTTGAAGTTGATTTGACCGCTGATTTGCTTGAAACAGCGTGTAAGTAAATCCTTGCAGGTCCTGAATTGTTAAAACACTTGTTCATGTTCAACAAGTCTTCCGTGAGCACAGATAGGACTTAGGACAAAGCAGGCAGGTGTTGGAGAGGGCACCGAGGGTAGCACAGATGATTCCCAGACTGACCCTATTTGTGACAGAAACTAATTTGAAACAGAATGTATTAAATTCTAATAAACAGTGCTACAAATTTTAGTTAAGCATCGTTCTTTATTTAAGAGTATTAACAAACTGGAACTTGATTTTCAGCTGCAGATGTATTCTAGGAGAAATAACCCTCATACCCCTGTCCTTGTTTGAGTGACACAAGACTAATTTCTCTTCTAATGCCTGGGAAAACTGCACTTTTAGGTGACTCTAGTGTCTGGATTTGTGGAAATATTTACTTTATAACCAGCTCTGATATGTGGGTTTCAAAGTCTCAGTGTTTTTGAGCTTGCCAGGTGCAGGAATGAGGAGGAGTGAGACCCGAGCACTTGACCCAAGCTGGTCAACAGGGTTATTTCATGCCATGAACATCACAGTCAATATAAATGAGAAAGTTTGATGCAAAGTTCTCTCTCTCCTGTGATGGCTGCCATCCTGAGAACTTCTTGCCCTGGTGCTGGACCCCTGAGCCTTCCCCTTCCTCCCGAAGCCACAGCGCTCGCAGTGTCCTGCACTTGATGTCCACTGCTAGGAGTGCACAGCTTCCTCTGGGTGGAATTGGCTGAGTATAATCCTTGTATATTTTATATTGGTATTAGGATCAATACTGGTTTTCTAGTGTTATTAATGTGAATTATCTAGTCTTATCCTATTAAATCTATTTATATTTCAACCCTTGTGTTTCCTTGTTTTTCCCTGATTCCTCTTCCTGGGTGGGGAGGGGTCATCGNTTTTGGGTGTACAAAACAAAACCCCCCCCCCCCCCAGTTATATTCCTAAGAAAGGATTCATAAAATAAATGTAAGTAAAGCAAACAGATGGTGGTGTTGGACTGCAATAGCAAGTAATTTGTAGTGCAAGTGGTGTCTTTTAGATACACTAAATAAGCAAACCACCGTCAGGAGATGAAAATACACTTTAAAGAAGCAGCACTATTAAAGGGTTTTCTTTGTCTCTTGACAGAAGGTTACTGTGAAAATCCAGATCCCTCTCTTGGCTGTATCGGATTCATGAAGATCCTGAAGATCTGCAATTACGCTGGAATTGTTTGGCTGCAGCTGAGGTGTACCCTATGTTCTCCTGGATGAGCTGTTCTTCTAAGAGTGTCCATTTGAGTGTGATGCATTTGCTGTGATAAAATCCCATGCTCCCTCCCTTCCTTTGAAGAATAATGACACTCTTATCTGAGAGAATAAGAGATCTTTTTCATTCTCTTTTGTTCTGTTTTGTCAGTGTCAGCTCTGAAGAGGTGACAGACAAACAGCCAGTCTCTTGAAGATGGACATGCTTTATTGTGTAAATTTCTGGCCTGATAAGTTACACGTGATACTGTCTGGCTGAAAAGCACCAGCGTCTTCTTTAGGTGCTTTTGTGCCCTGGGAATTGTTTTTTGGGAAAACCAATAAAAATGTTAATTCCAAAAGAAGGGAATCTCTGGGTCATGAGATTTCACTGCAGGCATTGACTGACCCATGGGGGAGGAAGGAAGCACAGCCAAGCTTCGTGATGCCAGCTATTTCCCACCCTGTATACATTCATCATCAGCAGGCATAACTCTGTGATTGCAAAATCAATCCGTGTTGTGTACCTGAATCTCCCAGCATCAATTCTGTCCATCTCTGTGCAAAAAGTGAAGATTGGTTATAAGAAAAATGTTTACAGCAGTTTTAAGTTGGGGAATTTATTATTAAGTTGGGGAACCAATTCTTCAAATGCAGAACTGACAATATCTTCTTTTGCACACTTCTCCAATGAAATAGGACCATCTATAGAGAAACAGTCTGCAGACAAATTGAGCAGTAGAAAGAAGAGGAATGGCTCACTGACCACAGAGGTAATCTCTGGGGTCGTGGCATACACAACGCAGGGCAATGCATGTGTCCTCCACCAGTGCTTGCTGCTGCCCTTCAGGGACTGCACCTGCACTGCATTTCTGCCTACAGACTCAGCAGTATGAATTCATCCTAGCTTCTAGATGTATCTAACAAAATCTCCAGCCCTCCAAGGAAGATTAGTCCTTTCTCAGTGGTACATTTCTCCTGAGACTGAAGGAACAATCCTCCCCCTAGAACCTGCTGCGGGGAGCAATAGCGGATGGCAGAGAGAGCATAGGATGCAAGGAAGGATAGTCCGGATTCACACACCGCTAGCCACACCGCATTACCATAACAAAAGTCACCAGCTTGCATGCTGCTAGGCATGAATTCAGTTTTTTTCTTCTTCATAGGCTAAATCCAGTCGTGGAAGATAACAACTAGCACGTCCAGGGTGCCTGTAATGCCTGTTCACGATGGAGTCTTCAAAGACCTTTCAAAAAACTTTGCAAAGATAAATTAATTTGGAGTCATCCCTGGAGAGGGAAACAGGATGTGGAAAATGTCATGTCCATGTGGTTGGATGCACTTCAGACCTGTCAGTCAAAAGGAAGATTCGGAAGCACAGAGAGAATACAGAGAAGGAAGACTACAAAGAGAGCAGCACCATGGGTCATCACTATGGAGGTGGTGGCATGGAAGCCCATCGAGGTGCGGTTCTGCCTGCTGTTTTTGGTTCTGAGACCACAGATGTGCCTAGGTGCAAAGTGAACACAGCACTGTTTGGCAGCCAGGGAGGTGATAGTGGAGTTGCTTCTCAGGATCAGTTCTGCTCTGGAGGTACTTTTCACATTGTTGCTACTTACTGCTCTTGGTCAGCAGTGGGAAGTAGCTCGATGCCAGGTAGAAGTGCTTTCCCAGTGCTTGGAAAGCCTGGAATCTGAGCAGTAAGGAAAAGTGGGGTTGGGAAGCCCTTGAAACCTCTTTAGGCGTCATGTACTCATTCCTGTTTGGGTATGTTACCTAAGCACGGCCTGTGTTTCTGCTGTGTCTTCAAATGACGTGCCATGTCTGTACCTCTTGAGTTGAAAGATCCTCCTGACAGTGCTAGAGGTGATTGCAGGGGGGACAGGAGCGGCTCTGGAGCTCTGCAGAAGAGTCCCTCTCCAGGATCCCATGCTTTGAGGGCTGTCACTGATGGGATGCAGAAGACAGGACACTGGCTTGCCATCTGGTGCGTGTTGGCATAGAGGGGTGTCTATGTCAAGCCATGGCAGAGACCTGATAGATTGCCTTCATTTTCTGTGGTGCCTCAAAATCCTTGGAAAGTCTCTAGAAACAGAGCCTGGGAAGGCACTGACCTCTCGGATGTGTGGACAAAACAGGGGACTGGAGTCATGAGCAGAGCTGTCTTGCTGCCTGTGTACCAGACAGCATTCTGCGCACTCAGCCAGGCTTTGCTTTCCCGCCACCAAACTCCCGGTATGGCTTGGCAAGACCTCTGTATTCCTCCTGTGCTTACAGCAATAACCAATCTCCACACCAGGCAGAAATGAAGATTCTTGGCTCTGATGTATTTCAGGAGAGGCTACAGCAGTGTTGATCAGGAAGACGAAGTCTCCGAGATGCTGAGCATCCGAGACGGCGAGAACCTTTTGGCATGCTCCCGCTCCTCAGAAGAAATTCCTTGCTCACTGGTCATTCATTTGCTATTTTATTTTCCAGTGGCCGGGCAATATAATCAGAAACAGCCTGTGTACTGGTGGGCTGGGGGGTGCTAAATGTCCTAAATGGTTTTAAAATAAGGCTATAGATGGTATCTGGCAATGGTAAACCAGGGACAAGACCCGGATATCCATAGCCAGCAAACCCAGAGCATCTGTACGACAGTGATTCACAATTCACTGTTAAAGTCAGTAAAGTTTCTGATACTGGAAAACCTTGCACAAACTGGACAACAGCACTTGCTGCAGGCAGGAAGGTGGGGGATCGCTGAAGGTCCAGGGGAATGTGTGGTCCTGGAGCAGTACAGCTGTATCTGCATACCACTAGTCCTGGGCTGGGGAGCAGGTAGGACAGTGGGCTGGAAAAACTTGGCCAAGCACAAGTTTTTCAATAGCGTCTATATTTTGTTTTGTACCAAGAACAAGGTGATATCTGACACAAATTCAAAACAATTCACATAATTGGCCTGTGGAACTCACAGCTGTAGGGAGTAACTGGGGGATGCTTAGCAGAAGGATGGGATGACAATGAGAGCAAAAGATAATCCAGAGAGGCTTTCAGCAGTTTTCAAAGGGTTGCTGTGCTGCACACATCAAAGCACAAGCTCTCTAAAGCTGTGTCTCATGGCAAATCGCTTCTGCTTCTGGCTGGAGCAGCTGGTTGTGGCTGCTCATGCAGGCAGCCCAGTGGATCTGGCAGACCTCAGACTTGCTGCAGTTCGGACAGTTTCTGTGTATCTGCCCTGAGGATGCGGTCAGTAGGTATTGGTATCTGGATGATGCAGGATTTTGGGAGTCTGTAGAGCTCAGTGCTATTGTCCACTTTCAGTGTGTGGCCACAGAAGAGAATTTTAGAGAAGAATGCTCCTGGGTATGGCAACATGGGTTATCATGCACTTCATACCTGTGTTACCTGAGCACAGGGACAATGATCACTAAGCTTTTATGAAGCATGGTCTCAGTGTCGTTGAGCAGACAGGAAACCAGAATGGAGTGGAGATTAACAGATTTATCTGGGACTGCACAGAAAGTCTGTGGCAGAGCGAGATAGGAGACCTGTGTCACCTAAGTTCTGATTAGCTAAATGAGTCATATGGCTAAATAAGTCATTCTCTGACAATAGGTGCACAAATTTGGTTCTGTGCCGCTGCAGTGGCTGGGCCATGCTGCCAGTCGCTGGCATGTCCAGCTTCTCTGGATCCAGGACACAGAAAGCATCTGAAGGCCCTTGCAGTGCCTGGTGAGCAGTCTGGGGCAGGTGGCAGGAGATCCTCAACACGTGAAGGACATGGTGCAGGAGCAGAGCCTGGAGCAGAGCCTGGTGGACCAGCACTGTCTCTGCTCCAATGGAAGCGGCCACATGGGACATGGGGAGCTCATGGGGCAGAAAAGGAGTGTTGCAGAAGGAGTTAAAGCAACAGAAATAGCTTTAGAGGAGATCCCCATAGCACTGGTGTGCTTACAGTTATGTTCTGCTTCAGCAAGGAGGAGGATTTGCAGGGTCCTGGCTCCTCACTCTGATTTCTGAGGGTGCAAAATGTGAAGATGTCACCACCGTTACAGGCAGCCCGTGCATCCCTCCGTCTTTGGAGCAAACAGCACGGCTGCGGGAAGGTAGGGGTCAGGACCAGCTCCTGGAAAATGACCCCAGTGGCGTGAAACTCCCCCAGCACCCAGTTCCCGCAGCGCTGTGGCTGGACTGGGCTGTGGGTGTCGCCCAGCGCCACCGGGTGGCAGCAGCGCTCCGTGGGAGTTCCTGGGTGTCCCTGGGTGGCCGTGGGTGCCAGGGTGCTGGGACGCACCCTGCCTTCGCTGGCTCTGTCAGAGTACCACGGCTGCTTAGCGATGCCCACGCCGGGGCAATGCTGTCACCATTGATGGTCCCTGAGCAATCTGCCCCCAGCACCAGAGTGTCCCTCCTCATTTGGGACAGCTATGGTGGGATGGGGAGGAAAGGAAAGAATGCACCGTGTCCCTGCTCTCCTCTGCTTTACACTGGCTACTACAAAGAGCTGAATTCAAGGCCCTGGCATGGAAGCAGACCCAGGTATTCATAGGGCTTTGCCTCCCCTCCACCCTGCAAATGGAAAACCCTCCTGTCTCACTTCCAACCCCTTTCCACTGGGCATCAGACTAGTCCTGGGTTCCCAGGGATGAGGACAAAAGGGAAAGTCAGTGTGCACTTTTCAGAAAGTGCCAGGATTCCAGAAACTCTGTCTGTACTAGAGAGGTCTGAGGGCTACTTTGACTTAAACAGAGTCCTTAAAGAAGTTCCCATGTGGTACTGCTGGGCTGGGCTGTGCTCAGAGCAGAAGCCGCAGGCTCCCTCCTGTTGCTTCTAGCTCTGTTGTTGCCACACTGACTGAGAATTCACCTATCTTGTTTTCTCACCTGATATACTATGTATTTTAGCCTGTGGTCCAGCTGGGGTGATTTGTGAAAAGTGCAGTAATGAGAGGCTGTGCCCTCACACCGGGGGCACTATTCCAGCATGCTGAAGCCCCTTGTCGGTCTTCTGAGATCCCACGTAGCCCAGGACAGCAGTGCAGAAATGAGAGAACTAATTGAACATCCCGTGCTAATGAGTCTGCCTTCTGCCTGGTGGCCCTGTAAAAACTGCGGCAAACGCTTCTGTGCGGGAGGTGACCCAGGGCCCCCCGCCTGTCTCCCTGCTGGGCAGAGGGGACTCCCGCTGCCTGCCGTGCCCTGAATTGCCTGAGCTTGCTAGGCGCAGGAGGAAGGTGCAGGGGTTTGCATACTGAGAAGATAAGGAGGGCTTTTTTCAGCTCTGAAAGCTGTTTATTCTTTACAGTGTACTGACACCAGAACGGAAAGTGCCTTTTCCTGAAACTGGCTATTTATAAACAGCCTGCTGTGCTGAGCCTTCTCTTGCAAGGGGGCAGGGACTTTTGCAGCTTTTCTTTCGCTGCCTTGAATTCACCCAGAGATCCTTCAGATAGATAGAAGTGAATAGAGCAGAACTTGCTGACCAGCTGCCAGGGCATGCTACAGCACTGACAGCTTTTAATAACTCTTTGGAGTTACCAAACTCCAGTATCTAATTCAGCTCTAAACACTCTGGCTGTCTGGTCAGTGCTCTTCACAGCCCTGGATTGCTGCAAAGGCTTTGCAGGAGAAATTTGTTATTTGTGGCAGTCATGCCTTTAACTCATGAAACAGCTGTGCTTGTCCAAAGGGGATGATCCTTGCGGTGTACGGGCAGAAATTGGCAGTAGTTTTAGCTGTATCTTTCCAAGCTGCAGAACAGCGCAGTGTTCCTTGCATGCATATGCTTGATATGGAATTTGTCTGCTCTGAGATGTCTAAAACACAGCCTCCATGCCTTAGCTAGCTTTCCTTTCCTGTCAAAGGAGAGAAATAGCACCTTCAAAGCTCACCTGCATGAGATGCCTTTCTTAGGATTTTATCTAGTTTAATTGTGTAGGGATGCCAGGCAACACTCTGCCTACCTCCCCTGACTTGCTCCAACAGCTCTGTGGGCAGTGCTGAGCTCCTCTTCCTCCAGGGAGACTAGGATCCTCTTTTGAACCCCACCAGAAACTCCCAAGTAAGCTAGGACCAGGTTTAGTTATTAAATCTACTGCTCCTTCCCTGACCTAGCTGTGCCCGCTTTGCAAACAGGGTTTGCTCTTGGCACTGCTCATGGTACAGCACCACAGTGTTACCCAGATTGTCCCACCTGTAGTGATGTGGTGGCTTTTGGTTGTGGCTCTTAGTAGCCTGGCACAGAAGACCAGTGTGCCTAGCAAAACAATACACAGGGGTTCGGCTGGGAATGAAAGAATGAAACTAACCCCTCTGTCCCCTTCTGATGTTTGTCTTGGTGCTGTGGGAGAAAGGAAGAGGTGTGCAGAGGGATCGGGAGAGGATGGGGCAGGCTACGCAGCTCTCCAGCCGTGCAGGAAAAGCCAGATTTCAGTGTGGCTGTGCACACCAAACACAGCTGAAGTAGTGAAGACGGACACATGGCTCAGAGCCAACAGGGTGGGGGAAGATCAAAAAACAGTTGAATTGAGGTCTCTTCACCCTCCTTGGTATTTCAGTGGTCATGAGCAGGTCATGGACTTTTGTAGCTTGCTGAACTTGCAGAATTCCCTGGAAATGTGAACTCAGGGATATTTCTGGCAAATCTAGAAAGGAAATAATCTTCCATCCGGAGGCTGCAGGATGCAGCACAGCCCCTTGCACACTGAAAGGTCCCAGTGCTTCTGAGCTGCACATGTACAGCTGACAAGAGGGCTTGGCTGACTTGTCAAAACTTAACTCACTACGATGCCCTGCAATCAACTGTCTTTTGTATTTACAGTTGAGAGAGGAAAAGCAGGACTTGGTCCATACCTTGGTGTAGCAATTATGAAGCAACCTAACGGCAGACTGTAACCAGCATCTGAAAATCATGAGTGTTGTAACAGGCCATCAACAACAACATGCCCCAGAAGAGACCCTCAGCATTCAAACACTGCTGAGAAGTGGGCGACAGAGTAACCTACTGTGCTTGCTGATCAACAGTGTTTTATCGAAGGCTTGAGGTGCAGATCCCCTCCCTTTTCCCCCCTCCTTCAGGGCAAAGACTGAACTGGGAATTGGGCTGGGATCAGATGCTTGCAAAAGTAGTCACCTGCAAAATTTTTACTATGGGCTCAGTCCTTTGTCTCTGGAATATCATTCAGATTTGGCAAAGAGCTGCTCTCCCTAATCCCCATTCATGCAGGCACATGTGGAAGCTCCTGGGAATCCCTGCTGCACTAGGGGCTGGTGTTGGGCAAAGTGGGGCTACACCCTATGAGTACTCCACAGTAGCGTCCTCAAGAGACCCCAGCCTGCCTGCCTGGATCCAGGCAGTGATGCACAGTCCCTCTGCATTCATCTTCTTGGATGTGATGTCCTTCCCCATGATCCAGAGACCTGAGAATACACAAAGACCCAAACCAGAGATGAAACATCGAGTCAGCAAGAAAGCAGCTGGTGCTTTCAGAGCCTCATCTGTGTATCCGTACGCTCATCCGGATCCACAGGGACATGCAGATGAGCTGTGGTAGGCTATAGCTGAGATTCCCCCTGCCCCACAGCATTGGTCCTCTGTGCAAAGACTGGTGGAGATGGTGCAGGAGAGGGGCACCCCACTTTGCCGCCAGTCCCGGGTGGCATAGGGGTACTTTCTGTGATGCATCAGAGATGTGTGTCAGCTCTTACCCATGCCATGCACAGCCACTGCTGTTTACTGAGTATTGGTTCCTACCTGGGGAGCCCATGTTTTGCAAAATCTGCACTTTGTGACTACAGATTTCATTTGGTGCATCATTAATAACATGGAGGTGAATTGTTACCTATGTCTCACACTGTTTTCTCAGGACAGACCTGTTGCCTGGTTCTTTGCCCTGCTGCTGGTGTTGCAGGTTAAACCCAGATATGGTAGCTGTCCTGGTTTGAGCAACAGACGACTAATTTCCCTTCTAATGTCTGGGAAAACTGCACTTTTAGAAGACTCTAGTGTCTGAATTTGTGAAAATAGTTACTTTATAGACAGCTACGGTGTGTGGGTTTCAAGGTCTCAGTGTTTTCGAGCTCTCCAGGTGCAGGGATGAGGAGGAGCGAGACCCGGGCACTTGACCCAAGCTGGCCAACAGGGTTATTTCATATCATCAGCATCACATTCAGTATAAATTAGAGAGTTTGCTGAGGAGTTCTCTCTCTCCCTTGATGGCTGCCATCCTGAGAACTTCTTGCCCCGGTGCTGGACCCCTGAGCCCTTCCCTTCTTCCCAAAGCCACAGTGCTCGCAGTGTCCGACATTTGCTGTCACCACTGGGGGTGTACAGCTTCCTCTGGGTGGAACTGGCTGAGTAAAATCCTTGTACATTTTATATTGGTATTGGGATCAATACTGGTTCTTTAGTGTTATTAATGTGAATTATCTAGTCTTATTAAATCTATTTATATTTCAACCCTTGTGTTTCCTTGTTTTTCCCTGATTCTTCTTCCTGGGTGGGGAGGGGTCATCAGGTGATAGAATAATTGTCTAAATGACAATCAACTGTTGTGGGTTTCTCAAACCATAACAGTGGCTGGCAGAGGCAGCCAGGAGGAGGAAAGAAAAGGAGCAGGTTGCTTTTTGAATGCAGTGTATCTAAGCGCTGAGGTGTGTCTGAGCACAGGGAATTCTTCACACATGGCACCTCCATTGATGGCAGAGGTCAGGAAAAGGAGGAGAAAAGGACATCATCAGCCCCAGGCTGCCACAGGGTGTGTGTAACTGCGACTGAAGGAGGACGCTCCTGGCTATGCCCGATGTAAAATCTGAGACCTTTGTCCACCTCTGGCGTTCTCACCCCTACCCAGTGCCACAGCAGTGCTGTGTAGGTCACACCTGCCCTCATGGCCCAGTGCACCAGGCAGATACATTTTTTAATTCTAAATAAACAAGAAGAGGGTCTAGAAACACCCTTGCCTGATTCTGCCGTTTCCTGGAAGCCCCAAGCCCTCCCTTCTAAACATTTGGCTTTTATGGATGAAGCCAAGAAAGCCTCTAGCATCCTTTGCTACAGCCACAGGTCTCTTATCCCACTGGTCTACCAATGCTTAGCACATGTAGGATAGAGCTGGGACTGCAGCTCTTGCCACAACTGTCAACAAAGAAGGACATGAAAGCAGTTCTCTCAGGAATCTCCATAAGTTGGAAAAGAAGAGCCATTTCACCAAAGCTGTCATTCCAGGGCCAGCAGGTATGTAATGTTTCTCATGCACATTTGCTGCTGGTGCCTGTTGACAAAGCTGCATTTTCTCCCAGGATCACAGCAGCCTGTACCCGAGTGAAGGACTCGTGCTTCTTTAGGCATCTTCTGAAGTTGCCTGCCAGCAGTTTCAGGCTCAGATCTGGGATCAGCCTTTCTCTCAAAGTTGGATAATTTGTTGTATCACTTTGTTGAAGTCCACAGAAGGACCTGGCTTGTTCCCTGATATGCAGAGCGGCCTCTCGTATGAAGGCAGGTGGCTTTGTCAAAGCTGTGTGCACTTCCCAGGGCTCCATCCATTCTTTGCCTGAGTCAAAATTCCTGAATTACCAATTCCAGCCCTCTGACGCAGGGTGCTGTATGTACCGTGCAGACCAGCAGAGAACATGGTATACAGCAAGAGTTTTTTTTAGGGGATGTCTCGTGCCTTCGCTGTAGAGTGTCTGCAAAACTCCTGTATCCTGAGCAGGTGATTGTCTCATATGCTAGTGTCCTGGTTTGAGCAACACAGGACTAATTTCTCTTCTAATACTTGGGAAGATTGCACTTTTAGAAGACTCTAGTGTCTGAATTTGTGAAAATATTTACTTTATAGACAGCTACGGTGTGTGGGTTTCAAGGTCTCAGTGTTTTCGAGCTCTCCAGGTGCAGGGATGAGGGGGAGCGAGACCCGGGCACTTGACCCAAGCTGGCCAACAGGGTTATTTCATATCATCAGCATCACATTCAGTATAAATTAGAAAGTTTGCTGCGAAGCTCTCTCTCTCCCTTGATGGCTGCCATCCTGGAACTTCTTGCCCCGGTGCTGGACCCCTGAGCCCTTCCCTTCCTCCTGAAGCCGCATGCTCGCAGTGTCCGAAACTTGCTGTCATTGCTGGGGGGTGCACAGCTTCCTCTGGGTGGAATTGGCTGAGTAAAATCCTTGTACATTTTATATTGGTATTGGGATCAATATTGGTTCTTTAGTGTTATTAATGTTAATTATATAATCCTCCTCTATTAAATCTATTTATACTTCATCTCCAGGGTTTCCTTGTTTTTTCCCGATTCCCTTCCTGAGGTGGGGAGGGGCCATCGGGTGATAGACTAATTGTCTAAATGACAATAAATTGTTATGGGTCTCTCAAACCATAACAGCTAGCGGACGAATCTGGGCTATTCTCAAATTCACATGTACAAAACTAGTCTGTTTCTTTCTCTCCATAGAAACAAAGCAACATGTCATTGTTTTATTACAAGAAATATTCGTTTCCTTAGCAGAGAACTGGATCTGTTCATTCAGTGCTACTTTGCTTATTTGCTCATGTTGGTATGTTGCCCTCATGGTTTCATTTCTGCTATGTTATTGGGAAAGCCATGTAATTAAGAAAAGAACTAGGAAATTTAGGATGGAGAATACTGTTTGAACTTGCTCATCTTTGGAAATTCTGTGTTGCAATGGATTTGCTATGTAAGTCTAGTAAAGACTGTCAGTTCCTTCTGCATGGCAAATGTTACTTCAGATCGGTATATAAGCCTCTCTCAAAGAGGTTTATATACTAAAAGATGTCTTTAACCACACAGAACAAAAAATACTTTTCTTGGTCAAGGACTGTAATGTCCACTTGGTGTTTTCAATAGTTTTCCCTGGACTAAAACATCTTCCATAGGCCTTTGAGGTCAAATCTAGCAGATAAGAAGCTGAGCTGTAATACATTTACTCCAGGTTTCCACTCGAACCTTTTTATCCATGTAAGAATTATACACCCAGATGGGACAGGCTCCAAACGTACCTTAAATCACATCTGAAAAGCAGCACTGCTGATGTCTGAACAGTACTGGAGGCTCCTCCGAGTCTCTGACAATCCTGTTGAGAAATTACAAACAGAATTTATTTTAAGGTTTACCAAATTCTGTTGTAGACCTTCCTCCTTTCTCCTTTGAAGAAATCCAAGTAAGACTCGACCTGATGTCTGCTGCATTCTGTAGTTCTGGGAATGCTGCAATTCCTTTCAGGGTGTTGTCATGTACATATGGATGAATCTGCAATCACGTGGCATTAGTTTTGTGGTGAGGAGCTATGTGCATTGCAATTATTTTTATCCCATGTCTTGTTTTGAATTTTCAGTAGAATTTACCTTCAAAGCAACAGACTTTTTGCCTACAAGACTGATATATGTGGATAAAGGTATGGGACTTGTGACCTGATCCTGAATAATTTACAAAGGGAAAGTCAGGGTGGATTCAATGTGTTTTAATTGCCATGACTCTCTTACAAGTGGCCCAAAGTTTGTGTGGCTTCACGTGTGGCTTCACATCATGACTTAGCAGCATCAGGAGTAGGACAGAGAGCACCTCTTGGCTCCTCACTGGGACCTTCTGCATCAGGGATGGAGTATGTGGGGATGTGGGAGCAGGAACTTCCTACCCTCCATTCTAACCTCAGCACCAAGCAGGAGATAGCTGATATTTAGTGGTGCATAAAAGCCCCTGGTACACGGCATGCCCTGCTCGGTCCCCTCGGGGAGAGGCTGCAATCTCACACCAAGCCAAAGTGATTCTGCCCCATTGTGGCAGCTGTGAGGCTCTGTCATCTGTTTGCCATTGGCTTCTGATCCAAATTGGTCTTTTTCCTTGGCAGTGCAGTGAGGCAATGCTGTTGTCAGGGAGCCCATGCTAACAGGCAATAATCAAGGGTCTCAGTGCTGTTCATACACAGTGTGTGATGGAGTTAGAGGTGGTGGGGTAATGCTTCCCTTGGGAGGCATCAGCCCCACAGCTGATACCTGCCTCTGTCTCCGTCTGTTGCCATATACCCTAGGAGGAGAGCAGGGACACGAGGAGGGGCTTACCTATGAGACAGGACTGGACCTAAAGTGCAGAGCATTCTGCTAAAGCGCACTGTAGGTGCCATGCCATTGTCTGTGTGAGGGGTGTCCTTAATAGCAGCCAGGTTGTCTTTTGAGGCAAGTGCTGTGATTTGGTTTGGGAACTGCACAGGATGGCATCAGGCAAGCCATAGCTTTATTGTTTTATTTTTACAAGACATCAGTGTTTGACTAGGAGCATTTGTCTAGAGGAGAAAACCACATCTGAGACAGTTCTCTGGTAGCCAAGAGTATGAAAGCTATTTGACTGAATTTTTCTTAGTAAGAGTGTTTTGGAGTTTGACAATGAGGTAAATAGTAAAGTCCCCTTTCTTCCTCACCCCTCTGGTAGTCCAGAGGGCTCACAAGCAATGTCAAGACATCTCAAGAGCAAGTCTCATTCTCATTCTGGCTGTCTTCAGTAGGAATAAACTGGCCCCAGAAATACGCTGCAGAGAAGCAGAGCAAAGCTTACTCCAGCTATTTTATGATCAAGGAAACTCACAGGTATTTCTGAAGGCTTGAGGGGAGAGGGATGCAGAAACTGTGAGCTCCCAAGATGAGGCCTGGCAGCATGGAGAAGAGGAGCAGATGGGACTCCTCACTCCAAACTTCTGAGGCAAATGCAAACTCCATGATGCAGTGTTTAAAAGAATGATGAAGAAATACAGCCCTAAAACTAAAATGGAATCCAGCCTTGAGCTCCGGAGTGTCACCCTGAATATCACAGGTACGATTGCTTGTCCCTTGAATACATGTTGGAAGCCATCCAGGATCTCACAGGTGGAGCACTGTCTCCTCAAGTCGACATGGTCAGGGTGGAGGGGTGCGGGGAGGAAGGTTCATTGATGGGAGGCTCAGGGAGGAAACAGTATTGTACCACCTCATGAGCAGCAGAGAGAGAGGAATGCCTCATTGCAGGGTGGTGTCAGTCTGTGCAGCTGTAGTGTGCATGGGAGAATGACTCTACTGAGGGTGCCCGTGGGAGGTGCCTGGGCTGGTGGGAGAACCAAGGCATGGTGCTGGGTTGCAGATTTTAGAAACATGGGTATTTGGGCAACAATTGCAATTCTGTTTTTAGATGTGGAGGTGGCCATCCGTCATGTCCTAGGCCAAGAGCACTCATAGGAGAGAGAACCCTGCCAGTACATGCAAAGGTGGCTACAGTATGGTATTATCCCCTGGGAGAGATACCTGGAGTCCCTGCATACAGATCACAGAATGGTCAGGGTTGGAAGGGACCTCTGGAGATCATCCAGTCCAACCCCCCTGCCAGAGCAGGGTCACCTACAGCAGGTTGCACAGGACGGTGTCCAGGTGGGTTTTGAATGTCTCCAGTGTGGGAGACTCCACCACCTTTCTGGGCAGCCTGTGCCAGTGCTCTGCCACCCTCAAAGGAAAGAAGTTCCTCCTCATGTTAAGATGGAACTTCCTATGTTCAAGCTTGTGCCCATTACCTCTTGTTCTATCATTGGGCACCACTGAAAAAAAGACTGTTCCCATCCTCCTGGTACCCTCCCTTTAAGTATTTATAAGTATTGATAAGATCCCCCCTCAGTCTTCTTTTTTCTAGACTAAAAAGCCCCAAGTCCCTCAGCCTTTCCTCATAAGGAAGATGCTCCAATCCCCTAATCATCTCTGTAGCCCTCTGCTGGACCCTCTCCAGCAGTTCCCTGTCCTTCTTGAACCGGGGAGCCCAGAACTGGACACAATACTCCAGATGTGGCCTCACCAGCGCAGAGCAGAGGGGAATGATGACCTCCCTCCATCTGCTGGCCACGCTCTTTTTAATGCGCCCCAGGACGCCATTGGCCTTCTTGGCCACCAGGGCACATTACTGGCTCGTGGTCATGCACCAGGACTCCCAGGTCCCTTTCCACAAAGCTGCTCTCCAGCAGGTCAGCCCCTAACCTGTACTGATGCATGGGGTTATTCCTCCCCAGGTGCAGGACCCTACACTTGCAAATCTCTGAAAATATTCGGTCAGTGTCTGTGCCAGCCAGCAACCAACCGGGAAAGGAGAAATTAGGAAAGAAATGGGAGCAGTACAGCACTGAAAGAAGGGTCTGGAGAAACGCCATCCTCTGAAGTTTTCAAAATTTGACTAGACAAGGCCCCCAAGCAGCCTGCCCTACCTTTGAATGCAGTCCTTGGAGCAGGAGATTGGACTGAGTGACCTCCAAAGGTACCTTCCAGTCTAAACCATCCTGTGGTTCTGTGATGAATGTTTGAAATATAGAATAGCCAGACCTAATTATAGCATTGGAGGAATCCATGACACATCTACGGCTTAAACCAGTGCTGTTCCCTCCCCCATCCCATAAAACTAGAAACAGGACAGAAAAAGGTGATCACAACAATCTACAGCACAAAGTGATTCTTGAATGGGGAGAGACTCAGGAGGGAACATCACAGGAGCTCTAAAATCATTACTGGTGCAGAGAGGGTGACCAAGAAATGACTGGGAATTAGGGGACACCCAACAGAGTGAGAGGGTGGCAGGTTTAAAATGAAGAGGAGCTTACAGACTTTAAGCTTCTTATGAAGAGCTTGATTACACCTACATAACTCCCTTGTGGATTTCATTGGCACAAGATATTGCTGAAGTAAAACATACCTATGAATTAAAAAGTGACTGCAGGTATAAGATGGGTAAGTCCGTAGCAGGGTATTTAACATGGTAAAAACATAACCTGTGGCTCATAACTCCTTGGACCACTACTTTCTGAAAAATGGTGAAGGAATGTTGTGACCATGTACAATCACTTGATTTTTCAAATTTCCTCCCTGACTATTCAATCCCAGAGAGCAGGTAGGGCTAGATGGGCTTTTGGCTTCACTTTCCCTGGCAGTTCTCACTTGATGTTCTCAATCCCTTTGGCTGCAAACGGGACATTGTCTCTTTTTGGCAATGTTATTCTGGCTCATGCCCAAGTTTCTAGTCATTGCCAGTGAGGTTGGGTACACATGCAGATGGGTAACCCCCAGGCTTGGTCAGACCACAGGTTCCTGGGGTGCACAGCACTGCCTTGACCTGTGTCTGACAGTAGCGCCTAGGGCAGAGGGGATGCTGGCACACTTGCTGTGGTCCTTCCCAGGTTCGCTCTCCAGCACAGAGTGATCTGTGGCTCAAAGACTTCCTGACTCAGGATCTGAGGGTGGATTTTTTTCTCCCAGTCTTTTCTCAATCTGCTTTTCAAAGCCATGTGTCTCAGCACCTATCACATCCAGCCAGTGTAAGAGGTGTCCTGGGTCAGACCTGACAGTTTCATATCCTGCCTCCAACACTGTCCTCAGTAGATGCCTTCAGCAGAACACAAGCACAAGGCAAGCATGCACGATACTGCATGCTTGGCCAGTTTTCCAGCCCTTAACTCTCTTGCTCTTGCAACTTCCTAAGCCAGACTTAATTTTTATGTGCTTAGAGACCTTCATGGATTTCTCTTTCAGGAACTTGTCTGGCCATCCCTCAAACCCTCGGCAACCTCACATATCCACAACGTCTTGTGGAGGGGAGTCCCACAGCTCAACCATTCATTGTAGAAAACCCCACCTCCTTTAATTTGCTTTGAACGTGCAACTTGCCAGTCTCCTTTGATGCCTTGTTGCTTGCATGGGAAGAAGACTGAACAACTGCATCCCTTCTCAGATACTTTCTGAAGAGTTAGTGGGACATCAGACAGAGGCTGCCCCACAACTTTGATCATCCTGCTTTCCCTCCTGTGAACCTTTTCAATTTCCACTGCATCCTCTCTGAGTCGGGAAGACGGTAGGACAAGGATGTTACGCAGTGTCCAGGTTGGAAGTGAACCATAGAGACACACAGTGGCATACAGCAATGGCCTCTGCTGTGTTCTCCAGTCTGCTTTTAACAGTCCATAACAGTCAGCTGGCTTTTGGTCATACAGAAGAGTTCATGTACCTCCACACCTGCTCGTGTACCTCCCACGCTGTCAGAAAGAGCTTCACTGTTTGAGCCACACATTGCATGCAGAGATACCTCTGTTCGCTTGGGTTTGAACCTGGCCCCTGCCACCTAAATTTGTAGAGATCAACAGGTATCTTCCATTACATCTGGGGAAAATAATTCCCTAGTCACCTTCCCCTTTCACTTATTTTATAAGCCTCTGTTACCGAGCCTTCTCCTTCCTTACTGAGAAGTCCCACTCTATTTTGTGGCTTCTTCTGAGAAACATTACTCTGCCTCAGCTGTTTCCTCTTTCTCTAGTTTTATATTATCATTTTGCTAATGAACAGACCAGAATTTTGGACAATTCTAGCACAGGCAGTGCACAGGATGCAGCTGAGTTGTGTGTAGATACTGTAGGGCATTCACTGTTTGATTCTGCTTCCTATTCCTCTCCTAATGATTTCTAACCTTCCCTTTGCTTGTCTGGCTCCTCCTGAACAGCAAGCTGAGATTTTTCATAGAAACATTCATTCATGTAATCTTTCCTGAGTGGTTGAAGCTAGTTTAGAGCCCAGCACTCTGTGTGAAGTCAAGAAAGATCAACCTGACACCTAGCATTTCATATTCACCACTCATTGCTCATCTTATTGCCCAGTCACTTGCTATAAGCAGATCCTTTACCAGCTCTCTGCACTGGGACTTTCATCTTTGCTACTCTGAATCACCAAGCTCTATCAGCAAACTTCATCACCTTGAGAGCACACGTGGTCAAAGACAGGGATGCCTTGTCTTTCTGTACTTTCACACTCACACGCTCCCTGAGGCTGACTCAGGACCTGGTCTTCACAAGAATAGCTACAAAATCGGTTAGGAGAGGATCCGGCTGAAGCAAGGGGACCAGGTGGTTGTGTCCCAGCCATCCCATCTGGACGAGGCAGTGGGGTGGGAGAACCTTCCTTCTTCCCCAGCACAGAAAACAGACTCCCAGTATGTCACATGAGAGGTGCTTCCCAGCTGCTGTCTGGAAACACAGACTCCATGTGCATTCACTTATGTCCTCAAAGCTCCCAAACTGATGGGCACTGTCATTCAGCAACCTTTTGCAGTGTTCTGCAGTGCCTGTCAGCCCCTACAGATACCGGTGCTTTGGAGCATCACCCTGCTGCCGGATGAAGAGGTCAGTGCCAGCTAGATGGGAAAAGCAGAGTTCAGCCCTGTTGTATTTTTGGTGATCTTGGTTGACTTCAAGAAACTCATCTGCAGACCCAGGTAGCTGGGTCTCCCTGTTTTGCCATGTGGCACCTCTGCTCACTGCATGGTGCCAGCCACCCTGCCAGGGCACCTGGACAGACAGGCTGTACCGCAAAGCAGAGGGGAGAGGGAGAACTGGAGCCATGCAGGCTGCAGGTCACGCTGCGGTCCTGTGTGCCTAATGCAAGGCACACAAAGCAGGCAGCACGAAGAGGGGTGGTCCAAACCGCACCTAAGCCAAGGCAGCACTAGAAAGGAGGCGATGACTGGACTCATCCAGTGTAACCCAGCCAGAAGCAATAGGCCCATAGCAGAAATCATAAATGCTTTTGGCCTGGGTTATCGGGGAAATCACAGACTCTGACCACAGTTAACAGTATCTTTTGGGGAGATGAAGAGGTAACACACCCAAGGAGTTCATGCCTGCTCTGAAGTTTGCATTTGTATGAAAGCTGACATTGAAATAATATCAACTGAGCATGCTAGGACAGACTCCCAATAAAATCCTGACTGGGACCCCACAGTCACTCCACGTCTCTGGTAATATCAGCTCCTCTGCTCTTATTTAAATCAACAGTCCCTTTCCCAGTGCATTGCACAGCCCTCCAAGAGGAGGTACAGACACATTCCTTCGTCCACTTTGCATCAAATGCCAAGCGCTTCTTACAGAGAAACACGTTCCTGTTCCTAGAAAACCTCTGCAGAAATTGCTCAAGTTGACAATCCTGCATCTGTGGGCTGGCTGTAGCTGCCCACTTGTAGCTGGGACACTGTAGGCCACAGTGGCATGTCTCACAGCCTGCTGCCCCCCACCAACTGACAGCCGAGAACATGCCTGTTTATTTTGGGGTTCAGCTACTTGCACTCTGAGGAATAAATCCAGTTGCCAACTCCTCGCTGCTTACCTACAACCTGCTGACCCAGCCATCTGCTCTTCTGCAGATGCACAGAGAAAGCAAAGCTCTTCCAGGTCTCAAACCACCCACCACCACAGAGCCCAAGGCTCGCCCTGCTGCTGCTACACCAGCCCTGCCATTCACATTTTGACCAGCTCTCCGGATTGCACAGGCATAACCACCGAAAGAACAGGACAGGGCTTTAACACTTGCTCTTGACTTGAGCAAGGAACGAGGCCAGGGGACACTGACAGACAATCCACAGCACGGTCAAAGTGATCCAGCCACTCCAACATCAGCATTCCGAGCCCCACTGCTACAGGGCAGGGGCACATGGGAATATTCCTGGACTCTGCATAAGGACTGGCTGGGAACCCTAAAAAAAAAAAAGAAGAAAAAAAAACCCCACCACACCAACAGCTTAAGCTCTGGAAGAGCAGATCAAAAGCTGTCGTGGTTTTTAGAGCCTTCGCGGAATAGAAAACTGCAGGAGAGGGCTCCTAGCAGAGCCGCAACCCAGCGGTCAGAGCTGCACTCGGTCTGAAAGAAGTGTAAGGAGTGACCAGGCGCTTGCCGGAGCACCTTGGGTCAGCCAGCAGCAGGGCTGCAAGCAACAGCAGCCACTCCGCAACAGGGCAGCACCATCCACATTCGGTATTTGCCCTCAGTACAGAGAAGGAGCATCTCATCCTCCCCACCACGCTTTGAGGATTGACTTAGTCCAAGCATTAAACTACAAACACAATCCTTACAACTTTGTTGTCAAGTGGGAGATACTAGTGACTGGATCCACAGCACACCGATGGGAGCGAAGAAAGTGCACGACACTGCACCTAAGCCAGAGATAAGCACTAAACAAATGCACACTGGAGATATTTCAGCTTTTATTTGCAAATTCATCTGTACATTCTCACTTGGTTGTTGAGCAACAGCTGCCAGGAGCTGTCAGCAGCAGGGGGCAGCAGCAACTAGGAGTTAACGGGAGCTTTCCACAGAGCCTGGAAACAAGAGACAGCAGAGGAAACAAAACCCCACTGGCTTTCACATTTAACCTTTTCTGAGTAAGGGAATTAGAAATCGAGTCATCTTTATCACATTCAGAAAGGTGTTGGATTTACAGTCCTATGCGTTCAGCGTAAAGATCTCGGGTAGAAGTGACTATCTGCAGAGCAGCTTGTAAACTATCCCAGGCTTGCCTTTTTTTTTTTGAAGCCAGCATCTTAAAGCTGCAGTACTCTCCATGCATCCTTCCCAGCAGTCCCAAAGCCAAATAACAAAAGAAGCCCTTGCAAATAAATAATCATAGGAAAAATAAATAAGATTAGATCTTGAAAATACAGTTACATGGTCTTTATTTGGTTTCCGAGGTGGAAACAAGTGGAGCTAGACTGCAGCTTTAAGCCTATGCCTGAATCAGCCTCAAACACTTCGTAAATTTTACAGTTGATTAGCTCAGAGATTCTAAGTTCCACAGAAATGAACATTTAGGCACATACACACACCCTTCCCCAAGGCATACTTTATTTTGCTCAGCCAGTTAAAAAAAAAAAAAGCCTGCTGGAGGGGAAGTGCCCCTTCCTGAGCTGAACAGACAGGACTGAAGACCTATTTACTGTCACAGTAAAAAGTCCCAACAAATATCTAACCCCACCCATATCTGCAAGGGTAAACTGGTTCAAACCATGCACCAGGGAGACAGTCCTCTCTCAGGGGATCCTTTAACTTCGCTGGCACCACAGAATCCTTGAGCAAATCCAGCTACCGGCAGGGCTGCCAGCTGCCCGTTGCTTCCTGCGCTCAGAGCCTAGTTGTGGAAAGTCGTAAGTCCATTATTTCTACTTAAGCCAGAAATCCTGTTAGTGCCATTTAGAGGCAGCTCTACAGCAAGAGCTCTTGATCTGCTCTGTTTGGGGTACACACCCCCTCCCCAGGAACTCCCAACTGAGAAAAACACACAGGAGAGAAAAGCAATCCATTGCAAGCCAGTGTCCGACGATTGTCTCTTTGCGGAGGTCAGGAATCCAGGACAGGGCAAGGCAGGGGAAGGGAGGAGGATGGCAGGTGGAGAAGGAAGTTAGAAACAAACTCAAAACCACCAAGACACAAGGAGGAGCTCAAAGCCCCTCAGCAGCTGATGGCACTAGGTTGCTGTTTGCTAACAAAGTCTGAAATGAAGTCGAACTCATTCTGTCCCAAGAACAGCTCTGGCAGCTCCTGAATCCGGTCCAACCCCAGTTCCAGAACAAGGGATGTCAAGACCTCCTCATCTATGAGATCAGTGTCCATAACGTTCAAGGTCAGCGCTGGTGAGGGCATGTGCTGCATGCCTGGGTGCTGGCTTGGCCCCACTCTGTACTGCTGGGCACCAGCTCCCATGGGCCCATTGCTCATACCCAGCGGGTGACCCTGGTACTGGGTGTTGAGTTTTTGTAGGTGCATGCTAGCCATTAGCTGCTGGGTGCCCACCGGCCCCATGTACTGCTGCTGCTGACTCAGGCCATTGAACATCATCGCGTTCTGCATCTGGTGGTGGCTCATCTGTCCGCTGAGGTTGGGTCTCGGCCTCATCGCACCATCCATGCCAGCCCCTCCGTAGGGCATCATCTGACCGGCGGCAGGCAGCGTCCTCAGCACATGCTGCCCGTG